>CM053649.1:9683247-9788667 GCA_028654395.1 Scutellaria barbata | reverse complement strand
AAGTTAATATTTTCGAGTTGAAATGACCAAGCTATTATAACAAGTATGAGTGGCTTTGATCGGGAATTCATTCATTCTAATGTTTGACAATATAGGCTTTAATCTTATAATATAACTACATGTGTTCTCTTAAAGTCCAAAGGTTCGGTTATCTCTTTAGTATATCCATTAGTAGTCCATTTCATCTTCTTAGATGTAATTGTACTCACATTATCGTTAAGTATTATCAAACGTAATTCAAAACACTTCGAGTTATATGATAGGAAAAACTTGCTCACCAAGTAAAGCTTGTTAGAGTTCTAAGTTACATACTTTACGAGTTGAAATGACCAAGCTATATATAACAAGTATGAGTGGCTTTGATCGAGAATTCATTCATTCTAATGATCGACAATATTAGGCTTTAATCTTATCATATAACTACAAGTGTCTCTTAATGTCAAAGGGTTCGGTTATCTCTTGTAGTATAACTCCATTAGTAGTCTCGATTTCACCTTCTTAAGATGTAATTGTACTCACATTATCATTTAAGTTTTATCAAACGTAATCCAAAACACTTCGAGTTATATTGATAGAAAACTTGCTCACCAAGTAAAGCTTGTTAGAGTTCTAAGTTACGTAGTTTACGAGTTGAAATGACCAAGCTATATATAACAAGTATGAGTGGCTTTGATCGGGAATTCATTCATTCTAATATTCGACAATATAAGCTTTAATCTATATAATATAACTACAAGTGTTCTCTTAATGTCAAAGGGTTCGGTTATCTCTTATAGTATAACTCCATTAGTAGTCTCGATTTCACCTTCTTAAGATGTAATTGTACTCACATTATCATTTAAGTTTTATCAAACGTAATCCAAAACACTTCGAGTTATATTGATAGAAAACTTGCTCACCAAGTAAAGCTTGTTAGAGTTCTAAGTTACATATTTTACGAGTTGAAATGACCAAGCTATATATAACAAGTATGAGTGGCTTTGATCGGGAATTCATTCATTCTAATGTTTGACAATATAGGCTTTAATCTTATAATATAACTACATGTGTTCTCTTAAAGTCAAAGGGTTCGGTTATCTCTTGTAGTATAACTCCATTAGTAGTCCTCAATTTCACCTTCTTAAGATGTAATTGTACTCACATTATCATTTAAGTTTTATCAAACGTAATCCAAAACACTTCGAGTTATATTGATAGAAAACTTGCTCACCAAGTAAAGCTTGTTAGAGTTCTAAGTTACTTATTTTACGAGTTGAAATGACCAAGCTATATATAACAAGTATGAGTGGCTTTGATCGGGAATTCATTCATTCTAATATTCGACAATATAGCTTTAATCTTATAATATAACTACAAGTGTTCTCTTAATGTCAAAGGGTTCGGTTATCTCTTGTAGTATAACTCCATTAGTAGTCTCGATTTCACCTTCTTAAGATGTAATTGTACTCACATTATCATTTAAGTTTTATCAAACGTAATCCAAAACACTTCGAGTTATATTGATAGAAAACTTGCTCACCAAGTAAAGCTTGTTAGAGTTCTAAGTTACATAGTTTACGAGTTGAAATGACCAAGCTATATATAACAAGTATGAGTGGCTTTGATCGGGAATTCATTCATTCTAATATTCGACAATATAGGCTTTAATCTTATAATATAACTACAAGTGTTCTCTTAATGTCAAAGGGTTCGGTTATCTCTTATAGTATAACTCCATTAGTAGTCTCGATTTCACCTTCTTAAGATGTAATTGTACTCACATTATCATTTAAGTTTTATCAAACGTAATCCAAAACACTTCGAGTTATATTGATAGAAAACTTGCTCACCAAGTAAAGCTTGTTAGAGTTCTAAGTTACATATTTTACGAGTTGAAATGACCAAGCTATATATAACAAGTATGAGTGGCTTTGATCGGGAATTCATTCATTCTAATTTCGACAATATAAGCTTTAATCTTATAATATAACTACAAGTGTTCTCTTAATGTCAAAGGGTTCGGTTATCTCTTTAGTATAACTCCATTAGTAGTCTCGATTTCACCTTCTTAAGATGTAATTGTACTCACATTATCATTTAAGTTTTATCAAACGTAATCCAAAACACTTCGAGTTATATTGATAGAAAACTTGCTCACCAAGTAAAGCTTGTTAGAGTTCTAAGTTACATATTTTACGAGTTGAAATGACCAAGCTATATATAACAAGTATGAGTGGCTTTGATCGGGAATTCATTCATTCTAATGTTTGACAATATAGGCTTTAATCTTATAATATAACTACATGTGTTCTCTTAAAGTCAAAGGGTTCGGTTATCTCTTGTAGTATAACTCCATTAGTAGTCTCAATTTCACCTTCTTAAGATGTAATTGTACTCACATTATCATTTAAGTTTTATCAAACGTAATCCAAAACACTTCGAGTTATATTGATAGAAAACTTGCTCACCAAGTAAAGCTTGTTAGAGTTCTAAGTTACGTAGTTTACGAGTTGAAATGACCAAGCTATATATAACAAGTATGAGTGGCTTTGATCGGGAATTCATTCATTCTAATATTCGACAATATAAGCTTTAATCTTATAATATAACTACAAGTGTTCTCTTAATGTCAAAGGGTTCGGTTATCTCTTATAGTATAACTCCATTAGTAGTCTCGATTTCACCTTCTTAAGATGTAATTGTACTCACATTATCATTTAAGTTTTATCAAACGTAATCCAAAACACTTCGAGTTATATTGATAGAAAACTTGCTCACCAAGTAAAGCTTGTTAGAGTTCTAAGTTACATATTTTACGAGTTGAAATGACCAAGCTATATATAACAAGTATGAGTGGCTTTGATCGGGAATTCATTCATTCTAATGTTCGACAATATAGGCTTTAATCTTATAATATAACTACATGTGTTCTCTTAAAGTCAAAGGGTTCGGTTATCTCTTGTAGTATAACTCCATTAGTAGTCTCAATTTCACCTTCTTAAGATGTAATTGTACTCACATTATCATTTAAGTTTTATCAAACGTAATCCAAAACACTTCGAGTTATATTGATAGAAAACTTGCTCACCAAGTAAAGCTTGTTAGAGTTCTAAGTTACGTAGTTTACGAGTTGAAATGACCAAGCTATATATAACAAGTATGAGTGGCTTTGATCGGGAATTCATTCATTCTAATATTCGACAATATAAGCTTTAATCTTATAATATAACTACAAGTGTTCTCTTAATGTCAAAGGGTTCGGTTATCTCTTGTAGTATAACTCCATTAGTAGTCTCGATTTCACCTTCTTAAGATGTAATTGTACTCACATTATCATTTAAGTTTTATCAAACGTAATCCAAAACACTTCGAGTTATATTGATAGAAAACTTGCTCACCAAGTAAAGCTTGTTAGAGTTCTAAGTTACATATTTTACGAGTTGAAATGACCAAGCTATATATAACAAGTATGAGTGGCTTTGATCGGGAATTCATTCATTCTAATATTCGACAATATAAGCTTTAATCTTATAATATAACTACATGTGTTCTCTTAATGTCAAAGGGTTCGGTTATCTCTTGTAGTATAACTCCATTAGTAGTCTCATTTCACCTTCTTAAGATGTAATTGTACTCACATTATCATTTAAGTTTTATCAAACGTAATCCAAAACACTTCGAGTTATATTGATAGAAAACTTGCTCACCAAGTAAAGCTTGTTAGAGTTCTAAGTTACATATTTTACGAGTTGAAATGACCAAGCTATATATAACAAGTATGAGTGGCTTTGATCGGGAATTCATTCATTCTAATGTTTGACAATATAGGCTTTAATCTTATAATATAACTACATGTGTTCTCTTAAAGTCAAAGGGTTCGGTTATCTCTTGTAGTATAACTCCATTAGTAGTCTCAATTTCACCTTCTTAAGATGTAATTGTACTCACATTATCATTTAAGTTTTATCAAACGTAATCCAAAACACTTCGAGTTATATTGATAGAAAACTTGCTCACCAAGTAAAGCTTGTTAGAGTTCTAAGTTACGTAGTTTACGAGTTGAAATGACCAAGCTATATATAACAAGTATGAGTGGCTTTGATCGGGAATTCATTCATTCTAATATTCGACAATATAAGCTTTAATCTTATAATATAACTACAAGTGTTCTCTTAATGTCAAAGGGTTCGGTTATCTCTTATAGTATAACTCCATTAGTAGTCTCGATTTCACCTTCTTAAGATGTAATTGTACTCACATTATCATTTAAGTTTTATCAAACGTAATCCAAAACACTTCGAGTTATATTGATAGAAAACTTGCTCACCAAGTAAAGCTTGTTAGAGTTCTAAGTTACATATTTTACGAGTTGAAATGACCAAGCTATATATAACAAGTATGAGTGGCTTTGATCGGGAATTCATTCATTCTAATATTCGACAATATAGCTTTAATCTTATAATATAACTACAAGTGTTCTCTTAATGTCAAAGGGTTCGGTTATCTCTTGTAGTATAACTCCATTAGTAGTCTCGATTTCACCTTCTTAAGATGTAATTGTACTCACATTATCATTTAAGTTTTATCAAACGTAATCCAAAACACTTCGAGTTATATTGATAGAAAACTTGCTCACCAAGTAAAGCTTGTTAGAGTTCTAAGTTACATATTTTACGAGTTGAAATGACCAAGCTATATATAACAAGTATGAGTGGCTTTGATCGGGAATTCATTCATTCTAATGTTCGACAATATAGGCTTTAATCTTATAATATAACTACAAGTGTTCTCTTAATGTCAAAGGGTTCGGTTATCTCTTGTAGTATAACTCCATTAGTAGTCTCGATTTCACCTTCTTAAGATGTAATTGTACTCACATTATCATTTAAGTTTTATCAAACGTAATCCAAAACACTTCGAGTTATATTGATAGAAAACTTGCTCACCAAGTAAAGCTTGTTAGAGTTCTAAGTTACATAGTTTACGAGTTGAAATGACCAAGCTATATATAACAAGTATGAGTGGCTTTGATCGGGAATTCATTCATTCTAATATTCGACAATATAAGCTTTAATCTTATAATATAACTACAAGTGTTCTCTTAATGTCAAAGGGTTCGGTTATCTCTTGTAGTATAACTCCATTAGTAGTCTCGATTTCACCTTCTTAAGATGTAATTGTACTCACATTATCATTTAAGTTTTATCAAACGTAATCCAAAACACTTCGAGTTATATTGATAGAAAACTTGCTCACCAAGTAAAGCTTGTTAGAGTTCTAAGTTACATATTTTACGAGTTGAAATGACCAAGCTATATATAACAAGTATGAGTGGCTTTGATCGGGAATTCATTCATTCTAATTTTCGACAATATAGGCTTTAATCTTATAATATAACTACATGTGTTCTCTTAAAGTCAAAGGGTTCGGTTATCTCTTGTAGTATAACTCCATTAGTAGTCTCGATTTCACCTTCTTAAGATGTAATTGTACTCACATTATCATTTAAGTTTTATCAAACGTAATCCAAAACACTTCGAGTTATATTGATAGAAAACTTGCTCACCAAGTAAAGCTTGTTAGAGTTCTAAGTTACATATTTTACGAGTTGAAATGACCAAGCTATATATAACAAGTATGAGTGGCTTTGATCGGGAATTCATTCATTCTAATATTCGACAATATAAGCTTTAATCTTATAATATAACTACAAGTGTTCTCTTAATGTCAAAGGGTTCGGTTATCTCTTGTAGTATAACTCCATTAGTAGTCTCGATTTCACCTTCTTAAGATGTAATTGTACTCACATTATCATTTAAGTTTTATCAAACGTAATCCAAAACACTTCGAGTTATATTGATAGAAAACTTGCTCACCAAGTAAAGCTTGTTAGAGTTCTAAGTTACATATTTTACGAGTTGAAATGACCAAGCTATATATAACAAGTATGAGTGGCTTTGATCGGGAATTCATTCATTCTAATGTTCGACAATATAGGCTTTAATCTTATAATATAACTACAAGTGTTCTCTTAAAGTCAAAGGGTTCGGTTATCTCTTGTAGTATAACTCCATTAGTAGTCTCATTTCACCTTCTTAAGATGTAATTGTACTCACATTATCATTTAAGTTTTATCAAACGTAATCCAAAACACTTCGAGTTATATTGATAGAAAACTTGCTCACCAAGTAAAGCTTGTTAGAGTTCTAAGTTACGTAGTTTACGAGTTGAAATGACCAAGCTATATATAACAAGTATGAGTGGCTTTGATCGGGAATTCATTCATTCTAATATTCGACAATATAAGCTTTAATCTTATAATATAACTACAAGTGTTCTCTTAATGTCAAAGGGTTCGGTTATCTCTTATAGTATAACTCCATTAGTAGTCTCGATTTCACCTTCTTAAGATGTAATTGTACTCACATTATCATTTAAGTTTTATCAAACGTAATCCAAAACACTTCGAGTTATATTGATAGAAAACTTGCTCACCAAGTAAAGCTTGTTAGAGTTCTAAGTTACATATTTTACGAGTTGAAATGACCAAGCTATATATAACAAGTATGAGTGGCTTTGATCGGAATTCATTCATTCTAATGTTCGACAATATAGGCTTTAATCTTATAATATAACTACAAGTGTTCTCTTAAAGTCAAAGGGTTCGGTTATCTCTTGTAGTATAACTCCATTAGTAGTCTCAATTTCACCTTCTTAAGATGTAATTGTACTCACATTATCATTTAAGTTTTATCAAACGTAATCCAAAACACTTCGAGTTATATTGATAGAAAACTTGCTCACCAAGTAAAGCTTGTTAGAGTT
This sequence comes from Scutellaria barbata, assembly GCA_028654395.1. Lineage (NCBI taxonomy): Eukaryota > Viridiplantae > Streptophyta > Magnoliopsida > Lamiales > Lamiaceae > Scutellaria > Scutellaria barbata. The sequence goes on along the minus strand of CM053649.1, from coordinate 9,781,863 downwards.
CTAAGTTACATAGTTTACGAGTTGAAATGACCAAGCTATATATAACAAGTATGAGTGGCTTTGATCGGGAATTCATTCATTCTAATATTCGACAATATAAGCTTTAATCTTATAATATAACTACAAGTGTTCTCTTAATGTCAAAGGGTTCGGTTATCTCTTATAGTATAACTCCATTAGTAGTCTCGATTTCACCTTCTTAAGATGTAATTGTACTCACATTATCATTTAAGTTTTATCAAACGTAATCCAAAACACTTCGAGTTATATTGATAGAAAACTTGCTCACCAAGTAAAGCTTGTTAGAGTTCTAAGTTACATATTTTACGAGTTGAAATGACCAAGCTATATATAACAAGTATGAGTGGCTTTGATCGGGAATTCATTCATTCTAATGTTCGACAATATAGGCTTTAATCTTATAATATAACTACAAGTGTTCTCTTAAAGTCAAAGGGTTCGGTTATCTCTTGTAGTATAACTCCATTAGTAGTCTCAATTTCACCTTCTTAAGATGTAATTGTACTCACATTATCATTTAAGTTTTATCAAACGTAATCCAAAACACTTCGAGTTATATTGATAGAAAACTTGCTCACCAAGTAAAGCTTGTTAGAGTTCTAAGTTACGTAGTTTACGAGTTGAAATGACCAAGCTATATATAACAAGTATGAGTGGCTTTGATCGGGAATTCATTCATTCTAATATTCGACAATATAAGCTTTAATCTTATAATATAACTACAAGTGTTCTCTTAATGTCAAAGGGTTCGGTTATCTCTTGTAGTATAACTCCATTAGTAGTCTCGATTTCACCTTCTTAAGATGTAATTGTACTCACATTATCATTTAAGTTTTATCAAACGTAATCCAAAACACTTCGAGTTATATTGATAGAAAACTTGCTCACCAAGTAAAGCTTGTTAGAGTTCTAAGTTACATATTTTACGAGTTGAAATGACCAAGCTATATATAACAAGTATGAGTGGCTTTGATCGGGAATTCATTCATTCTAATATTCGACAATATAAGCTTTAATCTTATAATATAACTACAAGTGTTCTCTTAATGTCAAAGGGTTCGGTTATCTCTTGTAGTATAACTCCATTAGTAGTCTCGATTTCACCTTCTTAAGATGTAATTGTACTCACATTATCATTTAAGTTTTATCAAACGTAATCCAAAACACTTCGAGTTATATTGATAGAAAACTTGCTCACCAAGTAAAGCTTGTTAGAGTTCTAAGTTACATATTTTACGAGTTGAAATGACCAAGCTATATATAACAAGTATGAGTGGCTTTGATCGGGAATTCATTCATTCTAATATTCGACAATATAAGCTTTAATCTTATAATATAACTACAAGTGTTCTCTTAATGTCAAAGGGTTCGGTTATCTCTTGTAGTATAACTCCATTAGTAGTCTCGATTTCACCTTCTTAAGATGTAATTGTACTCACATTATCATTTAAGTTTTATCAAACGTAATCCAAAACACTTCGAGTTATATTGATAGAAAACTTGCTCACCAAGTAAAGCTTGTTAGAGTTCTAAGTTACATATTTTACGAGTTGAAATGACCAAGCTATATATAACAAGTATGAGTGGCTTTGATCGGGAATTCATTCATTCTAATGTTCGACAATATAGGCTTTAATCTTATAATATAACTACAAGTGTTCTCTTAAAGTCAAAGGGTTCGGTTATCTCTTGTAGTATAACTCCATTAGTAGTCTCAATTTCACCTTCTTAAGATGTAATTGTACTCACATTATCATTTAAGTTTTATCAAACGTAATCCAAAACACTTCGAGTTATATTGATAGAAAACTTGCTCACCAAGTAAAGCTTGTTAGAGTTCTAAGTTACATATTTTACGAGTTGAAATGACCAAGCTATATATAACAAGTATGAGTGGCTTTGATCGGGAATTCATTCATTCTAATATTCGACAATATAGCTTTAATCTTATAATATAACTACAAGTGTTCTCTTAATGTCAAAGGGTTCGGTTATCTCTTGTAGTATAACTCCATTAGTAGTCTCGATTTCACCTTCTTAAGATGTAATTGTACTCACATTATCATTTAAGTTTTATCAAACGTAATCCAAAACACTTCGAGTTATATTGATAGAAAACTTGCTCACCAAGTAAAGCTTGTTAGAGTTCTAAGTTACATATTTTACGAGTTGAAATGACCAAGCTATATATAACAAGTATGAGTGGCTTTGATCGGGAATTCATTCATTCTAATGTTTGACAATATAGGCTTTAATCTTATAATATAACTACATGTGTTCTCTTAAAGTCAAAGGGTTCGGTTATCTCTTGTAGTATAACTCCATTAGTAGTCTCAATTTCACCTTCTTAAGATGTAATTGTACTCACATTATCATTTAAGTTTTATCAAACGTAATCCAAAACACTTCGAGTTATATTGATAGAAAACTTGCTCACCAAGTAAAGCTTGTTAGAGTTCTAAGTTACATATTTTACGAGTTGAAATGACCAAGCTATATATAACAAGTATGAGTGGCTTTGATCGGGAATTCATTCATTCTAATATTCGACAATATAAGCTTTAATCTTATAATATAACTACAAGTGTTCTCTTAATGTCAAAGGGTTCGGTTATCTCTTGTAGTATAACTCCATTAGTAGTCTCGATTTCACCTTCTTAAGATGTAATTGTACTCACATTATCATTTAAGTTTTATCAAACGTAATCCAAAACACTTCGAGTTATATTGATAGAAAACTTGCTCACCAAGTAAAGCTTGTTAGAGTTCTAAGTTACATATTTTACGAGTTGAAATGACCAAGCTATATATAACAAGTATGAGTGGCTTTGATCGGGAATTCATTCATTCTAATGTTCGACAATATAGGCTTTAATCTTATAATATAACTACATGTGTTCTCTTAAAGTCAAAGGGTTCGGTTATCTCTTGTAGTATAACTCCATTAGTAGTCTCAATTTCACCTTCTTAAGATGTAATTGTACTCACATTATCATTTAAGTTTTATCAAACGTAATCCAAAACACTTCGAGTTATATTGATAGAAAACTTGCTCACCAAGTAAAGCTTGTTAGAGTTCTAAGTTACATATTTTACGAGTTGAAATGACCAAGCTATATATAACAAGTATGAGTGGCTTTGATCGGGAATTCATTCATTCTAATGTTCGACAATATAGGCTTTAATCTTATAATATAACTACAAGTGTTCTCTTAAAGTCAAAGGGTTCGGTTATCTCTTGTAGTATAACTCCATTAGTAGTCTCGATTTCACCTTCTTAAGATGTAATTGTACTCACATTATCATTTAAGTTTTATCAAACGTAATCCAAAACACTTCGAGTTATATTGATAGAAAACTTGCTCACCAAGTAAAGCTTGTTAGAGTTCTAAGTTACATAGTTTACGAGTTGAAATGACCAAGCTATATATAACAAGTATGAGTGGCTTTGATCGGGAATTCATTCATTCTAATATTCGACAATATAAGCTTTAATCTTATAATATAACTACAAGTGTTCTCTTAATGTCAAAGGGTTCGGTTATCTCTTATAGTATAACTCCATTAGTAGTCTCGATTTCACCTTCTTAAGATGTAATTGTACTCACATTATCATTTAAGTTTTATCAAACGTAATCCAAAACACTTCGAGTTATATTGATAGAAAACTTGCTCACCAAGTAAAGCTTGTTAGAGTTCTAAGTTACATATTTTACGAGTTGAAATGACCAAGCTATATATAACAAGTATGAGTGGCTTTGATCGGGAATTCATTCATTCTAATGTTCGACAATATAGGCTTTAATCTTATAATATAACTACATGTGTTCTCTTAAAGTCAAAGGGTTCGGTTATCTCTTGTAGTATAACTCCATTAGTAGTCTCAATTTCACCTTCTTAAGATGTAATTGTACTCACATTATCATTTAAGTTTTATCAAACGTAATCCAAAACACTTCGAGTTATATTGATAGAAAACTTGCTCACCAAGTAAAGCTTGTTAGAGTTCTAAGTTACATAGTTTACGAGTTGAAATGACCAAGCTATATATAACAAGTATGAGTGGCTTTGATCGGGAATTCATTCATTCTAATATTCGACAATATAAGCTTTAATCTTATAATATAACTACAAGTGTTCTCTTAATGTCAAAGGGTTCGGTTATCTCTTGTAGTATAACTCCATTAGTAGTCTCGATTTCACCTTCTTAAGATGTAATTGTACTCACATTATCATTTAAGTTTTATCAAACGTAATCCAAAACACTTCGAGTTATATTGATAGAAAACTTGCTCACCAAGTAAAGCTTGTTAGAGTTCTAAGTTACATATTTTACGAGTTGAAATGACCAAGCTATATATAACAAGTATGAGTGGCTTTGATCGGGAATTCATTCATTCTAATATTCGACAATATAAGCTTTAATCTTATAATATAACTACATGTGTTCTCTTAAAGTCAAAGGGTTCGGTTATCTCTTGTAGTATAACTCCATTAGTAGTCTCGATTTCACCTTCTTAAGATGTAATTGTACTCACATTATCATTTAAGTTTTATCAAACGTAATCCAAAACACTTCGAGTTATATTGATAGAAAACTTGCTCACCAAGTAAAGCTTGTTAGAGTTCTAAGTTACATATTTTACGAGTTGAAATGACCAAGCTATATATAACAAGTATGAGTGGCTTTGATCGGGAATTCATTCATTCTAATGTTCGACAATATAGGCTTTAATCTTATAATATAACTACAAGTGTTCTCTTAAAGTCAAAGGGTTCGGTTATCTCTTGTAGTATAACTCCATTAGTAGTCTCAATTTCACCTTCTTAAGATGTAATTGTACTCACATTATCATTTAAGTTTTATCAAACGTAATCCAAAACACTTCGAGTTATATTGATAGAAAACTTGCTCACCAAGTAAAGCTTGTTAGAGTTCTAAGTTACATATTTTACGAGTTGAAATGACCAAGCTATATATAACAAGTATGAGTGGCTTTGATCGGGAATTCATTCATTCTAATATTCGACAATATAAGCTTTAATCTTATAATATAACTACAAGTGTTCTCTTAATGTCAAAGGGTTCGGTTATCTCTTGTAGTATAACTCCATTAGTAGTCTCGATTTCACCTTCTTAAGATGTAATTGTACTCACATTATCATTTAAGTTTTATCAAACGTAATCCAAAACACTTCGAGTTATATTGATAGAAAACTTGCTCACCAAGTAAAGCTTGTTAGAGTTCTAAGTTACATATTTTACGAGTTGAAATGACCAAGCTATATATAACAAGTATGAGTGGCTTTGATCGGGAATTCATTCATTCTAATGTTCGACAATATAGGCTTTAATCTTATAATATAACTACAAGTGTTCTCTTAAAGTCAAAGGGTTCGGTTATCTCTTGTAGTATAACTCCATTAGTAGTCTCGATTTCACCTTCTTAAGATGTAATTGTACTCACATTATCATTTAAGTTTTATCAAACGTAATCCAAAACACTTCGAGTTATATTGATAGAAAACTTGCTCACCAAGTAAAGCTTGTTAGAGTTCTAAGTTACATATTTTACGAGTTGAAATGACCAAGCTATATATAACAAGTATGAGTGGCTTTGATCGGGAATTCATTCATTCTAATGTTCGACAATATAGGCTTTAATCTTATAATATAACTACAAGTGTTCTCTTAAAGTCAAAGGGTTCGGTTATCTCTTGTAGTATAACTCCATTAGTAGTCTCGATTTCACCTTCTTAAGATGTAATTGTACTCACATTATCATTTAAGTTTTATCAAACGTAATCCAAAACACTTCGAGTTATATTGATAGAAAACTTGCTCACCAAGTAAAGCTTGTTAGAGTTCTAAGTTACATATTTTACGAGTTGAAATGACCAAGCTATATATAACAAGTATGAGTGGCTTTGATCGGGAATTCATTCATTCTAATATTCGACAATATAAGCTTTAATCTTATAATATAACTACAAGTGTTCTCTTAATGTCAAAGGGTTCGGTTATCTCTTATAGTATAACTCCATTAGTAGTCTCGATTTCACCTTCTTAAGATGTAATTGTACTCACATTATCATTTAAGTTTTATCAAACGTAATCCAAAACACTTCGAGTTATATTGATAGAAAACTTGCTCACCAAGTAAAGCTTGTTAGAGTTCTAAGTTACATATTTTACGAGTTGAAATGACCAAGCTATATATAACAAGTATGAGTGGCTTTGATCGGGAATTCATTCATTCTAATGTTTCGACAATATAGGCTTTAATCTTATAATATAACTACATGTGTTCTCTTAAAGTCAAAGGGTTCGGTTATCTCTTGTAGTATAACTCCATTAGTAGTCTCAATTTCACCTTCTTAAGATGTAATTGTACTCACATTATCATTTAAGTTTTATCAAACGTAATCCAAAACACTTCGAGTTATATTGATAGAAAACTTGCTCACCAAGTAAAGCTTGTTAGAGTTCTAAGTTACGTAGTTTACGAGTTGAAATGACCAAGCTATATATAACAAGTATGAGTGGCTTTGATCGGGAATTCATTCATTCTAATATTCGACAATATAAGCTTTAATCTTATAATATAACTACAAGTGTTCTCTTAATGTCAAAGGGTTCGGTTATCTCTTATAGTATAACTCCATTAGTAGTCTCGATTTCACCTTCTTAAGATGTAATTGTACTCACATTATCATTTAAGTTTTATCAAACGTAATCCAAAACACTTCGAGTTATATTGATAGAAAACTTGCTCACCAAGTAAAGCTTGTTAGAGTTCTAAGTTACATATTTTACGAGTTGAAATGACCAAGCTATATATAACAAGTATGAGTGGCTTTGATCGGGAATTCATTCATTCTAATATTCGACAATATAGGCTTTAATCTTATAATATAACTACAAGTGTTCTCTTAAAGTCAAAGGGTTCGGTTATCTCTTGTAGTATAACTCCATTAGTAGTCTCAATTTCACCTTCTTAAGATGTAATTGTACTCACATTATCATTTAAGTTTTATCAAACGTAATCCAAAACACTTCGAGTTATATTGATAGAAAACTTGCTCACCAAGTAAAGCTTGTTAGAGTTCTAAGTTACATATTTTACGAGTTGAAATGACCAAGCTATATATAACAAGTATGAGTGGCTTTGATCGGGAATTCATTCATTCTAATATTCGACAATATAAGCTTTAATCTTATAATATAACTACAAGTGTTCTCTTAATGTCAAAGGGTTCGGTTATCTCTTATAGTATAACTCCATTAGTAGTCTCGATTTCACCTTCTTAAGATGTAATTGTACTCACATTATCATTTAAGTTTTATCAAACGTAATCCAAAACACTTCGAGTTATATTGATAGAAAACTTGCTCACCAAGTAAAGCTTGTTAGAGTTCTAAGTTACATATTTTACGAGTTGAAATGACCAAGCTATATATAACAAGTATGAGTGGCTTTGATCGGGAATTCATTCATTCTAATGTTCGACAATATAGGCTTTAATCTTATAATATAACTACATGTGTTCTCTTAAAGTCAAAGGGTTCGGTTATCTCTTGTAGTATAACTCCATTAGTAGTCTCAATTTCACCTTCTTAAGATGTAATTGTACTCACATTATCATTTAAGTTTTATCAAACGTAATCCAAAACACTTCGAGTTATATTGATAGAAAACTTGCTCACCAAGTAAAGCTTGTTAGAGTTCTAAGTTACATAGTTTACGAGTTGAAATGACCAAGCTATATATAACAAGTATGAGTGGCTTTGATCGGGAATTCATTCATTCTAATATTCGACAATATAAGCTTTAATCTTATAATATAACTACAAGTGTTCTCTTAATGTCAAAGGGTTCGGTTATCTCTTGTAGTATAACTCCATTAGTAGTCTCGATTTCACCTTCTTAAGATGTAATTGTACTCACATTATCATTTAAGTTTTATCAAACGTAATCCAAAACACTTCGAGTTATATTGATAGAAAACTTGCTCACCAAGTAAAGCTTGTTAGAGTTCTAAGTTACATATTTTACGAGTTGAAATGACCAAGCTATATATAACAAGTATGAGTGGCTTTGATCGGGAATTCATTCATTCTAATGTTCGACAATATAAGCTTTAATCTTATAATATAACTACAAGTGTTCTCTTAAAGTCAAAGGGTTCGGTTATCTCTTGTAGTATAACTCCATTAGTAGTCTCGATTTCACCTTCTTAAGATGTAATTGTACTCACATTATCATTTAAGTTTTATCAAACGTAATCCAAAACACTTCGAGTTATATTGATAGAAAACTTGCTCACCAAGTAAAGCTTGTTAGAGTTCTAAGTTACATATTTTACGAGTTGAAATGACCAAGCTATATATAACAAGTATGAGTGGCTTTGATCGGGAATTCATTCATTCTAATGTTCGACAATATAGGCTTTAATCTTATAATATAACTACAAGTGTTCTCTTAAAGTCAAAGGGTTCGGTTATCTCTTGTAGTATAACTCCATTAGTAGTCTCAATTTCACCTTCTTAAGATGTAATTGTACTCACATTATCATTTAAGTTTTATCAAACGTAATCCAAAACACTTCGAGTTATATTGATAGAAAACTTGCTCACCAAGTAAAGCTTGTTAGAGTTCTAAGTTACATAGTTTACGAGTTGAAATGACCAAGCTATATATAACAAGTATGAGTGGCTTTGATCGGGAATTCATTCATTCTAATATTCGACAATATAAGCTTTAATCTTATAATATAACTACAAGTGTTCTCTTAATGTCAAAGGGTTCGGTTATCTCTTATAGTATAACTCCATTAGTAGTCTCGATTTCACCTTCTTAAGATGTAATTGTACTCACATTATCATTTAAGTTTTATCAAACGTAATCCAAAACACTTCGAGTTATATTGATAGAAAACTTGCTCACCAAGTAAAGCTTGTTAGAGTTCTAAGTTACATATTTTACGAGTTGAAATGACCAAGCTATATATAACAAGTATGAGTGGCTTTGATCGGGAATTCATTCATTCTAATGTTCGACAATATAAGCTTTAATCTTATAATATAACTACAAGTGTTCTCTTAAAGTCAAAGGGTTCGGTTATCTCTTGTAGTATAACTCCATTAGTAGTCTCGATTTCACCTTCTTAAGATGTAATTGTACTCACATTATCATTTAAGTTTTATCAAACGTAATCCAAAACACTTCGAGTTATATTGATAGAAAACTTGCTCACCAAGTAAAGCTTGTTAGAGTTCTAAGTTACATATTTTACGAGTTGAAATGACCAAGCTATATATAACAAGTATGAGTGGCTTTGATCGGGAATTCATTCATTCTAATGTTCGACAATATAGGCTTTAATCTTATAATATAACTACAAGTGTTCTCTTAAAGTCAAAGGGTTCGGTTATCTCTTGTAGTATAACTCCATTAGTAGTCTCAATTTCACCTTCTTAAGATGTAATTGTACTCACATTATCATTTAAGTTTTATCAAACGTAATCCAAAACACTTCGAGTTATATTGATAGAAAACTTGCTCACCAAGTAAAGCTTGTTAGAGTTCTAAGTTACGTAGTTTACGAGTTGAAATGACCAAGCTATATATAACAAGTATGAGTGGCTTTGATCGGGAATTCATTCATTCTAATATTCGACAATATAAGCTTTAATCTTATAATATAACTACAAGTGTTCTCTTAATGTCAAAGGGTTCGGTTATCTCTTGTAGTATAACTCCATTAGTAGTCTCGATTTCACCTTCTTAAGATGTAATTGTACTCACATTATCATTTAAGTTTTATCAAACGTAATCCAAAACACTTCGAGTTATATTGATAGAAAACTTGCTCACCAAGTAAAGCTTGTTAGAGTTCTAAGTTACATATTTTACGAGTTGAAATGACCAAGCTATATATAACAAGTATGAGTGGCTTTGATCGGGAATTCATTCATTCTAATGTTCGACAATATAGGCTTTAATCTTATAATATAACTACAAGTGTTCTCTTAAAGTCAAAGGGTTCGGTTATCTCTTGTAGTATAACTCCATTAGTAGTCTCAATTTCACCTTCTTAAGATGTAATTGTACTCACATTATCATTTAAGTTTTATCAAACGTAATCCAAAACACTTCGAGTTATATTGATAGAAAACTTGCTCACCAAGTAAAGCTTGTTAGAGTTCTAAGTTACGTAGTTTACGAGTTGAAATGACCAAGCTATATATAACAAGTATGAGTGGCTTTGATCGGGAATTCATTCATTCTAATATTCGACAATATAAGCTTTAATCTTATAATATAACTACAAGTGTTCTCTTAATGTCAAAGGGTTCGGTTATCTCTTATAGTATAACTCCATTAGTAGTCTCGATTTCACCTTCTTAAGATGTAATTGTACTCACATTATCATTTAAGTTTTATCAAACGTAATCCAAAACACTTCGAGTTATATTGATAGAAAACTTGCTCACCAAGTAAAGCTTGTTAGAGTTCTAAGTTACATATTTTACGAGTTGAAATGACCAAGCTATATATAACAAGTATGAGTGGCTTTGATCGGGAATTCATTCATTCTAATGTTCGACAATATAGGCTTTAATCTTATAATATAACTACAAGTGTTCTCTTAAAGTCAAAGGGTTCGGTTATCTCTTGTAGTATAACTCCATTAGTAGTCTCAATTTCACCTTCTTAAGATGTAATTGTACTCACATTATCATTTAAGTTTTATCAAACGTAATCCAAAACACTTCGAGTTATATTGATAGAAAACTTGCTCACCAAGTAAAGCTTGTTAGAGTTCTAAGTTACGTAGTTTACGAGTTGAAATGACCAAGCTATATATAACAAGTATGAGTGGCTTTGATCGGGAATTCATTCATTCTAATATTCGACAATATAAGCTTTAATCTTATAATATAACTACAAGTGTTCTCTTAATGTCAAAGGGTTCGGTTATCTCTTATAGTATAACTCCATTAGTAGTCTCGATTTCACCTTCTTAAGATGTAATTGTACTCACATTATCATTTAAGTTTTATCAAACGTAATCCAAAACACTTCGAGTTATATTGATAGAAAACTTGCTCACCAAGTAAAGCTTGTTAGAGTTCTAAGTTACATATTTTACGAGTTGAAATGACCAAGCTATATATAACAAGTATGAGTGGCTTTGATCGGGAATTCATTCATTCTAATGTTCGACAATATAGGCTTTAATCTTATAATATAACTACAAGTGTTCTCTTAAAGTCAAAGGGTTCGGTTATCTCTTGTAGTATAACTCCATTAGTAGTCTCAATTTCACCTTCTTAAGATGTAATTGTACTCACATTATCATTTAAGTTTTATCAAACGTAATCCAAAACACTTCGAGTTATATTGATAGAAAACTTGCTCACCAAGTAAAGCTTGTTAGAGTTCTAAGTTACATATTTTACGAGTTGAAATGACCAAGCTATATATAACAAGTATGAGTGGCTTTGATCGGGAATTCATTCATTCTAATATTCGACAATATAAGCTTTAATCTTATAATATAACTACAAGTGTTCTCTTAATGTCAAAGGGTTCGGTTATCTCTTGTAGTATAACTCCATTAGTAGTCTCGATTTCACCTTCTTAAGATGTAATTGTACTCACATTATCATTTAAGTTTTATCAAACGTAATCCAAAACACTTCGAGTTATATTGATAGAAAACTTGCTCACCAAGTAAAGCTTGTTAGAGTTCTAAGTTACATATTTTACGAGTTGAAATGACCAAGCTATATATAACAAGTATGAGTGGCTTTGATCGGGAATTCATTCATTCTAATGTTCGACAATATAGGCTTTAATCTTATAATATAACTACAAGTGTTCTCTTAAAGTCAAAGGGTTCGGTTATCTCTTGTAGTATAACTCCATTAGTAGTCTCGATTTCACCTTCTTAAGATGTAATTGTACTCACATTATCATTTAAGTTTTATCAAACGTAATCCAAAACACTTCGAGTTATATTGATAGAAAACTTGCTCACCAAGTAAAGCTTGTTAGAGTTCTAAGTTACATATTTTACGAGTTGAAATGACCAAGCTATATATAACAAGTATGAGTGGCTTTGATCGGGAATTCATTCATTCTAATATTCGACAATATAAGCTTTAATCTTATAATATAACTACAAGTGTTCTCTTAATGTCAAAGGGTTCGGTTATCTCTTGTAGTATAACTCCATTAGTAGTCTCGATTTCACCTTCTTAAGATGTAATTGTACTCACATTATCATTTAAGTTTTATCAAACGTAATCCAAAACACTTCGAGTTATATTGATAGAAAACTTGCTCACCAAGTAAAGCTTGTTAGAGTTCTAAGTTACATATTTTACGAGTTGAAATGACCAAGCTATATATAACAAGTATGAGTGGCTTTGATCGGGAATTCATTCATTCTAATGTTCGACAATATAGGCTTTAATCTTATAATATAACTACAAGTGTTCTCTTAAAGTCAAAGGGTTCGGTTATCTCTTGTAGTATAACTCCATTAGTAGTCTCAATTTCACCTTCTTAAGATGTAATTGTACTCACATTATCATTTAAGTTTTATCAAACGTAATCCAAAACACTTCGAGTTATATTGATAGAAAACTTGCTCACCAAGTAAAGCTTGTTAGAGTTCTAAGTTACGTAGTTTACGAGTTGAAATGACCAAGCTATATATAACAAGTATGAGTGGCTTTGATCGGGAATTCATTCATTCTAATATTCGACAATATAAGCTTTAATCTTATAATATAACTACAAGTGTTCTCTTAATGTCAAAGGGTTCGGTTATCTCTTGTAGTATAACTCCATTAGTAGTCTCGATTTCACCTTCTTAAGATGTAATTGTACTCACATTATCATTTAAGTTTTATCAAACGTAATCCAAAACACTTCGAGTTATATTGATAGAAAACTTGCTCACCAAGTAAAGCTTGTTAGAGTTCTAAGTTACATATTTTACGAGTTGAAATGACCAAGCTATATATAACAAGTATGAGTGGCTTTGATCGGGAATTCATTCATTCTAATGTTCGACAATATAGCTTTAATCTTATAATATAACTACATGTGTTCTCTTAAAGTCAAAGGGTTCGGTTATCTCTTGTAGTATAACTCCATTAGTAGTCTCAATTTCACCTTCTTAAGATGTAATTGTACTCACATTATCATTTAAGTTTTATCAAACGTAATCCAAAACACTTCGAGTTATATTGATAGAAAACTTGCTCACCAAGTAAAGCTTGTTAGAGTTCTAAGTTACATATTTTACGAGTTGAAATGACCAAGCTATATATAACAAGTATGAGTGGCTTTGATCGGGAATTCATTCATTCTAATGTTTCGACAATATAGGCTTTAATCTTATAATATAACTACATGTGTTCTCTTAAAGTCAAAGGGTTCGGTTATCTCTTGTAGTATAACTCCATTAGTAGTCTCAATTTCACCTTCTTAAGATGTAATTGTACTCACATTATCATTTAAGTTTTATCAAACGTAATCCAAAACACTTCGAGTTATATTGATAGAAAACTTGCTCACCAAGTAAAGCTTGTTAGAGTTCTAAGTTACGTAGTTTACGAGTTGAAATGACCAAGCTATATATAACAAGTATGAGTGGCTTTGATCGGGAATTCATTCATTCTAATATTCGACAATATAAGCTTTAATCTTATAATATAACTACAAGTGTTCTCTTAATGTCAAAGGGTTCGGTTATCTCTTATAGTATAACTCCATTAGTAGTCTCGATTTCACCTTCTTAAGATGTAATTGTACTCACATTATCATTTAAGTTTTATCAAACGTAATCCAAAACACTTCGAGTTATATTGATAGAAAACTTGCTCACCAAGTAAAGCTTGTTAGAGTTCTAAGTTACATATTTTACGAGTTGAAATGACCAAGCTATATATAACAAGTATGAGTGGCTTTGATCGGGAATTCATTCATTCTAATGTTCGACAATATAAGCTTTAATCTTATAATATAACTACAAGTGTTCTCTTAAAGTCAAAGGGTTCGGTTATCTCTTGTAGTATAACTCCATTAGTAGTCTCGATTTCACCTTCTTAAGATGTAATTGTACTCACATTATCATTTAAGTTTTATCAAACGTAATCCAAAACACTTCGAGTTATATTGATAGAAAACTTGCTCACCAAGTAAAGCTTGTTAGAGTTCTAAGTTACATATTTTACGAGTTGAAATGACCAAGCTATATATAACAAGTATGAGTGGCTTTGATCGGGAATTCATTCATTCTAATGTTTGACAATATAGGCTTTAATCTTATAATATAACTACATGTGTTCTCTTAAAGTCAAAGGGTTCGGTTATCTCTTGTAGTATAACTCCATTAGTAGTCTCAATTTCACCTTCTTAAGATGTAATTGTACTCACATTATCATTTAAGTTTTATCAAACGTAATCCAAAACACTTCGAGTTATATTGATAGAAAACTTGCTCACCAAGTAAAGCTTGTTAGAGTTCTAAGTTACGTAGTTTACGAGTTGAAATGACCAAGCTATATATAACAAGTATGAGTGGCTTTGATCGGGAATTCATTCATTCTAATATTCGACAATATAAGCTTTAATCTTATAATATAACTACAAGTGTTCTCTTAATGTCAAAGGGTTCGGTTATCTCTTATAGTATAACTCCATTAGTAGTCTCGATTTCACCTTCTTAAGATGTAATTGTACTCACATTATCATTTAAGTTTTATCAAACGTAATCCAAAACACTTCGAGTTATATTGATAGAAAACTTGCTCACCAAGTAAAGCTTGTTAGAGTTCTAAGTTACATATCTTACGAGTTGAAATGACCAAGCTATATATAACAAGTATGAGTGGCTTTGATCGGGAATTCATTCATTCTAATGTTCGACAATATAGGCTTTAATCTTATAATATAACTACATGTGTTCTCTTAAAGTCAAAGGGTTCGGTTATCTCTTGTAGTATAACTCCATTAGTAGTCTCAATTTCACCTTCTTAAGATGTAATTGTACTCACATTATCATTTAAGTTTTATCAAACGTAATCCAAAACACTTCGAGTTATATTGATAGAAAACTTGCTCACCAAGTAAAGCTTGTTAGAGTTCTAAGTTACGTAGTTTACGAGTTGAAATGACCAAGCTATATATAACAAGTATGAGTGGCTTTGATCGGGAATTCATTCATTCTAATATTCGACAATATAAGCTTTAATCTTATAATATAACTACAAGTGTTCTCTTAATGTCAAAGGGTTCGGTTATCTCTTATAGTATAACTCCATTAGTAGTCTCGATTTCACCTTCTTAAGATGTAATTGTACTCACATTATCATTTAAGTTTTATCAAACGTAATCCAAAACACTTCGAGTTATATTGATAGAAAACTTGCTCACCAAGTAAAGCTTGTTAGAGTTCTAAGTTACATATCTTACGAGTTGAAATGACCAAGCTATATATAACAAGTATGAGTGGCTTTGATCGAGAATTCATTCATTCTAATGTTCGACAATATAGGCTTTAATCTTATAATATAACTACAAGTGTTCTCTTAAAGTCAAAGGGTTCGGTTATCTCTTGTAGTATAACTCCATTAGTAGTCTCAATTTCACCTTCTTAAGATGTAATTGTACTCACATTATCATTTAAGTTTTATCAAACGTAATCCAAAACACTTCGAGTTATATTGATAGAAAACTTGCTCACCAAGTAAAGCTTGTTAGAGTTCTAAGTTACGTAGTTTACGAGTTGAAATGACCAAGCTATATATAACAAGTATGAGTGGCTTTGATCGGGAATTCATTCATTCTAATATTCGACAATATAAGCTTTAATCTTATAATATAACTACAAGTGTTCTCTTAATGTCAAAGGGTTCGGTTATCTCTTATAGTATAACTCCATTAGTAGTCTCGATTTCACCTTCTTAAGATGTAATTGTACTCACATTATCATTTAAGTTTTATCAAACGTAATCCAAAACACTTCGAGTTATATTGATAGAAAACTTGCTCACCAAGTAAAGCTTGTTAGAGTTCTAAGTTACATATTTTACGAGTTGAAATGACCAAGCTATATATAACAAGTATGAGTGGCTTTGATCGGGAATTCATTCATTCTAATGTTTCGACAATATAGGCTTTAATCTTATAATATAACTACATGTGTTCTCTTAAAGTCAAAGGGTTCGGTTATCTCTTGTAGTATAACTCCATTAGTAGTCTCAATTTCACCTTCTTAAGATGTAATTGTACTCACATTATCATTTAAGTTTTATCAAACGTAATCCAAAACACTTCGAGTTATATTGATAGAAAACTTGCTCACCAAGTAAAGCTTGTTAGAGTTCTAAGTTACGTAGTTTACGAGTTGAAATGACCAAGCTATATATAACAAGTATGAGTGGCTTTGATCGGGAATTCATTCATTCTAATATTCGACAATATAAGCTTTAATCTTATAATATAACTACAAGTGTTCTCTTAATGTCAAAGGGTTCGGTTATCTCTTGTAGTATAACTCCATTAGTAGTCTCGATTTCACCTTCTTAAGATGTAATTGTACTCACATTATCATTTAAGTTTTATCAAACGTAATCCAAAACACTTCGAGTTATATTGATAGAAAACTTGCTCACCAAGTAAAGCTTGTTAGAGTTCTAAGTTACATATTTTACGAGTTGAAATGACCAAGCTATATATAACAAGTATGAGTGGCTTTGATCGGGAATTCATTCATTCTAATATTCGACAATATAAGCTTTAATCTTATAATATAACTACAAGTGTTCTCTTAATGTCAAAGGGTTCGGTTATCTCTTATAGTATAACTCCATTAGTAGTCTCGATTTCACCTTCTTAAGATGTAATTGTACTCACATTATCATTTAAGTTTTATCAAACGTAATCCAAAACACTTCGAGTTATATTGATAGAAAACTTGCTCACCAAGTAAAGCTTGTTAGAGTTCTAAGTTACATATTTTACGAGTTGAAATGACCAAGCTATATATAACAAGTATGAGTGGCTTTGATCGGGAATTCATTCATTCTAATATTCGACAATATAAGCTTTAATCTTATAATATAACTACAAGTGTTCTCTTAAAGTCAAAGGGTTCGGTTATCTCTTGTAGTATAACTCCATTAGTAGTCTCAATTTCACCTTCTTAAGATGTAATTGTACTCACATTATCATTTAAGTTTTATCAAACGTAATCCAAAACACTTCGAGTTATATTGATAGAAAACTTGCTCACCAAGTAAAGCTTGTTAGAGTTCTAAGTTACATATTTTACGAGTTGAAATGACCAAGCTATATATAACAAGTATGAGTGGCTTTGATCGGGAATTCATTCATTCTAATGTTCGACAATATAGGCTTTAATCTTATAATATAACTACATGTGTTCTCTTAAAGTCAAAGGGTTCGGTTATCTCTTGTAGTATAACTCCATTAGTAGTCTCAATTTCACCTTCTTAAGATGTAATTGTACTCACATTATCATTTAAGTTTTATCAAACGTAATCCAAAACACTTCGAGTTATATTGATAGAAAACTTGCTCACCAAGTAAAGCTTGTTAGAGTTCTAAGTTACGTAGTTTACGAGTTGAAATGACCAAGCTATATATAACAAGTATGAGTGGCTTTGATCGGGAATTCATTCATTCTAATATTCGACAATATAAGCTTTAATCTTATAATATAACTACAAGTGTTCTCTTAATGTCAAAGGGTTCGGTTATCTCTTATAGTATAACTCCATTAGTAGTCTCGATTTCACCTTCTTAAGATGTAATTGTACTCACATTATCATTTAAGTTTTATCAAACGTAATCCAAAACACTTCGAGTTATATTGACAGAAAACTTGCTCACCAAGTAAAGCTTGTTAGAGTTCTAAGTTACATATCTTACGAGTTGAAATGACCAAGCTATATATAACAAGTATGAGTGGCTTTGATCGGAATTCATTCATTCTAATGTTCGACAATATAGGCTTTAATCTTATAATATAACTACAAGTGTTCTCTTAAAGTCAAAGGGTTCGGTTATCTCTTGTAGTATAACTCCATTAGTAGTCTCAATTTCACCTTCTTAAGATGTAATTGTACTCACATTATCATTTAAGTTTTATCAAACGTAATCCAAAACACTTCGAGTTATATTGATAGAAAACTTGCTCACCAAGTAAAGCTTGTTAGAGTTCTAAGTTACGTAGTTTACGAGTTGAAATGACCAAGCTATATATAACAAGTATGAGTGGCTTTGATCGGGAATTCATTCATTCTAATATTCGACAATATAAGCTTTAATCTTATAATATAACTACAAGTGTTCTCTTAATGTCAAAGGGTTCGGTTATCTCTTATAGTATAACTCCATTAGTAGTCTCGATTTCACCTTCTTAAGATGTAATTGTACTCACATTATCATTTAAGTTTTATCAAACGTAATCCAAAACACTTCGAGTTATATTGATAGAAAACTTGCTCACCAAGTAAAGCTTGTTAGAGTTCTAAGTTACATATTTTACGAGTTGAAATGACCAAGCTATATATAACAAGTATGAGTGGCTTTGATCGGGAATTCATTCATTCTAATATTCGACAATATAAGCTTTAATCTTATAATATAACTACAAGTGTTCTCTTAATGTCAAAGGGTTCGGTTATCTCTTATAGTATAACTCCATTAGTAGTCTCGATTTCACCTTCTTAAGATGTAATTGTACTCACATTATCATTTAAGTTTTATCAAACGTAATCCAAAACACTTCGAGTTATATTGATAGAAAACTTGCTCACCAAGTAAAGCTTGTTAGAGTTCTAAGTTACATATTTTACGAGTTGAAATGACCAAGCTATATATAACAAGTATGAGTGGCTTTGATCGGGAATTCATTCATTCTAATGTTTGACAATATAGGCTTTAATCTTATAATATAACTACATGTGTTCTCTTAAAGTCAAAGGGTTCGGTTATCTCTTGTAGTATAACTCCATTAGTAGTCTCAATTTCACCTTCTTAAGATGTAATTGTACTCACATTATCATTTAAGTTTTATCAAACGTAATCCAAAACACTTCGAGTTATATTGATAGAAAACTTGCTCACCAAGTAAAGCTTGTTAGAGTTCTAAGTTACGTAGTTTACGAGTTGAAATGACCAAGCTATATATAACAAGTATGAGTGGCTTTGATCGGGAATTCATTCATTCTAATATTCGACAATATAAGCTTTAATCTTATAATATAACTACAAGTGTTCTCTTAATGTCAAAGGGTTCGGTTATCTCTTGTAGTATAACTCCATTAGTAGTCTCGATTTCACCTTCTTAAGATGTAATTGTACTCACATTATCATTTAAGTTTTATCAAACGTAATCCAAAACACTTCGAGTTATATTGATAGAAAACTTGCTCACCAAGTAAAGCTTGTTAGAGTTCTAAGTTACATATCTTACGAGTTGAAATGACCAAGCTATATATAACAAGTATGAGTGGCTTTGATCGAGAATTCATTCATTCTAATGTTCGACAATATAGGCTTTAATCTTATAATATAACTACAAGTGTTCTCTTAAAGTCAAAGGGTTCGGTTATCTCTTGTAGTATAACTCCATTAGTAGTCTCAATTTCACCTTCTTAAGATGTAATTGTACTCACATTATCATTTAAGTTTTATCAAACGTAATCCAAAACACTTCGAGTTATATTGATAGAAAACTTGCTCACCAAGTAAAGCTTGTTAGAGTTCTAAGTTACGTAGTTTACGAGTTGAAATGACCAAGCTATATATAACAAGTATGAGTGGCTTTGATCGGGAATTCATTCATTCTAATATTCGACAATATAAGCTTTAATCTTATAATATAACTACAAGTGTTCTCTTAATGTCAAAGGGTTCGGTTATCTCTTATAGTATAACTCCATTAGTAGTCTCGATTTCACCTTCTTAAGATGTAATTGTACTCACATTATCATTTAAGTTTTATCAAACGTAATCCAAAACACTTCGAGTTATATTGATAGAAAACTTGCTCACCAAGTAAAGCTTGTTAGAGTTCTAAGTTACATATTTTACGAGTTGAAATGACCAAGCTATATATAACAAGTATGAGTGGCTTTGATCGGGAATTCATTCATTCTAATGTTCGACAATATAGGCTTTAATCTTATAATATAACTACATGTGTTCTCTTAAAGTCAAAGGGTTCGGTTATCTCTTGTAGTATAACTCCATTAGTAGTCTCAATTTCACCTTCTTAAGATGTAATTGTACTCACATTATCATTTAAGTTTTATCAAACGTAATCCAAAACACTTCGAGTTATATTGATAGAAAACTTGCTCACCAAGTAAAGCTTGTTAGAGTTCTAAGTTACGTAGTTTACGAGTTGAAATGACCAAGCTATATATAACAAGTATGAGTGGCTTTGATCGGGAATTCATTCATTCTAATATTCGACAATATAAGCTTTAATCTTATAATATAACTACAAGTGTTCTCTTAATGTCAAAGGGTTCGGTTATCTCTTGTAGTATAACTCCATTAGTAGTCTCGATTTCACCTTCTTAAGATGTAATTGTACTCACATTATCATTTAAGTTTTATCAAACGTAATCCAAAACACTTCGAGTTATATTGATAGAAAACTTGCTCACCAAGTAAAGCTTGTTAGAGTTCTAAGTTACATATTTTACGAGTTGAAATGACCAAGCTATATATAACAAGTATGAGTGGCTTTGATCGGGAATTCATTCATTCTAATATTCGACAATATAAGCTTTAATCTTATAATATAACTACAAGTGTTCTCTTAATGTCAAAGGGTTCGGTTATCTCTTGTAGTATAACTCCATTAGTAGTCTCGATTTCACCTTCTTAAGATGTAATTGTACTCACATTATCATTTAAGTTTTATCAAACGTAATCCAAAACACTTCGAGTTATATTGATAGAAAACTTGCTCACCAAGTAAAGCTTGTTAGAGTTCTAAGTTACATATTTTACGAGTTGAAATGACCAAGCTATATATAACAAGTATGAGTGGCTTTGATCGGGAATTCATTCATTCTAATGTTTGACAATATAGGCTTTAATCTTATAATATAACTACAAGTGTTCTCTTAAAGTCAAAGGGTTCGGTTATCTCTTGTAGTATAACTCCATTAGTAGTCTCAATTTCACCTTCTTAAGATGTAATTGTACTCACATTATCATTTAAGTTTTATCAAACGTAATCCAAAACACTTCGAGTTATATTGATAGAAAACTTGCTCACCAAGTAAAGCTTGTTAGAGTTCTAAGTTACGTAGTTTACGAGTTGAAATGACCAAGCTATATATAACAAGTATGAGTGGCTTTGATCGGGAATTCATTCATTCTAATATTCGACAATATAAGCTTTAATCTTATAATATAACTACAAGTGTTCTCTTAATGTCAAAGGGTTCGGTTATCTCTTATAGTATAACTCCATTAGTAGTCTCGATTTCACCTTCTTAAGATGTAATTGTACTCACATTATCATTTAAGTTTTATCAAACGTAATCCAAAACACTTCGAGTTATATTGATAGAAAACTTGCTCACCAAGTAAAGCTTGTTAGAGTTCTAAGTTACATATCTTACGAGTTGAAATGACCAAGCTATATATAACAAGTATGAGTGGCTTTGATCGAGAATTCATTCATTCTAATGTTCGACAATATAGGCTTTAATCTTATAATATAACTACACGTGTTCTCTTAAAGTCAAAGGGTTCGGTTATCTCTTGTAGTATAACTCCATTAGTAGTCTCAATTTCACCTTCTTAAGATGTAATTGTACTCACATTATCATTTAAGTTTTATCAAACGTAATCCAAAACACTTCGAGTTATATTGATAGAAAACTTGCTCACCAAGTAAAGCTTGTTAGAGTTCTAAGTTACGTAGTTTACGAGTTGAAATGACCAAGCTATATATAACAAGTATGAGTGGCTTTGATCGGGAATTCATTCATTCTAATATTCGACAATATAAGCTTTAATCTTATAATATAACTACAAGTGTTCTCTTAATGTCAAAGGGTTCGGTTATCTCTTATAGTATAACTCCATTAGTAGTCTCGATTTCACCTTCTTAAGATGTAATTGTACTCACATTATCATTTAAGTTTTATCAAACGTAATCCAAAACACTTCGAGTTATATTGATAGAAAACTTGCTCACCAAGTAAAGCTTGTTAGAGTTCTAAGTTACATATTTTACGAGTTGAAATGACCAAGCTATATATAACAAGTATGAGTGGCTTTGATCGGGAATTCATTCATTCTAATGTTCGACAATATAGGCTTTAATCTTATAATATAACTACATGTGTTCTCTTAAAGTCAAAGGGTTCGGTTATCTCTTGTAGTATAACTCCATTAGTAGTCTCAATTTCACCTTCTTAAGATGTAATTGTACTCACATTATCATTTAAGTTTTATCAAACGTAATCCAAAACACTTCGAGTTATATTGATAGAAAACTTGCTCACCAAGTAAAGCTTGTTAGAGTTCTAAGTTACGTAGTTTACGAGTTGAAATGACCAAGCTATATATAACAAGTATGAGTGGCTTTGATCGGGAATTCATTCATTCTAATATTCGACAATATAAGCTTTAATCTTATAATATAACTACAAGTGTTCTCTTAATGTCAAAGGGTTCGGTTATCTCTTGTAGTATAACTCCATTAGTAGTCTCGATTTCACCTTCTTAAGATGTAATTGTACTCACATTATCATTTAAGTTTTATCAAACGTAATCCAAAACACTTCGAGTTATATTGATAGAAAACTTGCTCACCAAGTAAAGCTTGTTAGAGTTCTAAGTTACATATTTTACGAGTTGAAATGACCAAGCTATATATAACAAGTATGAGTGGCTTTGATCGGGAATTCATTCATTCTAATATTCGACAATATAAGCTTTAATCTTATAATATAACTACAAGTGTTCTCTTAATGTCAAAGGGTTCGGTTATCTCTTGTAGTATAACTCCATTAGTAGTCTCGATTTCACCTTCTTAAGATGTAATTGTACTCACATTATCATTTAAGTTTTATCAAACGTAATCCAAAACACTTCGAGTTATATTGATAGAAAACTTGCTCACCAAGTAAAGCTTGTTAGAGTTCTAAGTTACATATCTTACGAGTTGAAATGACCAAGCTATATATAACAAGTATGAGTGGCTTTGATCGAGAATTCATTCATTCTAATGTTCGACAATATAGGCTTTAATCTTATAATATAACTACAAGTGTTCTCTTAAAGTCAAAGGGTTCGGTTATCTCTTGTAGTATAACTCCATTAGTAGTCTCAATTTCACCTTCTTAAGATGTAATTGTACTCACATTATCATTTAAGTTTTATCAAACGTAATCCAAAACACTTCGAGTTATATTGATAGAAAACTTGCTCACCAAGTAAAGCTTGTTAGAGTTCTAAGTTACGTAGTTTACGAGTTGAAATGACCAAGCTATATATAACAAGTATGAGTGGCTTTGATCGGGAATTCATTCATTCTAATATTCGACAATATAAGCTTTAATCTTATAATATAACTACAAGTGTTCTCTTAAAGTCAAAGGGTTCGGTTATCTCTTGTAGTATAACTCCATTAGTAGTCTCGATTTCACCTTCTTAAGATGTAATTGTACTCACATTATCATTTAAGTTTTATCAAACGTAATCCAAAACACTTCGAGTTATATTGATAGAAAACTTGCTCACCAAGTAAAGCTTGTTAGAGTTCTAAGTTACATATTTTACGAGTTGAAATGACCAAGCTATATATAACAAGTATGAGTGGCTTTGATCGGGAATTCATTCATTCTAATATTCGACAATATAAGCTTTAATCTTATAATATAACTACAAGTGTTCTCTTAATGTCAAAGGGTTCGGTTATCTCTTGTAGTATAACTCCATTAGTAGTCTCGATTTCACCTTCTTAAGATGTAATTGTACTCACATTATCATTTAAGTTTTATCAAACGTAATCCAAAACACTTCGAGTTATATTGACAGAAAACTTGCTCACCAAGTAAAGCTTGTTAGAGTTCTAAGTTACATATCTTACGAGTTGAAATGACCAAGCTATATATAACAAGTATGAGTGGCTTTGATCGAGAATTCATTCATTCTAATGTTCGACAATATAGGCTTTAATCTTATCATATAACTACACGTGTTCTCTTAAAGTCAAAGGGTTCGGTTATCTCTTGTAGTATAACTCCATTAGTAGTCTCAATTTCACCTTCTTAAGATGTAATTGTACTCACATTATCATTTAAGTTTTATCAAACGTAATCCAAAACACTTCGAGTTATATTGATAGAAAACTTGCTCACCAAGTAAAGCTTGTTAGAGTTCTAAGTTACGTAGTTTACGAGTTGAAATGACCAAGCTATATATAACAAGTATGAGTGGCTTTGATCGGGAATTCATTCATTCTAATATTCGACAATATAAGCTTTAATCTTATAATATAACTACAAGTGTTCTCTTAATGTCAAAGGGTTCGGTTATCTCTTATAGTATAACTCCATTAGTAGTCTCGATTTCACCTTCTTAAGATGTAATTGTACTCACATTATCATTTAAGTTTTATCAAACGTAATCCAAAACACTTCGAGTTATATTGATAGAAAACTTGCTCACCAAGTAAAGCTTGTTAGAGTTCTAAGTTACATATTTTACGAGTTGAAATGACCAAGCTATATATAACAAGTATGAGTGGCTTTGATCGGGAATTCATTCATTCTAATGTTTGACAATATAGGCTTTAATCTTATAATATAACTACATGTGTTCTCTTAAAGTCAAAGGGTTCGGTTATCTCTTGTAGTATAACTCCATTAGTAGTCTCAATTTCACCTTCTTAAGATGTAATTGTACTCACATTATCATTTAAGTTTTATCAAACGTAATCCAAAACACTTCGAGTTATATTGATAGAAAACTTGCTCACCAAGTAAAGCTTGTTAGAGTTCTAAGTTACGTAGTTTACGAGTTGAAATGACCAAGCTATATATAACAAGTATGAGTGGCTTTGATCGGGAATTCATTCATTCTAATATTCGACAATATAAGCTTTAATCTTATAATATAACTACATGTGTTCTCTTAAAGTCAAAGGGTTCGGTTATCTCTTGTAGTATAACTCCATTAGTAGTCTCAATTTCACCTTCTTAAGATGTAATTGTACTCACATTATCATTTAAGTTTTATCAAACGTAATCCAAAACACTTCGAGTTATATTGATAGAAAACTTGCTCACCAAGTAAAGCTTGTTAGAGTTCTAAGTTACATATCTTACGAGTTGAAATGACCAAGCTATATATAACAAGTATGAGTGGCTTTGATCGGGAATTCATTCATTCTAATATTCGACAATATAAGCTTTAATCTTATAATATAACTACAAGTGTTCTCTTAAAGTCAAAGGGTTCGGTTATCTCTTGTAGTATAACTCCATTAGTAGTCTCGATTTCACCTTCTTAAGATGTAATTGTACTCACATTATCATTTAAGTTTTATCAAACGTAATCCAAAACACTTCGAGTTATATTGATAGAAAACTTGCTCACCAAGTAAAGCTTGTTAGAGTTCTAAGTTACATATTTTACGAGTTGAAATGACCAAGCTATATATAACAAGTATGAGTGGCTTTGATCGGGAATTCATTCATTCTAATATTCGACAATATAAGCTTTAATCTTATAATATAACTACAAGTGTTCTCTTAATGTCAAAGGGTTCGGTTATCTCTTGTAGTATAACTCCATTAGTAGTCTCGATTTCACCTTCTTAAGATGTAATTGTACTCACATTATCATTTAAGTTTTATCAAACGTAATCCAAAACACTTCGAGTTATATTGATAGAAAACTTGCTCACCAAGTAAAGCTTGTTAGAGTTCTAAGTTACATATCTTACGAGTTGAAATGACCAAGCTATATATAACAAGTATGAGTGGCTTTGATCGAGAATTCATTCATTCTAATGTTCGACAATATAGGCTTTAATCTTATAATATAACTACACGTGTTCTCTTAAAGTCAAAGGGTTCGGTTATCTCTTGTAGTATAACTCCATTAGTAGTCTCAATTTCACCTTCTTAAGATGTAATTGTACTCACATTATCATTTAAGTTTTATCAAACGTAATCCAAAACACTTCGAGTTATATTGATAGAAAACTTGCTCACCAAGTAAAGCTTGTTAGAGTTCTAAGTTACGTAGTTTACGAGTTGAAATGACCAAGCTATATATAACAAGTATGAGTGGCTTTGATCGGGAATTCATTCATTCTAATATTCGACAATATAAGCTTTAATCTTATAATATAACTACAAGTGTTCTCTTAATGTCAAAGGGTTCGGTTATCTCTTATAGTATAACTCCATTAGTAGTCTCGATTTCACCTTCTTAAGATGTAATTGTACTCACATTATCATTTAAGTTTTATCAAACGTAATCCAAAACACTTCGAGTTATATTGATAGAAAACTTGCTCACCAAGTAAAGCTTGTTAGAGTTCTAAGTTACATATCTTACGAGTTGAAATGACCAAGCTATATATAACAAGTATGAGTGGCTTTGATCGAGAATTCATTCATTCTAATGTTCGACAATATAGGCTTTAATCTTATAATATAACTACACGTGTTCTCTTAAAGTCAAAGGGTTCGGTTATCTCTTGTAGTATAACTCCATTAGTAGTCTCAATTTCACCTTCTTAAGATGTAATTGTACTCACATTATCATTTAAGTTTTATCAAACGTAATCCAAAACACTTCGAGTTATATTGATAGAAAACTTGCTCACCAAGTAAAGCTTGTTAGAGTTCTAAGTTACGTAGTTTACGAGTTGAAATGACCAAGCTATATATAACAAGTATGAGTGGCTTTGATCGGGAATTCATTCATTCTAATATTCGACAATATAAGCTTTAATCTTATAATATAACTACAAGTGTTCTCTTAATGTCAAAGGGTTCGGTTATCTCTTATAGTATAACTCCATTAGTAGTCTCGATTTCACCTTCTTAAGATGTAATTGTACTCACATTATCATTTAAGTTTTATCAAACGTAATCCAAAACACTTCGAGTTATATTGATAGAAAACTTGCTCACCAAGTAAAGCTTGTTAGAGTTCTAAGTTACATATTTTACGAGTTGAAATGACCAAGCTATATATAACAAGTATGAGTGGCTTTGATCGGGAATTCATTCATTCTAATGTTTGACAATATAGGCTTTAATCTTATAATATAACTACATGTGTTCTCTTAAAGTCAAAGGGTTCGGTTATCTCTTGTAGTATAACTCCATTAGTAGTCTCAATTTCACCTTCTTAAGATGTAATTGTACTCACATTATCATTTAAGTTTTATCAAACGTAATCCAAAACACTTCGAGTTATATTGATAGAAAACTTGCTCACCAAGTAAAGCTTGTTAGAGTTCTAAGTTACGTAGTTTACGAGTTGAAATGACCAAGCTATATATAACAAGTATGAGTGGCTTTGATCGGGAATTCATTCATTCTAATATTCGACAATATAAGCTTTAATCTTATAATATAACTACAAGTGTTCTCTTAATGTCAAAGGGTTCGGTTATCTCTTGTAGTATAACTCCATTAGTAGTCTCGATTTCACCTTCTTAAGATGTAATTGTACTCACATTATCATTTAAGTTTTATCAAACGTAATCCAAAACACTTCGAGTTATATTGATAGAAAACTTGCTCACCAAGTAAAGCTTGTTAGAGTTCTAAGTTACATATTTTACGAGTTGAAATGACCAAGCTATATATAACAAGTATGAGTGGCTTTGATCGGGAATTCATTCATTCTAATATTCGACAATATAAGCTTTAATCTTATAATATAACTACAAGTGTTCTCTTAATGTCAAAGGGTTCGATTATCTCTTGTAGTATAACTCCATTAGTAGTCTCGATTTCACCTTCTTAAGATGTAATTGTACTCACATTATCATTTAAGTTTTATCAAACGTAATCCAAAACACTTCGAGTTATATTGATAGAAAACTTGCTCACCAAGTAAAGCTTGTTAGAGTTCTAAGTTACATATCTTACGAGTTGAAATGACCAAGCTATATATAACAAGTATGAGTGGCTTTGATCGAGAATTCATTCATTCTAATGTTCGACAATATAGGCTTTAATCTTATAATATAACTACAAGTGTTCTCTTAAAGTCAAAGGGTTCGGTTATCTCTTGTAGTATAACTCCATTAGTAGTCTCAATTTCACCTTCTTAAGATGTAATTGTACTCACATTATCATTTAAGTTTTATCAAACGTAATCCAAAACACTTCGAGTTATATTGATAGAAAACTTGCTCACCAAGTAAAGCTTGTTAGAGTTCTAAGTTACGTAGTTTACGAGTTGAAATGACCAAGCTATATATAACAAGTATGAGTGGCTTTGATCGGGAATTCATTCATTCTAATATTCGACAATATAAGCTTTAATCTTATAATATAACTACAAGTGTTCTCTTAAAGTCAAAGGGTTCGGTTATCTCTTGTAGTATAACTCCATTAGTAGTCTCGATTTCACCTTCTTAAGATGTAATTGTACTCACATTATCATTTAAGTTTTATCAAACGTAATCCAAAACACTTCGAGTTATATTGATAGAAAACTTGCTCACCAAGTAAAGCTTGTTAGAGTTCTAAGTTACATATTTTACGAGTTGAAATGACCAAGCTATATATAACAAGTATGAGTGGCTTTGATCGGGAATTCATTCATTCTAATATTCGACAATATAAGCTTTAATCTTATAATATAACTACAAGTGTTCTCTTAATGTCAGAGGGTTCGATTATCTCTTGTAGTATAACTCCATTAGTAGTCTCGATTTCACCTTCTTAAGATGTAATTGTACTCACATTATCATTTAAGTTTTATCAAACGTAATCCAAAACACTTCGAGTTATATTGACAGAAAACTTGCTCACCAAGTAAAGCTTGTTAGAGTTCTAAGTTACATATCTTACGAGTTGAAATGACCAAGCTATATATAACAAGTATGAGTGGCTTTGATCGAGAATTCATTCATTCTAATGTTCGACAATATAGGCTTTAATCTTATCATATAACTACACGTGTTCTCTTAAAGTCAAAGGGTTCGGTTATCTCTTGTAGTATAACTCCATTAGTAGTCTCAATTTCACCTTCTTAAGATGTAATTGTACTCACATTATCATTTAAGTTTTATCAAACGTAATCCAAAACACTTCGAGTTATATTGATAGAAAACTTGCTCACCAAGTAAAGCTTGTTAGAGTTCTAAGTTACGTAGTTTACGAGTTGAAATGACCAAGCTATATATAACAAGTATGAGTGGCTTTGATCGGGAATTCATTCATTCTAATATTCGACAATATAAGCTTTAATCTTATAATATAACTACAAGTGTTCTCTTAATGTCAAAGGGTTCGGTTATCTCTTATAGTATAACTCCATTAGTAGTCTCGATTTCACCTTCTTAAGATGTAATTGTACTCACATTATCATTTAAGTTTTATCAAACGTAATCCAAAACACTTCGAGTTATATTGATAGAAAACTTGCTCACCAAGTAAAGCTTGTTAGAGTTCTAAGTTACATATTTTACGAGTTGAAATGACCAAGCTATATATAACAAGTATGAGTGGCTTTGATCGGGAATTCATTCATTCTAATGTTTGACAATATAGGCTTTAATCTTATAATATAACTACATGTGTTCTCTTAAAGTCAAAGGGTTCGGTTATCTCTTGTAGTATAACTCCATTAGTAGTCTCAATTTCACCTTCTTAAGATGTAATTGTACTCACATTATCATTTAAGTTTTATCAAACGTAATCCAAAACACTTCGAGTTATATTGATAGAAAACTTGCTCACCAAGTAAAGCTTGTTAGAGTTCTAAGTTACGTAGTTTACGAGTTGAAATGACCAAGCTATATATAACAAGTATGAGTGGCTTTGATCGGGAATTCATTCATTCTAATATTCGACAATATAA
The DNA here is from genome assembly GCA_028654395.1 of Scutellaria barbata. Lineage (NCBI taxonomy): Eukaryota > Viridiplantae > Streptophyta > Magnoliopsida > Lamiales > Lamiaceae > Scutellaria > Scutellaria barbata. The sequence goes on along the minus strand of CM053649.1, from coordinate 9,751,693 downwards.
GCTTTAATCTTATAATATAACTACAAGTGTTCTCTTAAAGTCAAAGGGTTCGGTTATCTCTTGTAGTATAACTCCATTAGTAGTCTCAATTTCACCTTCTTAAGATGTAATTGTACTCACATTATCATTTAAGTTTTATCAAACGTAATCCAAAACACTTCGAGTTATATTGACAGAAAACTTGCTCACCAAGTAAAGCTTGTTAGAGTTCTAAGTTACATATCTTACGAGTTGAAATGACCAAGCTATATATAACAAGTATGAGTGGCTTTGATCGGGAATTCATTCATTCTAATATTCGACAATATAAGCTTTAATCTTATAATATAACTACAAGTGTTCTCTTAAAGTCAAAGGGTTCGGTTATCTCTTGTAGTATAACTCCATTAGTAGTCTCGATTTCACCTTCTTAAGATGTAATTGTACTCACATTATCATTTAAGTTTTATCAAACGTAATCCAAAACACTTCGAGTTATATTGATAGAAAACTTGCTCACCAAGTAAAGCTTGTTAGAGTTCTAAGTTACATATTTTACGAGTTGAAATGACCAAGCTATATATAACAAGTATGAGTGGCTTTGATCGGGAATTCATTCATTCTAATATTCGACAATATAAGCTTTAATCTTATAATATAACTACAAGTGTTCTCTTAATGTCAAAGGGTTCGATTATCTCTTGTAGTATAACTCCATTAGTAGTCTCGATTTCACCTTCTTAAGATGTAATTGTACTCACATTATCATTTAAGTTTTATCAAACGTAATCCAAAACACTTCGAGTTATATTGACAGAAAACTTGCTCACCAAGTAAAGCTTGTTAGAGTTCTAAGTTACATATCTTACGAGTTGAAATGACCAAGCTATATATAACAAGTATGAGTGGCTTTGATCGAGAATTCATTCATTCTAATGTTCGACAATATAGGCTTTAATCTTATCATATAACTACACGTGTTCTCTTAAAGTCAAAGGGTTCGGTTATCTCTTGTAGTATAACTCCATTAGTAGTCTCAATTTCACCTTCTTAAGATGTAATTGTACTCACATTATCATTTAAGTTTTATCAAACGTAATCCAAAACACTTCGAGTTATATTGATAGAAAACTTGCTCACCAAGTAAAGCTTGTTAGAGTTCTAAGTTACGTAGTTTACGAGTTGAAATGACCAAGCTATATATAACAAGTATGAGTGGCTTTGATCGGGAATTCATTCATTCTAATATTCGACAATATAAGCTTTAATCTTATAATATAACTACAAGTGTTCTCTTAATGTCAAAGGGTTCGATTATCTCTTGTAGTATAACTCCATTAGTAGTCTCGATTTCACCTTCTTAAGATGTAATTGTACTCACATTATCATTTAAGTTTTATCAAACGTAATCCAAAACACTTCGAGTTATATTGATAGAAAACTTGCTCACCAAGTAAAGCTTGTTAGAGTTCTAAGTTACATATTTTACGAGTTGAAATGACCAAGCTATATATAACAAGTATGAGTGGCTTTGATCGGGAATTCATTCATTCTAATATTCGACAATATAAGCTTTAATCTTATAATATAACTACAAGTGTTCTCTTAATGTCAGAGGGTTCGATTATCTCTTGTAGTATAACTCCATTAGTAGTCTCGATTTCACCTTCTTAAGATGTAATTGTACTCACATTATCATTTAAGTTTTATCAAACGTAATCCAAAACACTTCGAGTTATATTGACAGAAAACTTGCTCACCAAGTAAAGCTTGTTAGAGTTCTAAGTTACATATCTTACGAGTTGAAATGACCAAGCTATATATAACAAGTATGAGTGGCTTTGATCGAGAATTCATTCATTCTAATGTTCGACAATATAGGCTTTAATCTTATCATATAACTACACGTGTTCTCTTAAAGTCAAAGGGTTCGGTTATCTCTTGTAGTATAACTCCATTAGTAGTCTCAATTTCACCTTCTTAAGATGTAATTGTACTCACATTATCATTTAAGTTTTATCAAACGTAATCCAAAACACTTCGAGTTATATTGATAGAAAACTTGCTCACCAAGTAAAGCTTGTTAGAGTTCTAAGTTACGTAGTTTACGAGTTGAAATGACCAAGCTATATATAACAAGTATGAGTGGCTTTGATCGGGAATTCATTCATTCTAATATTCGACAATATAAGCTTTAATCTTATAATATAACTACAAGTGTTCTCTTAATGTCAAAGGGTTCGGTTATCTCTTATAGTATAACTCCATTAGTAGTCTCGATTTCACCTTCTTAAGATGTAATTGTACTCACATTATCATTTAAGTTTTATCAAACGTAATCCAAAACACTTCGAGTTATATTGATAGAAAACTTGCTCACCAAGTAAAGCTTGTTAGAGTTCTAAGTTACATATTTTACGAGTTGAAATGACCAAGCTATATATAACAAGTATGAGTGGCTTTGATCGGGAATTCATTCATTCTAATGTTTGACAATATAGGCTTTAATCTTATAATATAACTACATGTGTTCTCTTAAAGTCAAAGGGTTCGGTTATCTCTTGTAGTATAACTCCATTAGTAGTCTCAATTTCACCTTCTTAAGATGTAATTGTACTCACATTATCATTTAAGTTTTATCAAACGTAATCCAAAACACTTCGAGTTATATTGATAGAAAACTTGCTCACCAAGTAAAGCTTGTTAGAGTTCTAAGTTACGTAGTTTACGAGTTGAAATGACCAAGCTATATATAACAAGTATGAGTGGCTTTGATCGGGAATTCATTCATTCTAATATTCGACAATATAAGCTTTAATCTTATAATATAACTACATGTGTTCTCTTAAAGTCAAAGGGTTCGGTTATCTCTTGTAGTATAACTCCATTAGTAGTCTCAATTTCACCTTCTTAAGATGTAATTGTACTCACATTATCATTTAAGTTTTATCAAACGTAATCCAAAACACTTCGAGTTATATTGACAGAAAACTTGCTCACCAAGTAAAGCTTGTTAGAGTTCTAAGTTACATATCTTACGAGTTGAAATGACCAAGCTATATATAACAAGTATGAGTGGCTTTGATCGGGAATTCATTCATTCTAATGTTTGACAATATAGGCTTTAATCTTATAATATAACTACATGTGTTCTCTTAAAGTCAAAGGGTTCGGTTATCTCTTGTAGTATAACTCCATTAGTAGTCTCAATTTCACCTTCTTAAGATGTAATTGTACTCACATTATCATTTAAGTTTTATCAAACGTAATCCAAAACACTTCGAGTTATATTGATAGAAAACTTGCTCACCAAGTAAAGCTTGTTAGAGTTCTAAGTTACGTAGTTTACGAGTTGAAATGACCAAGCTATATATAACAAGTATGAGTGGCTTTGATCGGGAATTCATTCATTCTAATATTCGACAATATAAGCTTTAATCTTATAATATAACTACAAGTGTTCTCTTAATGTCAAAGGGTTCGGTTATCTCTTATTGTATAACTCCATTAGTAGTCTCGATTTCACCTTCTTAAGATGTAATTGTACTCACATTATCATTTAAGTTTTATCAAACGTAATCCAAAACACTTCGAGTTATATTGATAGAAAACTTGCTCACCAAGTAAAGCTTGTTAGAGTTCTAAGTTACATATTTTACGAGTTGAGATGACCAAGCTATATATAACAAGTATGAGTGGCTTTGATCGGGAATTCATTCATTCTAATATTCGACAATATAAGCTTTAATCTTATAATATAACTACATGTGTTCTCTTAAAGTCCAAAGGTTCGGTTATCTCTTGTAGTATAACTCCATTAGTAGTCTCGATTTCACCTTCTTAAGATGTAATTGTACTGACATTATCATTTAAGTTTTATCAAACGTAATCCAAAACACTTCGAGTTATATTGATAGAAAACTTGCTCACCAAGTAAAGCTTGTTAGAGTTCTAAGTTACATATTTTACGAGTTGAAATGACCAAGCTATATATAACAAGTATGAGTGGCTTTGATCGGGAATTCATTCATTCTAATGTTTGACAATATAGGCTTTAATCTTATAATATAACTACATGTGTTCTCTTAAAGTCAAAGGGTTCGGTTATCTCTTGTAGTATAACTCCATTAGTAGTCTCAATTTCACCTTCTTAAGATGTAATTGTACTCACATTATCATTTAAGTTTTATCAAACGTAATCCAAAACACTTCGAGTTATATTGATAGAAAACTTGCTCACCAAGTAAAGCTTGTTAGAGTTCTAAGTTACGTAGTTTACGAGTTGAAATGACCAAGCTATATATAACAAGTATGAGTGGCTTTGATCGGGAATTCATTCATTCTAATATTCGACAATATAAGCTTTAATCTTATAATATAACTACATGTGTTCTCTTAAAGTCAAAGGGTTCGGTTATCTCTTGTAGTATAACTCCATTAGTAGTCTCAATTTCACCTTCTTAAGATGTAATTGTACTCACATTATCATTTAAGTTTTATCAAACGTAATCCAAAACACTTCGAGTTATATTGACAGAAAACTTGCTCACCAAGTAAAGCTTGTTAGAGTTCTAAGTTACATATCTTACGAGTTGAAATGACCAAGCTATATATAACAAGTATGAGTGGCTTTGATCGGGAATTCATTCATTCTAATGTTTGACAATATAGGCTTTAATCTTATAATATAACTACATGTGTTCTCTTAAAGTCAAAGGGTTCGGTTATCTCTTGTAGTATAACTCCATTAGTAGTCTCAATTTCACCTTCTTAAGATGTAATTGTACTCACATTATCATTTAAGTTTTATCAAACGTAATCCAAAACACTTCGAGTTATATTGATAGAAAACTTGCTCACCAAGTAAAGCTTGTTAGAGTTCTAAGTTACGTAGTTTACGAGTTGAAATGACCAAGCTATATATAACAAGTATGAGTGGCTTTGATCGGGAATTCATTCATTCTAATATTCGACAATATAAGCTTTAATCTTATAATATAACTACAAGTGTTCTCTTAATGTCAAAGGGTTCGGTTATCTCTTATTGTATAACTCCATTAGTAGTCTCGATTTCACCTTCTTAAGATGTAATTGTACTCACATTATCATTTAAGTTTTATCAAACGTAATCCAAAACACTTCGAGTTATATTGATAGAAAACTTGCTCACCAAGTAAAGCTTGTTAGAGTTCTAAGTTACATATTTTACGAGTTGAGATGACCAAGCTATATATAACAAGTATGAGTGGCTTTGATTGGGAATTCATTCATTCTAATATTCGACAATATAAGCTTTAATCTTATAATATAACTACATGTGTTCTCTTAAAGTCCAAAGGTTCGGTTATCTCTTGTAGTATAACTCCATTAGTAGCCTCCATTTCATCTTCTTAAGATGTAATTGTACTCACATTATCGTTTAAGTATTATCAAACGTAATTCAAAACACTTCGAGTTATATTGATAGAAAACTTGCTCACCAAGTAAAGCTTGTTAGAGTTATAAGTTACATATTTTACGAGTTGAAATGACCAAGCTATATATAACAAGTATGAGTGGCTTTGATCGAGAATTCATTCATTCTAATGTTCGACAATATAAGCTTTAATCTTATAGTATAACTACATGTGTTCTCTTAAAGTCCAAAGGTTCGGTTATCTCTTGTAGTATAAATCCCTTAGTAGCCTCCATTTGATCTTCTAAAGATGTAATTGTACTCACATTATCGTTTAAGTATTATCAAACGTAATTCAAAATACTTCGAGTTATATTGATAGAAAACTTGCTCACCAAGTAAAGCTTGTTAGAGTTCTAAGTTACATATTTTACGAGTTGAAATGACCAAGCTATATATAACAAGTATGAGTGGCTTTGATCGGGAATTCATTCATTCTAATGTTTGACAATATAGGCTTTAATCTTATAATATAACTACATGTGTTCTCTTAAAGTCAAAGGGTTCGGTTATCTCTTGTAGTATAACTCCATTAGTAGTCTCAATTTCACCTTCTTAAGATGTAATTGTACTCACATTATCATTTAAGTTTTATCAAACGTAATCCAAAACACTTCGAGTTATATTGATAGAAAACTTGCTCACCAAGTAAAGCTTGTTAGAGTTCTAAGTTACGTAGTTTACGAGTTGAAATGACCAAGCTATATATAACAAGTATGAGTGGCTTTGATCGGGAATTCATTCATTCTAATATTCGTGTTTTGGATTACGTTTGATAAAACTTAAATGATAATGTGAGTACAATTACATCTTAAGAAGGTGAAATCGAGACTACTAATGGAGTTATACTACAAGAGATAATCGAACCCTCTGACATTAAGAGAACACTTGTAGTTATATTATAAGATTAAAGCTTATATTGTCGAATATTAGAATGAATGAATTCCCGATCAAAGCCACTCATACTTGTTATATATAACTTGGTCATTTCAACTCGTAAAATATGTAACTTATAACTCTAACAAGCTTTACTTGGTGAGCAAGTTTTCTATCAATATAACTCGAAGTGTTTTGAATTACGTTTGATAATACTTAAACGATAATGTGACTAACAGGATCGCAGCATAAATTAAAAATTAAACACAACATAATCATAAATTATAAATTAAAAACAAAACAAAACAAACAAATGATTTAAAAGGAAATTTTATTAAAACTTACAATATGAACAAAGTCCTCTAAAGGTCTAGAGGGTAGACTCTGGAAGGTTAAAAGAAAGGCTATAAGAGAATACAGAAAGATGTGCTGAATTCGCTCTGCCTTCAATCTTACAAATGAATGCCTTATATAGGCATCGAAAACTACCTAAATGTGCATTTGAGATACATTTCATTTGAATTCCGACAAAATAACAATAATGCTTAATGACTGTTTAACTTTTGACTAATATTACAACCAAACAAACAACTTTAACAATGGCCGACAATGACTGACATGCTTATCTCCCACTTTTGACTTTACTTTTGTTCTTTTTGACTCTGCTTTCCATTATCTTCTTGCAACCTTATCTTCTCGAATCTTCATGCTTGATCATCCTCAGTAGAAAATCCATGTATCTGACACATCTCAGTATATGGATATTTCTCCATACATCTTTTGAACTTAAATACTGAAATTTTTAATTCTTTCTTAAATTTCTTTTCCACTTGAGCAGCTTTCCTAACCAAATGCATATTATCTGGAAAATCTTCATGAGTAACTACTTTCATTAACTCCTTGTGACCTTCTTCTCTTATCTTGATTTCATTCTTCTTATGATGATAGAATGAAAAACATCTTGAACAATCCTTAATGTGATTATTAACTTCTTCAATCCTTGAATATGTTATTATCTGTGTTGAACTTGAATCATTACTTGAATCCATCAGAAATCAAACGGATCCTGTCCACCAATTATTAAATCATCATCAATATCTGGAATAGACGTAGTCTCATCTGATCCAGACTTTTGTGACAAAAATTCTTGAAATTGTGTTTGAATACTAGGATTTTGCTTAATTGCCTCAAAGAATCGCTTCTGTTCAGGACTAAGTCCTTTAACAGCTGTCTCTTCTTCCTTATCTTTCCTAACTGCTGATGAAGTTTCTCCTTCATACTTTTGAAATCTTAATTTTTCACCTGTTTTGAGAAATTTCTGAATTGCTGGAGGTGAACACATCTCTTGCTTATATTTTGACCACCATTTTATCCTAAAATTTCTTATTAATGTATAAGTAGTAGGTTCTGGTAACCTCTTGGCCAAATTAAATTCCCAAGCCATAATCCATGGAATCTTAAATTCTGCTACAAACATTAAAGTCTTTTGAAATGCATGAGTAGAAGTACCAGATGCATAAACATCTAATCCCTTCTGAACTTCTGCTGGAAACATTACAAACTCTGGACCAAGCTTCTTAAACCAATCGTAAAACCAAATTGGAAATTTTAAGGAAATATTCTGATTCCAAAAAATAAACCAACTGTGTGAATAAGATCTTAAATATAAAGCTCTAAACCAGGCATTACAATAATCCCCATAATTGAAATTCTGCGGTTGAAATTTGACTGAAAAGTATCTTTCATAAGGACCCCATTCCTCTCTTCCTATTACTTTCAAAATCCTGACTTTTGAATATTCAATTTCTTTTGTCTCAGGATTAATATTATGAGATATCTCCATTGACTCTGTATCCACCAAAATGAATTCATAAAAACGCCTTCTCTTAAATGAATTATCAGAATTCCATAATGTCTCTGGCCCAAACATTTTCTTAATGTAATCCTGCTGAGTAGATTTTGCTGGTATATCTAAAAAATGTGTTAAACTTATCTCTTCACTCCATTTTTTGTTGAAATACTTATACTCTGAATTTTTTAAAACAATTTGTTTTTGAGCTGACACAGGAGAGGGTGACTTTGAAGGACTGGGAGAATTAAGAACTGACTTATAAGGTAATTCAGGAAAATTCTGAAGGCTTTCAAACTGATTAGGGTGAGTAAAAGTAGAAGGTGAGGCTTGAATGGATTGAGTAGTTTTTGATCTTGGATTAACTGGGGTAAGGCTTACCATATCCTTAGATTCACTTAGCTCATAGTCTTTTGCAGAAACTGCTTTGAAAGAACCCATCTGTAAAATTAATTAAATTAATTTCCTTGTAAAAACTCTCTGGTTAAAAAATCTGGTAGAGAGTTATTATCTCCCTTAATATATTCTATGTCAAAATCAAATACGGATAAGATGGCTTGCCATCTTGCAAATATCTGTTTTGAAACAATGTTTTGAACATCTTTAATTAAAACTTCTTTTGCTGACTTACAATCAATTCTTAAAAGAAATTTCTTATTATAAAGATCATCTTGAAATTTTGAAATACATAAAACAATAGAAAGAATTTCTTTCTTAATTGTAGAGTAATTCTTTTGAGAACTTAACCACAATCCTGAATGGTATCTTACTAATCTTTCCTTATTATCTAATCTTTGTTTTAGTATCCCTCCATATCCTATATCTGATGCATCTGTCTCTACAATCATGTAGGCTTTCGGATGAGGAATTCCTAAACAAGGTAAAGTCTTAACTTTCTCCTTTAATTCTTTAACTATTTTAGTATGTTCATTATTCCATGAGGGTGGATTCTTTTGAAGTCTTTGATATAAAGGCTGACAATATTTTCTTAAATCTGGGAAAAAATCTGAAATATAATTAAGACATCCTAAAAATCTTTGAAGTTGATTTTTATCCTTTATCTGATCTGGAAATTTTTCTGTTTTTTCTATACTTCTAAACTTTTGAGGTTGTTTTATTTCTAAAATTTCTGGAACATTAATATCTTCCCATTTCAACTTCTTTGGCTTAAATATTGTAGGCTTTTCCGCATCTATTTCCATTAATATAGTTTCTTCTCCTATTGATGGTAATCTATTAAATTTAGGATTTATTTGAGATGACATTAATCTAAAATAAACTCTATAAATTATTGCAAAATTCTTACAATTTTTATGAAATTCATCACTTTGTAAATGAACATCTAATTCTAATGATTGAAGTATCATTTGATCTGTTAAATCTACCGAAAAATTAGGTGTACAATTAAAATATATAGGACCATTACATATATTAGTCTGAACCATAGCCATTAATGAACTTTGATATTTATTACATCTTTTATCTCTTAATGCTAAATATATTGGTGCATTAACTCCTATATGAACTAAGGGCTTAACAGCTATTTGAACTAATCCTATATGTATATATCTATATTTTCTTTTTATATACTTATTAATTGTTTTTTGATTAAGTAATCTTATACTCTGAGCATCTTGTTTTATTGATCTAGTTTCTTCATGGGTTTTAACAGTATAAGCTGTAAGTAAATCAAAGGTTCCTATCTGGTAAATTGTTTCTATCTTTTCCTTAGGTATAGTCCAATTAGAATAATCTATAGGTAATAAAATCTCATTACTTTGAACTACATCCTGATCATCATCAATATTTGAGCTATTTTTATTAGGTTTTAATAATTTTTTAAGAATAGACGCCATAATTACTTAAAACATTTAATCTTCCTGTAAGGTTCTTCTTCACTAAGAGGGTAAAGTGGGAACACTATACTGGGACCACCACAACCTGGGCTGACCAACAGATTCACAAGCTTACCAACACTATTCCAAACCCCTAGTTTAGAATAATCTAACAAGAATCCTAAATCTTTTAAGATATTATGATATCTAAATCTTTAAAGATTATTTCTACCTTTTTTAAATGGCTCTGATACCATTAACTAACAGGATCGCAGCATAAATTAAAAATTAAACACAACATAATCATAAATTATAAATTAAAAACAAAACAAAACAAACAAATGATTTAAAAGGAAATTTTATTAAAACTTACAATATGAACAAAGTCCTCTAAAGGTCTAGAGGGTAGACTCTGGAAATTTTTCTGTAAAATTTATTGTTCTATCAATTGGTCTTATTAATCCTTTTGATATATTATGTCCTAAAAATCTAATATTAGTTTCAAATAACTTCATCTTAGATTCTGATAAAACTAAACCATTTTTCTTAATTACATGGAATAAAATTTCTAAGTGTTTAATATGTTGATCTATAGATATTGAGTATACCAAAATATCATCTATATATACTATAGTAAAGTGATTATATGGATTAAATATTTCATTCATAATTCTTTGAAATTCTGATGGTGCATTCTTAAGTCCAAAGGGCATTACATTCCATTCATAGTGTCCAAAGGGTACATTAAAGGCTGTCTTATATCTATCTTTCTCTGCTATTTGAATTTGCCAAAATCCTGATTTTAAATCAAATTTTGAAAATATCTTAGCTGAATGTAATCTATTAATTAAATCTACATCAATATACCATTTCTGAAATTCAATTTTTTGTATAGTATTTATAAAATTATTTTCATCTATTTTATTTTCAATTATTATATTTTCTTGACTTTCTTCTTTTTCTGTTTGGTTACTTATCCATAATTTTGTTTCCAATTCTATATCTTTTTCTTTTAATCTTATAATTTCTTTTTCCATTATATTAACTTGTTTCTTTAAACTATTAATTTCAGTTTGTAAATCTCTAGTTGAAATTTGTTTAAATATATTTTTTGTTGGATACTTATCAAACATTTTATTTAAACTAAAAGTTTCTTTTTCTTTAAATTCAATTCTTTTATTACTATCTTCTTCCTCTAATATTATTTCTTTTAATTTATTTAAATAACTTTTTTGAACTTCATTATCTGGTATTTCTTGTATTAAATCAAATATTAATTCTTTTTTATTTTTATTACTATTTATATTTTTACTACTATTTATCATATTAACATGACACATTCCTCTTTGACAATTATTTTCTTGATCACTATGTTCCCTTTCTGATTGTGATTTTGATCCTTGTTCCTCTATCTCAGATTCTGTTTCATCTATATTTAGTTTATTAAATAAATTATTAAGTTCATATTTTAATTCTCTCATTTTACTTTTCTTTTTATAACATCTATCTGCAGTATGTCCTTTCTTATGACAATTCCAACATTCTATTGGATTTTTATCTTTTTGATTATTTTGATTACTTCTTTTTTGATATTTTTTCTTTTTATAATATTTTCTTAATGGTTTATTATAATCTTGTCTATATTCTTTTTGATATATTCTTTCATTTTTCTTAAAACTTTTCTTTTTCCTATATGCTGTTGAAGGTGCTTCTATCTTAGTCATTCCAAATGTTTCACAAAAACATCCTAACTCATATCTAGTATTTTTCTTATCACTTCTATACTTATTTTGTAATTTTAATTCTGAACATAAACTTAATCCTTCTTTTTTAACAAAAGCAAATATCTGACCATAAGTTAATTCCCTAAAAGGTATATCATCTACTCCTATTTCATTTTTAAGTTTTTGAATTATTCTTTCCGCAAATAATTTTGGTAAACCCATTATAAATCTTTCTTTCCAAAATGATTCATTACTATCTGTTCTTCTTAATACTTGTGTTAGAAAAGTATCCTTATACCATCTATAATCTGATAATGTTGGACATCTTAAGTTAGTTAATACTATTTTTATTGAATTAAATTCTTCTTTTGGGTTTCCTATAAAATGCATAGATATTGTTATAAGTAAAAATTCACATGCATCACTTTTTTCTTCATATTCATCGTCCATCTCATCTGTGTATTCTAAAGTTTTATGATTAAGTATTGCATTTTTATCATCTAATGTTAGTGCATGATCCCACCAATTTTTTAATTGACCTGTAAAACCTTGAATTATTATTTTACATGCTGTTTCCTCCGAATTATTATGTACTTTGTATGCTATTCTAGCCATATTCATTTCTTGAAGTGTATTGATTATTTCATATTCTGACTTACCATCTATGTTCCATTCTGTAATTGACATTCCATCATATTTATTTTTAGTAAATTGATATCTTTCTTCATACTGTATATCTGCAGGAGTAGGCCTATTATAATAATTTTTTACATTATTAGATCTAAACTTTTGTCCTGATTTTCTATATATTTTATTAATTTCATTATTATTATCTTGAAATTCTTCAGCTATATTATTTATTTCTTCGTCTTCAGTATCTTCATTTGATGATTCTATGTATGACTCAATTTCTTCTTCTGAGCTTTCTGTTTGTTTTTCTTTTTTATTGCTTTCAACCATATTAATATTTTTCTTACTTGATTCCCCTATTTCTGTTAATCTAGCTGATATCTTATTTAGTATTGAATCAGTTTTTGGAGTAAAACTAATATTTTGTTTTCCTATAACATCATTAGTTTGAAAATAAGGTTTTGACTTAACTATTTCTTTTGTATTTCCTATTTTATTTGATATATGATCTACTTGATTAGCTATAGTATTTAATATCTGGTTTGAATAATTATTTTGTTGTATTATCCTATTAATTCCTTCTGATTCTTTTTCTCTTATTGTTTTGAAAGGATCTGCTAAAACTTCTCCTTTCATTGTTGATAATTTTAATGTTGTTGGAGGTGGATGAACTGCTAATATTACTTCATTACTATCATATACTTGCCATTTTCTATGTAAACTTGTATTAACATCTATTACAGATTCTTTAGTAAACTCTATTATGTTTTGTTTTATAAAAAATAATCTTAAAAATGTATAAAAAGTTCTATTACTCTTATCTTTAATCATTTCATTAATCCATTCTTCCTTTAATTTTTTCCTAATCTTTTTATCTAATTGTTTGTACCATTTTCTTTCATCCTTATGATATAATTGATTTCTCTCCTTTTTTAAATATTCATAATCAGGTATAAATTCTTTACCTGAATTAATCATAAATATTGATCCTATCATTGTTTCTGTTGTAGGTGAATTTGGAGCTGAATAAGTTTGTTCTGGAAGAGGAGCTTTAAATTTATATCTTTGATTATTATCTGTAAAATCTGTAAATGATTTTCTTGAACTTGAAGATCCTACCTCTGTAATATGTGGTTCTCTTAATGAATTCGATTTAAATCTTATTGTTACTTTTCCTTCATCATCTTCAACTATCTGATCTATTTCTTTCTTACAATGCTCTAAAAATTCTTGATTCAACCAGATAATGAAGTTCAAAAAAGTTATTTAAATAAATTAAAAGAAATAATATTAGAGGAAGAAGATAGTAATAAAAGAATTGAATTTAAAGAAAAAGAAACTTTTAGTTTAAATAAAATGTTTGATAAGTATCCAACAAAAAATATATTTAAACAAATTTCAACTAGAGATTTACAAACTGAAATTAATAGTTTAAAGAAACAAGTTAATATAATGGAAAAAGAAATTATAAGATTAAAAGAAAAAGATATAGAATTGGAAACAAAATTATGGATAAGTAACCAAACAGAAAAAGAAGAAAGTCAAGAAAATATAATAATTGAAAATAAAATAGATGAAAAGGTGAAATCGAGACTACTAATGGAGTTATACAATAAGAGATAACCGAACCCTCTGACATTAAGAGAACACTTGTAGTTATATTATCAGATTAAAGCTTATATTGTCGAATATTAGAATGAATGAATTCCTGATCAAAGCCACTCATACTTGTTATATATAGCTTGGTCATTTCAACTCGTAAACTACGTAACTTAGAACTCTAACAAGCTTTACTTGGTGAGCAAGTTTTCTATCAATATAACTCGAAGTGTTTTGGATTACGTTTGATAAAACTTAAATGATAATGTGAGTACAATTACATCTTAAGAAGGTGAAATTGAGACTACTAATGGAGTTATACTACAAGAGATAACCGAACCCTTTGACTTTAAGAGAACACATGTAGTTATATTATAAGATTAAAGCCTATATTGTCAAACATTAGAATGAATGAATTCCCGATCAAAGCCACTCATACTTGTTATATATAGCTTGGTCATTTCAACTCGTAAAATATGTAACTTAGAACTCTAACAAGCTTTACTTGGTGAGCAAGTTTTCTATCAATATAACTCGAAGTGTTTGGAATTACGTTTGATAATACTTAAACGATAATGTGAGTACAATTACATCTTAAGAAGATGAAATGGAGGCTACTAATGGAGTTATACTACAAGAGATAACCGAACCTTTGGACTTTAAGAGAACACATGTAGTTATATTATAAGATTAAAGCTTATATTGTCGAACATTAGAATGAATGAATTCTCGATCAAAGCCACTCATACTTGTTATATATAGCTTGGTCATTTCAACTCGTAAAATATGTAACTTAGAACTCTAACAAGCTTTACTTGGTGAGCAAGTTTTCTATCAATATAACTCGAAGTGTTTTGGATTACGTTTGATAAAACTTAAATGATAATGTGAGTACAATTACATCTTAAGAAGGTGAAATCGAGACTACTAATGGAGTTATACAATAAGAGATAACCGAACCCTTTGACATTAAGAGAACACTTGTAGTTATATTATAAGATTAAAGCTTATATTGTCGAATATTAGAATGAATGAATTCCCGATCAAAGCCACTCATACTTGTTATATATAGCTTGGTCATTTCAACTCGTAAACTACGTAACTTAGAACTCTAACAAGCTTTACTTGGTGAGCAAGTTTTCTATCAATATAACTCGAAGTGTTTTGGATTACGTTTGATAAAACTTAAATGATAATGTGAGTACAATTACATCTTAAGAAGGTGAAATTGAGACTACTAATGGAGTTATACTACAAGAGATAACCGAACCCTTTGACTTTAAGAGAACACATGTAGTTATCTTATAAGATTAAAGCCTATATTGTCAAACATTAGAATGAATGAATTCCCGATCAAAGCCACTCATACTTGTTATATATAGCTTGGTCATTTCAACTCGTAAAATATGTAACTTAGAACTCTAACAAGCTTTACTTGGTGAGCAAGTTTTCTATCAATATAACTCGAAGTGTTTTGGATTACGTTTGATAAAACTTAAATGATAATGTGAGTACAATTACATCTTAAGAAGGTGAAATCGAGACTACTAATGGAGTTATACTATAAGAGATAACCGAACCCTTTGACATTAAGAGAACACTTGTAGTTATATTATAAGATTAAAGCTTATATTGTCGAATATTAGAATGAATGAATTCCCGATCAAAGCCACTCATACTTGTTATATATAGCTTGGTCATTTCAACTCGTAAACTACGTAACTTACAACTCTAACAAGCTTTACTTGGTGAGCAAGTCTTCTATCAATATAACTCGAAGTGTTTTGGATTACGTTTGATAAAACTTAAATGATAATGTGAGTACAATTACATCTTAAGAAGGTGAAATCGAGACTACTAATGGAGTTATACTATAAGAGATAACCGAACCCTTTGACATTAAGAGAACACTTGTAGTTACATTATCAGATTAAAGCTTATATTGTCGAATATTAGAATGAATGAATTCCCGATCAAAGCCACTCATACTTGTTATATATAGCTTGGTCATTTCAACTCGTAAACTACGTAACTTAGAACTCTAACAAGCTTTACTTGGTGAGCAAGTTTTCTATCAATATAACTCGAAGTGTTTTGGATTACGTTTGATAAAACTTAAATGATAATGTGAGTACAATTACATCTTAAGAAGGTGAAATGGAGACTACTAATGGAGTTATACTACAAGAGATAACCGAACCCTTTGACTTTAAGAGAACACGTGTAGTTATATGATAAGATTAAAGCCTATATTGTCGAACATTAGAATGAATGAATTCTCGATCAAAGCCACTCATACTTGTTATATATAGCTTGGTCATTTCAACTCGTAAGATATGTAACTTAGAACTCTAACAAGCTTTACTTGGTGAGCAAGTTTTCTATCAATATAACTCGAAGTATTTTGAATTACGTTTGATAATACTTAAACGATAATGTGAGTACAATTACATCTTTAGAAGATCAAATGGAGGCTACTAAGGGATTTATACTACAAGAGATAACCGAACCTTTGGACTTTAAGAGAACACATGTAGTTATACTATAAGATTAAAGCTTATATTGTCGAACATTAGAATGAATGAATTCTCGATCAAAGCCACTCATACTTGTTATATATAGCTTGGTCATTTCAACTCGTAAGATATGTAACTTAGAACTCTAACAAGCTTTACTTGGTGAGCAAGTTTTCTGTCAATATAACTCGAAGTGTTTTGGATTACGTTTGATAAAACTTAAATGATAATGTGAGTACAATTACATCTTAAGAAGGTGAAATCGAGACTACTAATGGAGTTATACAATAAGAGATAACCGAACCCTTTGACATTAAGAGAACACTTGTAGTTATATTATCAGATTAAAGCTTATATTGTCGAATATTAGAATGAATGAATTCCTGATCAAAGCCACTCATACTTGTTATATATAGCTTGGTCATTTCAACTCGTAAACTACGTAACTTAGAACTCTAACAAGCTTTACTTGGTGAGCAAGTTTTCTATCAATATAACTCGAAGTGTTTTGGATTACGTTTGATAAAACTTAAATGATAATGTGAGTACAATTACATCTTAAGAAGGTGAAATTGAGACTACTAATGGAGTTATACTACAAGAGATAACCGAACCCTTTGACTTTAAGAGAACACATGTAGTTATATTATAAGATTAAAGCCTATATTGTCAAACATTAGAATGAATGAATTCCCGATCAAAGCCACTCATACTTGTTATATATAGCTTGGTCATTTCAACTCGTAAAATATGTAACTTAGAACTCTAACAAGCTTTACTTGGTGAGCAAGTTTTCTATCAATATAACTCGAAGTGTTTGGAATTACGTTTGATAATACTTAAACGATAATGTGAGTACAATTACATCTTAAGAAGATGAAATGGAGGCTACTAAGGGATTTATACTACAAGAGATAACCGAACCTTTGGACTTTAAGAGAACACATGTAGTTATACTATAAGATTAAAGCTTATATTGTCGAACATTAGAATGAATGAATTCCCGATCAAAGCCACTCATACTTGTTATATATAGCTTGGTCATTTCAACTCGTAAACTACGTAACTTAGAACTCTAACAAGCTTTACTTGGTGAGCAAGTTTTCTATCAATATAACTCGAAGTGTTTTGGATTACGTTTGATGAAACTTAAATGATAATGTGAGTACAATTACATCTTAAGAAGGTGAAATTGAGACTACTAATGGAGTTATACTACAAGAGATAACCGAACCCTTTGACTTTAAGAGAACACATGTAGTTATATTATAAGATTAAAGCCTATATTGTCAAACATTAGAATGAATGAATTCCCGATCAAAGCCACTCATACTTGTTATATATAGCTTGGTCATTTCAACTTGTAAAATACGTAACTTAGAACTCTAACAAGCTTTACTTGGTGAGCAAGTTTTCTATCAATATAACTCGAAGTGTTTTGGATTACGTTTGATAAAACTTAAATGATAATGTGAGTACAATTACATCTTAAGAAGGTGAAATCGAGACTACTAATGGAGTTATACTATAAGAGATAACCGAACCCTTTGACATTAAGAGAACACTTGTAGTTATATTATAAGATTAAAGCTTATATTGTCGAATATTAGAATGAATGAATTCCCGATCAAAGCCACTCATACTTGTTATATATAGCTTGGTCATTTCAACTCGTAAACTACGTAACTTACAACTCTAACAAGCTTTACTTGGTGAGCAAGTCTTCTATCAATATAACTCGAAGTGTTTTGGATTACGTTTGATAAAACTTAAATGATAATGTGAGTACAATTACATCTTAAGAAGGTGAAATTGAGACTACTAATGGAGTTATACTACAAGAGATAACCGAACCCTTTGACTTTAAGAGAACACGTGTAGTTATATGATAAGATTAAAGCCTATATTGTCGAACATTAGAATGAATGAATTCTCGATCAAAGCCACTCATACTTGTTATATATAGCTTGGTCATTTCAACTCGTAAGATATGTAACTTAGAACTCTAACAAGCTTTACTTGGTGAGCAAGTTTTCTGTCAATATAACTCGAAGTGTTTTGGATTACGTTTGATAAAACTTAAATGATAATGTGAGTACAATTACATCTTAAGAAGGTGAAATCGAGACTACTAATGGAGTTATACTACAAGAGATAATCGAACCCTCTGACATTAAGAGAACACTTGTAGTTATATTATAAGATTAAAGCTTATATTGTCGAATATTAGAATGAATGAATTCCCGATCAAAGCCACTCATACTTGTTATATATAGCTTGGTCATTTCAACTCGTAATCTACGTAACTTAGAACTCTAACAAGCTTTACTTGGTGAGCAAGTTTTCTATCAATATAACTCGAAGTGTTTTGGATTACGTTTGATAAAACTTAAATGATAATGTGAGTACAATTACATCTTAAGAAGGTGAAATTGAGACTACTAATGGAGTTATACTACAAGAGATAACCGAACCCTTTGACTTTAAGAGAACACATGTAGTTATATTATAAGATTAAAGCCTATATTGTCAAACATTAGAATGAATGAATTCCCGATCAAAGCCACTCATACTTGTTATATATAGCTTGGTCATTTCAACTCGTAAAATATGTAACTTAGAACTCTAACAAGCTTTACTTGGTGAGCAAGTTTTCTATCAATATAACTCGAAGTGTTTTGGATTACGTTTGATAAAACTTAAATGATAATGTGAGTACAATTACATCTTAAGAAGGTGAAATCGAGACTACTAATGGAGTTATACTATAAGAGATAACCGAACCCTTTGACATTAAGAGAACACTTGTAGTTATATTATAAGATTAAAGCTTATATTGTCGAATATTAGAATGAATGAATTCCCGATCAAAGCCACTCATACTTGTTATATATAGCTTGGTCATTTCAACTCGTAAACTACGTAACTTAGAACTCTAACAAGCTTTACTTGGTGAGCAAGTTTTCTATCAATATAACTCGAAGTGTTTTGGATTACGTTTGATAAAACTTAAATGATAATGTGAGTACAATTACATCTTAAGAAGGTGAAATTGAGACTACTAATGGAGTTATACTACAAGAGATAACCGAACCCTTTGACTTTAAGAGAACACATGTAGTTATATTATAAGATTAAAGCCTATATTGTCAAACATTAGAATGAATGAATTCCCGATCAAAGCCACTCATACTTGTTATATATAGCTTGGTCATTTCAACTCGTAAAATATGTAACTTAGAACTCTAACAAGCTTTACTTGGTGAGCAAGTTTTCTATCAATATAACTCGAAGTGTTTGGAATTACGTTTGATAATACTTAAATGATAATGTGAGTACAATTACATCTTAAGAAGGTGAAATCGAGACTACTAATGGAGTTATACTATAAGAGATAACCGAACCCTTTGACATTAAGAGAACACTTGTAGTTATATTATAAGATTAAAGCTTATATTGTCGAATATTAGAATGAATGAATTCCCGATCAAAGCCACTCATACTTGTTATATATAGCTTGGTCATTTCAACTCGTAAACTACGTAACTTAGAACTCTAACAAGCTTTACTTGGTGAGCAAGTTTTCTATCAATATAACTCGAAGTGTTTTGGATTACGTTTGATAAAACTTAAATGATAATGTGAGTACAATTACATCTTAAGAAGGTGAAATTGAGACTACTAATGGAGTTATACTACAAGAGATAATCGAACCCTTTGACTTTAAGAGAACACGTGTAGTTATATGATAAGATTAAAGCCTATATTGTCGAACATTAGAATGAATGAATTCTCGATCAAAGCCACTCATACTTGTTATATATAGCTTGGTCATTTCAACTCGTAAGATATGTAACTTAGAACTCTAACAAGCTTTACTTGGTGAGCAAGTTTTCTGTCAATATAACTCGAAGTGTTTTGGATTACGTTTGATAAAACTTAAATGATAATGTGAGTACAATTACATCTTAAGAAGGTGAAATCGAGACTACTAATGGAGTTATACTATAAGAGATAACCGAACCCTTTGACATTAAGAGAACACTTGTAGTTATATTATAAGATTAAAGCTTATATTGTCGAATATTAGAATGAATGAATTCCCGATCAAAGCCACTCATACTTGTTATATATAGCTTGGTCATTTCAACTCGTAAAATATGTAACTTAGAACTCTAACAAGCTTTACTTGGTGAGCAAGTTTTCTATCAATATAACTCGAAGTGTTTTGGATTACGTTTGATAAAACTTAAATGATAATGTGAGTACAATTACATCTTAAGAAGGTGAAATCGAGACTACTAATGGAGTTATACTATAAGAGATAACCGAACCCTTTGACATTAAGAGAACACTTGTAGTTATATTATAAGATTAAAGCTTATATTGTCGAATATTAGAATGAATGAATTCCCGATCAAAGCCACTCATACTTGTTATATATAGCTTGGTCATTTCAACTCGTAAACTACGTAACTTACAACTCTAACAAGCTTTACTTGGTGAGCAAGTTTTCTGTCAATATAACTCGAAGTGTTTTGGATTACGTTTGATAAAACTTAAATGATAATGTGAGTACAATTACATCTTAAGAAGGTGAAATCGAGACTACTAATGGAGTTATACAATAAGAGATAACCGAACCCTTTGACATTAAGAGAACACTTGTAGTTATATTATCAGATTAAAGCTTATATTGTCGAATATTAGAATGAATGAATTCCTGATCAAAGCCACTCATACTTGTTATATATAGCTTGGTCATTTCAACTCGTAAACTACGTAACTTAGAACTCTAACAAGCTTTACTTGGTGAGCAAGTTTTCTATCAATATAACTCGAAGTGTTTTGGATTACGTTTGATAAAACTTAAATGATAATGTGAGTACAATTACATCTTAAGAAGGTGAAATTGAGACTACTAATGGAGTTATACTACAAGAGATAACCGAACCCTTTGACTTTAAGAGAACACATGTAGTTATATTATAAGATTAAAGCCTATATTGTCAAACATTAGAATGAATGAATTCCCGATCAAAGCCACTCATACTTGTTATATATAGCTTGGTCATTTCAACTCGTAAAATATGTAACTTAGAACTCTAACAAGCTTTACTTGGTGAGCAAGTTTTCTATCAATATAACTCGAAGTGTTTTGGATTACGTTTGATAAAACTTAAATGATAATGTGAGTACAATTACATCTTAAGAAGGTGAAATCGAGACTACTAATGGAGTTATACTATAAGAGATAACCGAACCCTTTGACATTAAGAGAACACTTGTAGTTATATTATAAGATTAAAGCTTATATTGTCGAATATTAGAATGAATGAATTCCCGATCAAAGCCACTCATACTTGTTATATATAGCTTGGTCATTTCAACTCGTAAACTACGTAACTTACAACTCTAACAAGCTTTACTTGGTGAGCAAGTTTTCTGTCAATATAACTCGAAGTGTTTTGGATTACGTTTGATAAAACTTAAATGATAATGTGAGTACAATTACATCTTAAGAAGGTGAAATCGAGACTACTAATGGAGTTATACAATAAGAGATAACCGAACCCTTTGACATTAAGAGAACACTTGTAGTTATATTATCAGATTAAAGCTTATATTGTCGAATATTAGAATGAATGAATTCCTGATCAAAGCCACTCATACTTGTTATATATAGCTTGGTCATTTCAACTCGTAAACTACGTAACTTAGAACTCTAACAAGCTTTACTTGGTGAGCAAGTTTTCTATCAATATAACTCGAAGTGTTTTGGATTACGTTTGATAAAACTTAAATGATAATGTGAGTACAATTACATCTTAAGAAGGTGAAATTGAGACTACTAATGGAGTTATACTACAAGAGATAACCGAACCCTTTGACTTTAAGAGAACACATGTAGTTATATTATAAGATTAAAGCCTATATTGTCAAACATTAGAATGAATGAATTCCCGATCAAAGCCACTCATACTTGTTATATATAGCTTGGTCATTTCAACTCGTAAAATATGTAACTTAGAACTCTAACAAGCTTTACTTGGTGAGCAAGTTTTCTATCAATATAACTCGAAGTGTTTTGGATTACGTTTGATAAAACTTAAATGATAATGTGAGTACAATTACATCTTAAGAAGGTGAAATCGAGACTACTAATGGAGTTATACTATAAGAGATAACCGAACCCTTTGACATTAAGAGAACACTTGTAGTTATATTATAAGATTAAAGCTTATATTGTCGAATATTAGAATGAATGAATTCCCGATCAAAGCCACTCATACTTGTTATATATAGCTTGGTCATTTCAACTCGTAAACTACGTAACTTACAACTCTAACAAGCTTTACTTGGTGAGCAAGTTTTCTGTCAATATAACTCGAAGTGTTTTGGATTACGTTTAATAAAACTTAAATGATAATGTGAGTACAATTACATCTTAAGAAGGTGAAATCGAGACTACTAATGGAGTTATACAATAAGAGATAACCGAACCCTTTGACATTAAGAGAACACTTGTAGTTATATTATCAGATTAAAGCTTATATTGTCGAATATTAGAATGAATGAATTCCTGATCAAAGCCACTCATACTTGTTATATATAGCTTGGTCATTTCAACTCGTAAACTACGTAACTTAGAACTCTAACAAGCTTTACTTGGTGAGCAAGTTTTCTATCAATATAACTCGAAGTGTTTTGGATTACGTTTGATAAAACTTAAATGATAATGTGAGTACAATTACATCTTAAGAAGGTGAAATTGAGACTACTAATGGAGTTATACTACAAGAGATAACCGAACCCTTTGACTTTAAGAGAACACATGTAGTTATATTATAAGATTAAAGCCTATATTGTCAAACATTAGAATGAATGAATTCCCGATCAAAGCCACTCATACTTGTTATATATAGCTTGGTCATTTCAACTCGTAAAATATGTAACTTAGAACTCTAACAAGCTTTACTTGGTGAGCAAGTTTTCTATCAATATAACTCGAAGTGTTTTGGATTACGTTTGATAAAACTTAAATGATAATGTGAGTACAATTACATCTTAAGAAGGTGAAATCGAGACTACTAATGGAGTTATACTATAAGAGATAACCGAACCCTTTGACATTAAGAGAACACTTGTAGTTATATTATAAGATTAAAGCTTATATTGTCGAATATTAGAATGAATGAATTCCCGATTAAAGCCACTCATACTTGTTATATATAGCTTGGTCATTTCAACTCGTAAACTACGTAACTTACAACTCTAACAAGCTTTACTTGGTGAGCAAGTTTTCTGTCAATATAACTCGAAGTGTTTTGGATTACGTTTGATAAAACTTAAATGATAATGTGAGTACAATTACATCTTAAGAAGGTGAAATCGAGACTACTAATGGAGTTATACAATAAGAGATAACCGAACCCTTTGACATTAAGAGAACACTTGTAGTTATATTATCAGATTAAAGCTTATATTGTCGAATATTAGAATGAATGAATTCCTGATCAAAGCCACTCATACTTGTTATATATAGCTTGGTCATTTCAACTCGTAAACTACGTAACTTAGAACTCTAACAAGCTTTACTTGGTGAGCAAGTTTTCTATCAATATAACTCGAAGTGTTTTGGATTACGTTTGATAAAACTTAAATGATAATGTGAGTACAATTACATCTTAAGAAGGTGAAATTGAGACTACTAATGGAGTTATACTACAAGAGATAACCGAACCCTTTGATTTTAAGAGAACACATGTAGTTATATTATAAGATTAAAGCCTATATTGTCAAACATTAGAATGAATGAATTCCCGATCAAAGCCACTCATACTTGTTATATATAGCTTGGTCATTTCAACTCGTAAAATATGTAACTTAGAACTCTAACAAGCTTTACTTGGTGAGCAAGTTTTCTATCAATATAACTCGAAGTGTTTTGGATTACGTTTGATAAAACTTAAATGATAATGTGAGTACAATTACATCTTAAGAAGGTGAAATCGAGACTACTAATGGAGTTATACTATAAGAGATAACCGAACCCTTTGACATTAAGAGAACACTTGTAGTTATATTATAAGATTAAAGCTTATATTGTCGAATATTAGAATGAATGAATTCCCGATCAAAGCCACTCATACTTGTTATATATAGCTTGGTCATTTCAACTCGTAAACTACGTAACTTACAACTCTAACAAGCTTTACTTGGTGAGCAAGTCTTCTATCAATATAACTCGAAGTGTTTTGGATTACGTTTGATAAAACTTAAATGATAATGTGAGTACAATTACATCTTAAGAAGGTGAAATTGAGACTACTAATGGAGTTATACTACAAGAGATAACCGAACCCTTTGACTTTAAGAGAACACGTGTAGTTATATGATAAGATTAAAGCCTATATTGTCGAACATTAGAATGAATGAATTCTCGATCAAAGCCACTCATACTTGTTATATATAGCTTGGTCATTTCAACTCGTAAGATAATATAATTAAAGATGTTCAAAACATTATTTCAAAACAGATATTTGCAAGATGGCAAGCCATCTTATCCGTATTTGATTTTGACATAGAATATATTAAGGGAGATAATAATTCTCTACCAGATTTTTTAACCAGAGAGTTTTTACAAGGAAATTAATTTAATTAATTTTACAGATGGGTTCTTTCAAAGCAGTTTCTGCAAAAGACCATGAGCTAAGTGAATCTAAGGATATGGTAAGCCTTACCCCAGTTAATCCAAGATCAAAAACTACTCAATCCATTCAAGCCTCACCTTCTACTTTTACTCACCCTAATCAGTTTGAAAGCCTTCAGAATTTTCCTGAATTACCTGATAAGTCAGTTCTTAATTCTCCCAGTCCTTCAAAGTCACCCTCTCCTGTGTCAGCTCAAAAACAAATTGTTTTAAAAAATTCAGAGTATAAGTATTTCAACAAAAAATGGAGTGAAGAGATAAGTTTAACACATTTTTTAGATATACCAGCAAAATCTACTCAGCAGGATTACATTAAGAAAATGTTTGGGCCAGAGACATTATGGAATTCTGATAATTCATTTAAGAGAAGGCGTTTTTATGAATTCATTTTGGTGGATACAGAGTCAATGGAGATATCTCATAATATTAATCCTGAGACAAAAGAAATTGAATATTCAAAAGTCAGGATTTTGAAAGTAATAGGAAGAGAGGAATGGGGTCCTTATGAAAGATACTTTTCAGTCAAATTTCAACCGCAGAATTTCAATTATGGGGATTATTGTAATGCTTGGTTTAGAGCTTTATATTTAAGATCTTATTCACACAGTTGGTTTATTTTTTGGAATCAGAATATTTCCTTAAAATTTCCAATTTGGTTTTACGATTGGTTTAAGAAGCTTGGTCCAGAGTTTGTAATGTTTCCAGCAGAAGTTCAGAAGGGATTAGATGTTTATGCATCTGGTACTTCTACTCATGCATTTCAAAAGACTTTAATGTTTGTAGCAGAATTTAAGATTCCATGGATTATGGCTTGGGAATTTAATTTGGCCAACCGAACCCTTTGACATTAAGAGAACACTTGTAGTTATATTATAAGATTAAAGCTTATATTGTCGAATATTAGAATGAATGAATTCCCGATCAAAGCCACTCATACTTGTTATATATAGCTTGGTCATTTCAACTCGTAAACTACGTAACTTAGAACTCTAACAAGCTTTACTTGGTGAGCAAGTTTTCTATCAATATAACTCGAAGTGTTTTGGATTACGTTTGATAAAACTTAAATGATAATGTGAGTACAATTACATCTTAAGAAGGTGAAATTGAGACTACTAATGGAGTTATACTACAAGAGATAACCGAACCCTTTGACTTTAAGAGAACACATGTAGTTATATTATAAGATTAAAGCCTATATTGTCAAACATTAGAATGAATGAATTCCCGATCAAAGCCACTCATACTTGTTATATATAGCTTGGTCATTTCAACTCGTAAGATATGTAACTTAGAACTCTAACAAGCTTTACTTGGTGAGCAAGTTTTCTGTCAATATAACTCGAAGTGTTTTGGATTACGTTTGATAAAACTTAAATGATAATGTGAGTACAATTACATCTTAAGAAGGTGAAATTGAGACTACTAATGGAGTTATACTACAAGAGATAACCGAACCCTTTGACTTTAAGAGAACACATGTAGTTATATTATAAGATTAAAGCTTATATTGTCGAATATTAGAATGAATGAATTCCCGATCAAAGCCACTCATACTTGTTATATATAGCTTGGTCATTTCAACTCGTAAACTACGTAACTTAGAAATCTAACAAGCTTTACTTGGTGAGCAAGTTTTCTATCAATATAACTCGAAGTGTTTTGGATTACGTTTGATAAAACTTAAATGATAATGTGAGTACAATTACATCTTAAGAAGGTGAAATTGAGACTACTAATGGAGTTATACTACAAGAGATAACCGAACCCTTTGACTTTAAGAGAACACATGTAGTTATATTATAAGATTAAAGCCTATATTGTCAAACATTAGAATGAATGAATTCCCGATCAAAGCCACTCATACTTGTTATATATAGCTTGGTCATTTCAACTCGTAAAATATGTAACTTAGAACTCTAACAAGCTTTACTTGGTGAGCAAGTTTTCTATCAATATAACTCGAAGTGTTTTGGATTATGTTTGATAAAACTTAAATGATAATGTGAGTACAATTACATCTTAAGAAGGTGAAATCGAGACTACTAATGGAGTTATACTATAAGAGATAACCGAACCCTTTGACATTAAGAGAACACTTGTAGTTATATTATAAGATTAAAGCTTATATTGTCGAATATTAGAATGAATGAATTCCCGATCAAAGCCACTCATACTTGTTATATATAGCTTGGTCATTTCAACTCGTAAACTACGTAACTTAGAACTCTAACAAGCTTTACTTGGTGAGCAAGTTTTCTATCAATATAACTCGAAGTGTTTTGGATTACGTTTGATAAAACTTAAATGATAATGTGAGTACAATTACATCTTAAGAAGGTGAAATTGAGACTACTAATGGAGTTATACTACAAGAGATAACCGAACCCTTTGACTTTAAGAGAACACGTGTAGTTATATGATAAGATTAAAGCCTGTATTGTCGAACATTAGAATGAATGAATTCTCGATCAAAGCCACTCATACTTGTTATATATAGCTTGGTCATTTCAACTCGTAAGATATGTAACTTAGAACTCTAACAAGCTTTACTTGGTGAGCAAGTTTTCTGTCAATATAACTCGAAGTGTTTTGGATTACGTTTGATAAAACTTAAATGATAATGTGAGTACAATTACATCTTAAGAAGGTGAAATCGAGACTACTAATGGAGTTATACTACAAGAGATAATCGAACCCTCTGACATTAAGAGAACACTTGTAGTTATATTATAAGATTAAAGCTTATATTGTCGAATATTAGAATGAATGAATTCCCGATCAAAGCCACTCATACTTGTTATATATAACTTGGTCATTTCAACTCGTAAAATATGTAACTTATAACTCTAACAAGCTTTACTTGGTGAGCAAGTTTTCTATCAATATAACTCAAAGTGTTTTGGATTACGTTTGATAAAACTTAAATGATAATGTGAGTACAATTACATCTTAATAAGGTGAAATCGAGACTACTAATGGAGTTATACTACAAGAGATAATCAAACCCTTTGATATTAAGAGAACACTTGTAGTTATATTATAAGATTAAAGCTTATATTGTCGAATATTAGAATGAATGAATTCCCGATCAAAGCCACTCATACTTGTTATATATAGCTTGGTCATTTCAACTCGTAAACTACGTAACTTAGAACTCTAACAAGCTTTACTTGGTGAGCAAGTTTTCTATCAATATAACTCGAAGTATTTTGAATTACGTTTGATAATACTTAAACGATAATGTGCGTATAATTACATCTTTAGAAGATCAAATGGAGGCTACTAAGGGATTTATACTACAAGAGATAACCGAACCTTTGGACTTTAAGAGAACACATGTAGTTATACTATAAGATTAAAGCTTATATTGTCGAACATTAGAATGAATGAATTCTCGATCAAAGCCACTCATACTTGTTATATATAGCTTGGTCATTTCAACTCGTAAAATATGTAACTTATAACTCTAACAAGCTTTACTTGGTGAGCAAGTTTTCTATAAATATAACTCGATGTGTTTTGAATTACGTTTGATAATACTTAAACGATAATGTGAGTACAATTACATCTTAAGAAGATGAAATGGAGGCTACTAATGGAGTTATACTACAAGAGATAACCGAACCTTTGGACTTTAAGAGAACACATGTAGTTATATTATAAGATTAAAGCTTATATTGTCAAATATTAGAATGAATGAATTCCCGATCAAAGCCACTCATACTTGTTATATATAGCTTGGTCATCTCAACTCGTAAAATATGTAACTTAGAACTCTAACAAGCTTTACTTGGTGAGCAAGTTTTCTATCAATATAACTCGAAGTGTTTTGGATTACGTTTGATAAAACTTAAATGATAATGTGAGTACAATTACATCTTAAGAAGGTGAAATCGAGACTACTAATGGAGTTATACAATAAGAGATAACCGAACCCTTTGACATTAAGAGAACACTTGTAGTTATATTATCAGATTAAAGCTTATATTGTCGAATATTAGAATGAATGAATTCCCGATCAAAGCCACTCATACTTGTTATATATAGCTTGGTCATTTCAACTCGTAAACTACGTAACTTAGAACTCTAACAAGCTTTACTTGGTGAGCAAGTTTTCTATCAATATAACTCGAAGTGTTTTGGATTACGTTTGATAAAACTTAAATGATAATGTGAGTACAATTACATCTTAAGAAGGTGAAATCGAGACTACTAATGGAGTTATACAATAAGAGATAACCGAACCCTTTGACATTAAGAGAACACTTGTAGTTATATTATCAGATTAAAGCTTATATTGTCGAATATTAGAATGAATGAATTCCCGATCAAAGCCACTCATACTTGTTATATATAGCTTGGTCATTTCAACTCGTAAACTACGTAACTTAGAACTCTAACAAGCTTTACTTGGTGAGCAAGTTTTCTATCAATATAACTCGAAGTGTTTTGGATTACGTTTGATAAAACTTAAATGATAATGTGAGTACAATTACATCTTAAGAAGGTGAAATGGAGACTACTAATGGAGTTATACTACAAGAGATAACCGAACCCTTTGACTTTAAGAGAACACATGTAGTTATATTATAAGATTAAAGCCTATATTGTCAAACATTAGAATGAATGAATTCCCGATCAAAGCCACTCATACTTGTTATATATAGCTTGGTCATTTCAACTCGTAAAATATGTAACTTAGAACTCTAACAAGCTTTACTTGGTGAGCAAGTTTTCTATCAATATAACTCGAAGTGTTTTGGATTACGTTTGATAAAACTTAAATGATAATGTGAGTACAATTACATCTTAAGAAGGTGAAATCGAGACTACTAATGGAGTTATACTATAAGAGATAACCGAACCCTTTGACATTAAGAGAACACTTGTAGTTATATTATAAGATTAAAGCTTATATTGTCGAATATTAGAATGAATGAATTCCCGATCAAAGCCACTCATACTTGTTATATATAGCTTGGTCATTTCAACTCGTAAACTACGTAACTTAGAACTCTAACAAGCTTTACTTGGTGAGCAAGTTTTCTATCAATATAACTCGAAGTGTTTTGGATTACGTTTGATAAAACTTAAATGATAATGTGAGTACAATTACATCTTAAGAAGGTGAAATTGAGACTACTAATGGAGTTATACTACAAGAGATAACCGAACCCTTTGACTTTAAGAGAACACGTGTAGTTATATGATAAGATTAAAGCCTGTATTGTCGAACATTAGAATGAATGAATTCTCGATCAAAGCCACTCATACTTGTTATATATAGCTTGGTCATTTCAACTCGTAAGATATGTAACTTAGAACTCTAACAAGCTTTACTTGGTGAGCAAGTTTTCTGTCAATATAACTCGAAGTGTTTTGGATTACGTTTGATAAAACTTAAATGATAATGTGAGTACAATTACATCTTAAGAAGGTGAAATCGAGACTACTAATGGAGTTATACTACAAGAGATAATCGAACCCTCTGACATTAAGAGAACACTTGTAGTTATATTATAAGATTAAAGCTTATATTGTCGAATATTAGAATGAATGAATTCCCGATCAAAGCCACTCATACTTGTTATATATAACTTGGTCATTTCAACTCGTAAAATATGTAACTTATAACTCTAACAAGCTTTACTTGGTGAGCAAGTTTTCTATCAATATAACTCAAAGTGTTTTGGATTACGTTTGATAAAACTTAAATGATAATGTGAGTACAATTACATCTTAATAAGGTGAAATCGAGACTACTAATGGAGTTATACTACAAGAGATAATCAAACCCTTTGATATTAAGAGAACACTTGTAGTTATATTATAAGATTAAAGCTTATATTGTCGAATATTAGAATGAATGAATTCCCGATCAAAGCCACTCATACTTGTTATATATAGCTTGGTCATTTCAACTCGTAAACTACGTAACTTAGAACTCTAACAAGCTTTACTTGGTGAGCAAGTTTTCTATCAATATAACTCGAAGTGTTTTGGATTACGTTTGATAAAACTTAAATGATAATGTGAGTACAATTACATCTTAAGAAGGTGAAATCGAGACTACTAATGGAGTTATACTATAAGAGATAACCGAACCCTTTGACATTAAGAGAACACTTGTAGTTATATTATAAGATTAAAGCTTATATTGTCGAATATTAGAATGAATGAATTCCCGATCAAAGCCACTCATACTTGTTATATATAGCTTGGTCATTTCAACTCGTAAGATATGTAACTTAGAACTCTAACAAGCTTTACTTGGTGAGCAAGTTTTCTGTCAATATAACTCGAAGTGTTTTGGATTACGTTTGATAAAACTTAAATGATAATGTGAGTACAATTACATCTTAAGATGGTGAAATTGAGACTACTAATGGAGTTATACTACAAGAGATAACCGAACCCTTTGACTTTAAGAGAACACATGTAGTTATATTATAAGATTAAAGCTTATATTGTCGAATATTAGAATGAATGAATTCCCGATCAAAGCCACTCATACTTGTTATATATAGCTTGGTCATTTCAACTCGTAAACTACGTAACTTAGAACTCTAACAAGCTTTACTTGGTGAGCAAGTTTTCTATCAATATAACTCGAAGTGTTTTGGATTACGTTTGATAAAACTTAAATGATAATGTGAGTACAATTACATCTTAAGAAGGTGAAATTGAGACTACTAATGGAGTTATACTACAAGAGATAACCGAACCCTTTGACTTTAAGAGAACACATGTAGTTATATTATAAGATTAAAGCCTATATTGTCAAACATTAGAATGAATGAATTCCCGATCAAAGCCACTCATACTTGTTATATATAGCTTGGTCATTTCAACTCGTAAAATATGTAACTTAGAACTCTAACAAGCTTTACTTGGTGAGCAAGTTTTCTATCAATATAACTCGAAGTGTTTTGGATTATGTTTGATAAAACTTAAATGATAATGTGAGTACAATTACATCTTAAGAAGGTGAAATCGAGACTACTAATGGAGTTATACTATAAGAGATAACCGAACCCTTTGACATTAAGAGAACACTTGTAGTTATATTATAAGATTAAAGCTTATATTGTCGAATATTAGAATGAATGAATTCCCGATCAAAGCCACTCATACTTGTTATATATAGCTTGGTCATTTCAACTCGTAAACTACGTAACTTAGAACTCTAACAAGCTTTACTTGGTGAGCAAGTTTTCTATCAATATAACTCGAAGTGTTATGGATTACGTTTGATAAAACTTAAATGATAATGTGAGTACAATTATATCTTAAGAAGGTGAAATTGAGACTACTAATGGAGTTATACTACAAGAGATAACCGAACCCTTTGACTTTAAGAGAACACGTGTAGTTATATGATAAGATTAAAGCCTGTATTGTCGAACATTAGAATGAATGAATTCTCGATCAAAGCCACTCATACTTGTTATATATAGCTTGGTCATTTCAACTCGTAAGATATGTAACTTAGAACTCTAACAAGCTTTACTTGGTGAGCAAGTTTTCTGTCAATATAACTCGAAGTGTTTTGGATTACGTTTGATAAAACTTAAATGATAATGTGAGTACAATTACATCTTAAGAAGGTGAAATCGAGACTACTAATGGAGTTATACTACAAGAGATAATCGAACCCTCTGACATTAAGAGAACACTTGTAGTTATATTATAAGATTAAAGCTTATATTGTCGAATATTAGAATGAATGAATTCCCGATCAAAGCCACTCATACTTGTTATATATAACTTGGTCATTTCAACTCGTAAAATATGTAACTTATAACTCTAACAAGCTTTACTTGGTGAGCAAGTTTTCTATCAATATAACTCAAAGTGTTTTGGATTACGTTTGATAAAACTTAAATGATAATGTGAGTACAATTACATCTTAATAAGGTGAAATCGAGACTACTAATGGAGTTATACTACAAGAGATAATCAAACCCTTTGATATTAGGAGAACACTTGTAGTTATATTATAAGATTAAAGCTTATATTGTCGAATATTAGAATGAATGAATTCCCGATCAAAGCCACTCATACTTGTTATATATAGCTTGGTCATTTCAACTCGTAAACTACGTAACTTAGAACTCTAACAAGCTTTACTTGGTGAGCAAGTTTTCTATCAATATAACTCGAAGTATTTTGAATTACGTTTGATAATACTTAAACGATAATGTGCGTATAATTACATCTTTAGAAGATCAAATGGAGGCTACTAAGGGATTTATACTACAAGAGATAACCGAACCTTTGGACTTTAAGAGAACACATGTAGTTATACTATAAGATTAAAGCTTATATTGTCGAACATTAGAATGAATGAATTCTCGATCAAAGCCACTCATACTTGTTATATATAGCTTGGTCATTTCAACTCGTAAAATATGTAACTTATAACTCTAACAAGCTTTACTTGGTGAGCAAGTTTTCTATCAATATAACTCGATGTGTTTTGAATTACGTTTGATAATACTTAAACGATAATGTGAGTACAATTACATCTTAAGAAGATGAAATGGAGGCTACTAATGGAGTTATACTACAAGAGATAACCGAACCTTTGGACTTTAAGAGAACACATGTAGTTATATTATAAGATTAAAGCTTATATTGTCAAATATTAGAATGAATGAATTCCCGATCAAAGCCACTCATACTTGTTATATATAGCTTGGTCATCTCAACTCGTAAAATATGTAACTTAGAACTCTAACAAGCTTTACTTGGTGAGCAAGTTTTCTATCAATATAACTCGAAGTGTTTTGGATTACGTTTGATAAAACTTAAATGATAATGTGAGTACAATTACATCTTAAGAAGGTGAAATCGAGACTACTAATGGAGTTATACAATAAGAGATAACCGAACCCTTTGACATTAAGAGAACACTTGTAGTTATATTATCAGATTAAAGCTTATATTGTCGAATATTAGAATGAATGAATTCCCGATCAAAGCCACTCATACTTGTTATATATAGCTTGGTCATTTCAACTCGTAAACTACGTAACTTAGAACTCTAACAAGCTTTACTTGGTGAGCAAGTTTTCTATCAATATAACTCGAAGTGTTTTGGATTACGTTTGATAAAACTTAAATGATAATGTGAGTACAATTACATCTTAAGAAGGTGAAATCGAGACTACTAATGGAGTTATACAATAAGAGATAACCGAACCCTTTGACATTAAGAGAACACTTGTAGTTATATTATCAGATTAAAGCTTATATTGTCGAATATTAGAATGAATGAATTCCCGATCAAAGCCACTCATACTTGTTATATATAGCTTGGTCATTTCAACTCGTAAACTACGTAACTTAGAACTCTAACAAGCTTTACTTGGTGAGCAAGTTTTCTATCAATATAACTCGAAGTGTTTTGGATTACGTTTGATAAAACTTAAATGATAATGTGAGTACAATTACATCTTAAGAAGGTGAAATGGAGACTACTAATGGAGTTATACTACAAGAGATAACCGAACCCTTTGACTTTAAGAGAACACATGTAGTTATATTATAAGATTAAAGCCTATATTGTCAAACATTAGAATGAATGAATTCCCGATCAAAGCCACTCATACTTGTTATATATAGCTTGGTCATTTCAACTCGTAAAATATGTAACTTAGAACTCTAACAAGCTTTACTTGGTGAGCAAGTTTTCTATCAATATAACTCGAAGTGTTTTGGATTACGTTTGATAAAACTTAAATGATAATGTGAGTACAATTACATCTTAAGAAGGTGAAATCGAGACTACTAATGGGTTATACTATAAGAGATAACCGAACCCTTTGACATTAAGAGAACACTTGTAGTTATATTATAAGATTAAAGCTTATATTGTCGAATATTAGAATGAATGAATTCCCGATCAAAGCCACTCATACTTGTTATATATAGCTTGGTCATTTCAACTCGTAAGATATGTAACTTAGAACTCTAACAAGCTTTACTTGGTGAGCAAGTTTTCTGTCAATATAACTCGAAGTGTTTTGGATTACGTTTGATAAAACTTAAATGATAATGTGAGTACAATTACATCTTAAGATGGTGAAATTGAGACTACTAATGGAGTTATACTACAAGAGATAACCGAACCCTTTGACTTTAAGAGAACACATGTAGTTATATTATAAGATTAAAGCTTATATTGTCGAATATTAGAATGAATGAATTCCCGATCAAAGCCACTCATACTTGTTATATATAGCTTGGTCATTTCAACTCGTAAACTACGTAACTTAGAACTCTAACAAGCTTTACTTGGTGAGCAAGTTTTCTATCAATATAACTCGAAGTGTTTTGGATTACGTTTGATAAAACTTAAATGATAATGTGAGTACAATTACATCTTAAGAAGGTGAAATTGAGACTACTAATGGAGTTATACTACAAGAGATAACCGAACCCTTTGACTTTAAGAGAACACATGTAGTTATATTATAAGATTAAAGCCTATATTGTCAAACATTAGAATGAATGAATTCCCGATCAAAGCCACTCATACTTGTTATATATAGCTTGGTCATTTCAACTCGTAAAATATGTAACTTAGAACTCTAACAAGCTTTACTTGGTGAGCAAGTTTTCTATCAATATAACTCGAAGTGTTTTGGATTATGTTTGATAAAACTTAAATGATAATGTGAGTACAATTACATCTTAAGAAGGTGAAATCGAGACTACTAATGGAGTTATACTATAAGAGATAACCGAACCCTTTGACATTAAGAGAACACTTGTAGTTATATTATAAGATTAAAGCTTATATTGTCGAATATTAGAATGAATGAATTCCCGATCAAAGCCACTCATACTTGTTATATATAGCTTGGTCATTTCAACTCGTAAACTACGTAACTTAGAACTCTAACAAGCTTTACTTGGTGAGCAAGTTTTCTATCAATATAACTCGAAGTGTTATGGATTACGTTTGATAAAACTTAAATGATAATGTGAGTACAATTACATCTTAAGAAGGTGAAATTGAGACTACTAATGGAGTTATACTACAAGAGATAACCGAACCCTTTGACTTTAAGAGAACACGTGTAGTTATATGATAAGATTAAAGCCTGTATTGTCGAACATTAGAATGAATGAATTCTCGATCAAAGCCACTCATACTTGTTATATATAGCTTGGTCATTTCAACTCGTAAGATATGTAACTTAGAACTCTAACAAGCTTTACTTGGTGAGCAAGTTTTCTGTCAATATAACTCGAAGTGTTTTGGATTACGTTTGATAAAACTTAAATGATAATGTGAGTACAATTACATCTTAAGAAGGTGAAATCGAGACTACTAATGGAGTTATACTACAAGAGATAATCGAACCCTCTGACATTAAGAGAACACTTGTAGTTATATTATAAGATTAAAGCTTATATTGTCGAATATTAGAATGAATGAATTCCCGATCAAAGCCACTCATACTTGTTATATATAACTTGGTCATTTCAACTCGTAAAATATGTAACTTATAACTCTAACAAGCTTTACTTGGTGAGCAAGTTTTCTATCAATATAACTCAAAGTGTTTTGGATTACGTTTGATAAAACTTAAATGATAATGTGAGTACAATTACATCTTAATAAGGTGAAATCGAGACTACTAATGGAGTTATACTACAAGAGATAATCAAACCCTTTGATATTAGGAGAACACTTGTAGTTATATTATAAGATTAAAGCTTATATTGTCGAATATTAGAATGAATGAATTCCCGATCAAAGCCACTCATACTTGTTATATATAGCTTGGTCATTTCAACTCGTAAACTACGTAACTTAGAACTCTAACAAGCTTTACTTGGTGAGCAAGTTTTCTATCAATATAACTCGAAGTATTTTGAATTACGTTTGATAATACTTAAACGATAATGTGCGTATAATTACATCTTTAGAAGATCAAATGGAGGCTACTAAGGGATTTATACTACAAGAGATAACCGAACCTTTGGACTTTAAGAGAACACATGTAGTTATACTATAAGATTAAAGCTTATATTGTCGAACATTAGAATGAATGAATTCTCGATCAAAGCCACTCATACTTGTTATATATAGCTTGGTCATTTCAACTCGTAAAATATGTAACTTATAACTCTAACAAGCTTTACTTGGTGAGCAAGTTTTCTATCAATATAACTCGATGTGTTTTGAATTACGTTTGATAATACTTAAACGATAATGTGAGTACAATTACATCTTAAGAAGATGAAATGGAGGCTACTAATGGAGTTATACTACAAGAGATAACCGAACCTTTGGACTTTAAGAGAACACATGTAGTTATATTATAAGATTAAAGCTTATATTGTCAAATATTAGAATGAATGAATTCCCGATCAAAGCCACTCATACTTGTTATATATAGCTTGGTCATCTCAACTCGTAAAATATGTAACTTAGAACTCTAACAAGCTTTACTTGGTGAGCAAGTTTTCTATCAATATAACTCGAAGTGTTTTGGATTACGTTTGATAAAACTTAAATGATAATGTGAGTACAATTACATCTTAAGAAGGTGAAATCGAGACTACTAATGGAGTTATACAATAAGAGATAACCGAACCCTTTGACATTAAGAGAACACTTGTAGTTATATTATCAGATTAAAGCTTATATTGTCGAATATTAGAATGAATGAATTCCCGATCAAAGCCACTCATACTTGTTATATATAGCTTGGTCATTTCAACTCGTAAACTACGTAACTTAGAACTCTAACAAGCTTTACTTGGTGAGCAAGTTTTCTATCAATATAACTCGAAGTGTTTTGGATTACGTTTGATAAAACTTAAATGATAATGTGAGTACAATTACATCTTAAGAAGGTGAAATCGAGACTACTAATGGAGTTATACAATAAGAGATAACCGAACCCTTTGACATTAAGAGAACACTTGTAGTTATATTATCAGATTAAAGCTTATATTGTCGAATATTAGAATGAATGAATTCCCGATCAAAGCCACTCATACTTGTTATATATAGCTTGGTCATTTCAACTCGTAAACTACGTAACTTAGAACTCTAACAAGCTTTACTTGGTGAGCAAGTTTTCTATCAATATAACTCGAAGTGTTTTGGATTACGTTTGATAAAACTTAAATGATAATGTGAGTACAATTACATCTTAAGAAGGTGAAATGGAGACTACTAATGGAGTTATACTACAAGAGATAACCGAACCCTTTGACTTTAAGAGAACACATGTAGTTATATTATAAGATTAAAGCCTATATTGTCAAACATTAGAATGAATGAATTCCCGATCAAAGCCACTCATACTTGTTATATATAGCTTGGTCATTTCAACTCGTAAAATATGTAACTTAGAACTCTAACAAGCTTTACTTGGTGAGCAAGTTTTCTATCAATATAACTCGAAGTGTTTTGGATTACGTTTGATAAAACTTAAATGATAATGTGAGTACAATTACATCTTAAGAAGGTGAAATCGAGACTACTAATGGGTTATACTATAAGAGATAACCGAACCCTTTGACATTAAGAGAACACTTGTAGTTATATTATAAGATTAAAGCTTATATTG
The DNA here is from genome assembly GCA_028654395.1 of Scutellaria barbata. Classification (NCBI taxonomy): domain Eukaryota; kingdom Viridiplantae; phylum Streptophyta; class Magnoliopsida; order Lamiales; family Lamiaceae; genus Scutellaria; species Scutellaria barbata. Next base: position 9,712,916 of record CM053649.1, on the reverse strand, counting down.
TCGAATATTAGAATGAATGAATTCCCGATCAAAGCCACTCATACTTGTTATATATAGCTTGGTCATTTCAACTCGTAAACTACGTAACTTAGAACTCTAACAAGCTTTACTTGGTGAGCAAGTTTTCTATCAATATAACTCGAAGTGTTTTGGATTACGTTTGATAAAACTTAATTGATAATGTGAGTACAATTACATCTTAAGAAGGTGAAATTGAGACTACTAATGGAGTTATACTACAAGAGATAACCGAACCCTTTGACTTTAAGAGAACACGTGTAGTTATATGATAAGATTAAAGCCTATATTGTCGAACATTAGAATGAATGAATTCTCGATCAAAGCCACTCATACTTGTTATATATAGCTTGGTCATTTCAACTCGTAAGATATGTAACTTAGAACTCTAACAAGCTTTACTTGGTGAGCAAGTTTTCTGTCAATATAACTCGAAGTGTTTTGGATTACGTTTGATAAAACTTAAATGATAATGTGAGTACAATTACATCTTAAGAAGGTGAAATTGAGACTACTAATGGAGTTATACTACAAGAGATAACCGAACCCTTTGACTTTAAGAGAACACATGTAGTTATATTATAAGATTAAAGCCTATATTGTCAAACATTAGAATGAATGAATTCCCGATCAAAGCCACTCATACTTGTTATATATAGCTTGGTCATTTCAACTCGTAAAATATGTAACTTAGAACTCTAACAAGCTTTACTTGGTGAGCAAGTTTTCTATCAATATAACTTGAAGTATTTTGAATTACGTTTGATAATACTTAAACGATAATGTGAGTAGAATTACATCTTTAGAAGATCAAATGGAGGCTACTAAGGGATTTATACTACAAGAGATAACCGAACCTTTGGACTTTAAGAGAACACATGTAGTTATACTATAAGATTAAAGCTTATATTGTCGAACATTAGAATGAATGAATTCTCGATCAAAGCCACTCATACTTGTTATATATAGCTTGGTCATTTCAACTCGTAAAATATGTAACTTATAACTCTAACAAGCTTTACTTGGTGAGCAAGTTTTCTATCAATATAACTCGAAGTGTTTTGAATTACGTTTGATAATACTTAAACGATAATGTGAGTACAATTACATCTTAAGAAGATGAAATGGAGGCTACTAATGGAGTTATACTACAAGAGATAACCGAACCTTTGGACTTTAAGAGAACACATGTAGTTATATTATAAGATTAAAGCTTATATTGTCGAATATTAGAATGAATGAATTCCCGATCAAAGCCACTCATACTTGTTATATATAGCTTGGTCATCTCAACTCGTAAAATATGTAACTTAGAACTCTAACAAGCTTTACTTGGTGAGCAAGTTTTCTATCAATATAACTCGAAGTGTTTTGGATTACGTTTGATAAAACTTAAATGATAATGTGAGTACAATTACATCTTAAGAAGGTGAAATCGAGACTACTAATGGAGTTATACAATAAGAGATAACCGAACCCTTTGACATTAAGAGAACACTTGTAGTTATATTATAAGATTAAAGCTTATATTGTCGAATATTAGAATGAATGAATTCCCGATCAAAGCCACTCATACTTGTTATATATAGCTTGGTCATTTCAACTCGTAAACTACGTAACTTAGAACTCTAACAAGCTTTACTTGGTGAGCAAGTTTTCTATCAATATAACTGGAAGTGTTTTGGATTACGTTTGATAAAACTTAAATGATAATGTGAGTACAATTACATCTTAAGAAGGTGAAATTGAGACTACTAATGGAGTTATACTACAAGAGATAACCGAACCCTTTGACTTTAAGAGAACACATGTAGTTATATTATAAGATTAAAGCCTATCGTTTAAGTATTATCAAACGTAATTCAAAACACTTCAAGTTATATTGATAGAAAACTTGCTCACCAAGTAAAGCTTGTTAGAGTTATAAGTTACATATTTTACGAGTTGAAATGACCAAGTTATATATAACAAGTATGAGTGGCTTTGATCGGGAATTCATTCATTCTAATATTCGACAATATAAGCTTTAATCTTATAATATAACTACAAGTGTTCTCTTAATGTCAGAGGGTTCGATTATCTCTTGTAGTATAACTCCATTAGTAGTCTCGATTTCACCTTCTTAAGATGTAATTGTACTCACATTATCATTTAAGTTTTATCAAACGTAATCCAAAACACTTCGAGTTATATTGACAGAAAACTTGCTCACCAAGTAAAGCTTGTTAGAGTTCTAAGTTACATATCTTACGAGTTGAAATGACCAAGCTATATATAACAAGTATGAGTGGCTTTGATCGAGAATTCATTCATTCTAATGTTCGACAATATAGGCTTTAATCTTATCATATAACTACACGTGTTCTCTTAAAGTCAAAGGGTTCGGTTATCTCTTGTAGTATAACTCCATTAGTAGTCTCGATTTCACCTTCTTAAGATGTAATTGTACTCACATTATCATTTAAGTTTTATCAAACGTAATCCAAAACACTTCGAGTTATATTGATAGAAAACTTGCTCACCAAGTAAAGCTTGTTAGAGTTCTAAGTTACATATTTTACGAGTTGAAATGACCAAGCTATATATAACAAGTATGAGTGGCTTTGATCGGGAATTCATTCATTCTAATGTTTGACAATATAGGCTTTAATCTTATAATATAACTACATGTGTTCTCTTAAAGTCCAAAGGTTCGGTTATCTCTTGTAGTATAACTCCATTAGTAGCCTCCATTTCATCTTCTTAAGATGTAATTGTACTCACATTATCGTTTAAGTATTATCAAACGTAATTCAAAACACTTCGAGTTATATTGATAGAAAACTTGCTCACCAAGTAAAGCTTGTTAGAGTTATAAGTTACATATTTTACGAGTTGAAATGACCAAGTTATATATAACAAGTATGAGTGGCTTTGATCGGGAATTCATTCATTCTAATATTCGACAATATAAGCTTTAATCTTATAATATAACTACAAGTGTTCTCTTAATGTCAGAGGGTTCGATTATCTCTTGTAGTATAACTCCATTAGTAGTCTCGATTTCACCTTCTTAAGATGTAATTGTACTCACATTATCATTTAAGTTTTATCAAACGTAATCCAAAACACTTCGAGTTATATTGACAGAAAACTTGCTCACCAAGTAAAGCTTGTTAGAGTTCTAAGTTACATATCTTACGAGTTGAAATGACCAAGCTATATATAACAAGTATGAGTGGCTTTGATCGAGAATTCATTCATTCTAATGTTCGACAATATAGGCTTTAATCTTATCATATAACTACACGTGTTCTCTTAAAGTCAAAGGGTTCGGTTATCTCTTGTAGTATAACTCCATTAGTAGTCTCGATTTCACCTTCTTAAGATGTAATTGTACTCACATTATCATTTAAGTTTTATCAAACGTAATCCAAAACACTTCGAGTTATATTGATAGAAAACTTGCTCACCAAGTAAAGCTTGTTAGAGTTCTAAGTTACATATTTTACGAGTTGAAATGACCAAGCTATATATAACAAGTATGAGTGGCTTTGATCGGGAATTCATTCATTCTAATGTTTGACAATATAGGCTTTAATCTTATAATATAACTACATGTGTTCTCTTAAAGTCCAAAGGTTCGGTTATCTCTTGTAGTATAACTCCATTAGTAGCCTCCATTTCATCTTCTTAAGATGTAATTGTACTCACATTATCGTTTAAGTATTATCAAACGTAATTCAAAACACTTCGAGTTATATTGATAGAAAACTTGCTCACCAAGTAAAGCTTGTTAGAGTTATAAGTTACATATTTTACGAGTTGAAATGACCAAGTTATATATAACAAGTATGAGTGGCTTTGATCGGGAATTCATTCATTCTAATATTCGACAATATAAGCTTTAATCTTATAATATAACTACAAGTGTTCTCTTAATGTCAGAGGGTTCGATTATCTCTTGTAGTATAACTCCATTAGTAGTCTCGATTTCACCTTCTTAAGATGTAATTGTACTCACATTATCATTTAAGTTTTATCAAACGTAATCCAAAACACTTCGAGTTATATTGACAGAAAACTTGCTCACCAAGTAAAGCTTGTTAGAGTTCTAAGTTACATATCTTACGAGTTGAAATGACCAAGCTATATATAACAAGTATGAGTGGCTTTGATCGAGAATTCATTCATTCTAATGTTCGACAATATAGGCTTTAATCTTATCATATAACTACACGTGTTCTCTTAAAGTCAAAGGGTTCGGTTATCTCTTGTAGTATAACTCCATTAGTAGTCTCGATTTCACCTTCTTAAGATGTAATTGTACTCACATTATCATTTAAGTTTTATCAAACGTAATCCAAAACACTTCGAGTTATATTGATAGAAAACTTGCTCACCAAGTAAAGCTTGTTAGAGTTCTAAGTTACATATTTTACGAGTTGAAATGACCAAGCTATATATAACAAGTATGAGTGGCTTTGATCGGGAATTCATTCATTCTAATGTTTGACAATATAGGCTTTAATCTTATAATATAACTACATGTGTTCTCTTAAAGTCCAAAGGTTCGGTTATCTCTTGTAGTATAACTCCATTAGTAGCCTCCATTTCATCTTCTTAAGATGTAATTGTACTCACATTATCGTTTAAGTATTATCAAACGTAATTCAAAACACTTCGAGTTATATTGATAGAAAACTTGCTCACCAAGTAAAGCTTGTTAGAGTTCTAAGTTACATATCTTACGAGTTGAAATGACCAAGCTATATATAACAAGTATGAGTGGCTTTGATCGAGAATTCATTCATTCTAATGTTCGACAATATAGGCTTTAATCTTATCATATAACTACACGTGTTCTCTTAAAGTCAAAGGGTTCGGTTATCTCTTGTAGTATAACTCCATTAGTAGTCTCAATTTCACCTTCTTAAGATGTAATTGTACTCACATTATCATTTAAGTTTTATCAAACGTAATCCAAAACACTTCGAGTTATATTGATAGAAAACTTGCTCACCAAGTAAAGCTTGTTAGAGTTCTAAGTTACGTAGTTTACGAGTTGAAATGACCAAGCTATATATAACAAGTATGAGTGGCTTTGATCGGGAATTCATTCATTCTAATATTCGACAATATAAGCTTTAATCTTATAATATAACTACAAGTGTTCTCTTAATGTCAAAGGGTTCGGTTATCTCTTATAGTATAACTCCATTAGTAGTCTCGATTTCACCTTCTTAAGATGTAATTGTACTCACATTATCATTTAAGTTTTATCAAACGTAATCCAAAACACTTCGAGTTATATTGATAGAAAACTTGCTCACCAAGTAAAGCTTGTTAGAGTTCTAAGTTACATATTTTACGAGTTGAAATGACCAAGCTATATATAACAAGTATGAGTGGCTTTGATCGGGAATTCATTCATTCTAATGTTTGACAATATAGGCTTTAATCTTATAATATAACTACATGTGTTCTCTTAAAGTCAAAGGGTTCGGTTATCTCTTGTAGTATAACTCCATTAGTAGTCTCAATTTCACCTTCTTAAGATGTAATTGTACTCACATTATCATTTAAGTTTTATCAAACGTAATCCAAAACACTTCGAGTTATATTGATAGAAAACTTGCTCACCAAGTAAAGCTTGTTAGAGTTCTAAGTTACGTAGTTTACGAGTTGAAATGACCAAGCTATATATAACAAGTATGAGTGGCTTTGATCGGGAATTCATTCATTCTAATATTCGACAATATAAGCTTTAATCTTATAATATAACTACAAGTGTTCTCTTAATGTCAAAGGGTTCGGTTATCTCTTATAGTATAACTCCATTAGTAGTCTCGATTTCACCTTCTTAAGATGTAATTGTACTCACATTATCATTTAAGTTTTATCAAACGTAATCCAAAACACTTCGAGTTATATTGATAGAAAACTTGCTCACCAAGTAAAGCTTGTTAGAGTTCTAAGTTACATATTTTACGAGTTGAAATGACCAAGCTATATATAACAAGTATGAGTGGCTTTGATCGGGAATTCATTCATTCTAATGTTTGACAATATAGGCTTTAATCTTATAATATAACTACATGTGTTCTCTTAAAGTCAAAGGGTTCGGTTATCTCTTGTAGTATAACTCCATTAGTAGTCTCAATTTCACCTTCTTAAGATGTAATTGTACTCACATTATCATTTAAGTTTTATCAAACGTAATCCAAAACACTTCGAGTTATATTGATAGAAAACTTGCTCACCAAGTAAAGCTTGTTAGAGTTCTAAGTTACGTAGTTTACGAGTTGAAATGACCAAGCTATATATAACAAGTATGAGTGGCTTTGATCGGGAATTCATTCATTCTAATATTCGACAATATAAGCTTTAATCTTATAATATAACTACAAGTGTTCTCTTAATGTCAAAGGGTTCGGTTATCTCTTATAGTATAACTCCATTAGTAGTCTCGATTTCACCTTCTTAAGATGTAATTGTACTCACATTATCATTTAAGTTTTATCAAACGTAATCCAAAACACTTCGAGTTATATTGATAGAAAACTTGCTCACCAAGTAAAGCTTGTTAGAGTTCTAAGTTACATATTTTACGAGTTGAAATGACCAAGCTATATATAACAAGTATGAGTGGCTTTGATCGGGAATTCATTCATTCTAATATTCGACAATATAAGCTTTAATCTTATAATATAACTACAAGTGTTCTCTTAATGTCAAAGGGTTCGGTTATCTCTTATAGTATAACTCCATTAGTAGTCTCGATTTCACCTTCTTAAGATGTAATTGTACTCACATTATCATTTAAGTTTTATCAAACGTAATCCAAAACACTTCGAGTTATATTGATAGAAAACTTGCTCACCAAGTAAAGCTTGTTAGAGTTCTAAGTTACATATTTTACGAGTTGAAATGACCAAGCTATATATAACAAGTATGAGTGGCTTTGATCGGGAATTCATTCATTCTAATGTTTGACAATATAGGCTTTAATCTTATAATATAACTACATGTGTTCTCTTAAAGTCAAAGGGTTCGGTTATCTCTTGTAGTATAACTCCATTAGTAGTCTCAATTTCACCTTCTTAAGATGTAATTGTACTCACATTATCATTTAAGTTTTATCAAACGTAATCCAAAACACTTCGAGTTATATTGATAGAAAACTTGCTCACCAAGTAAAGCTTGTTAGAGTTCTAAGTTACGTAGTTTACGAGTTGAAATGACCAAGCTATATATAACAAGTATGAGTGGCTTTGATCGGGAATTCATTCATTCTAATATTCGACAATATAAGCTTTAATCTTATAATATAACTACAAGTGTTCTCTTAATGTCAAAGGGTTCGGTTATCTCTTATAGTATAACTCCATTAGTAGTCTCGATTTCACCTTCTTAAGATGTAATTGTACTCACATTATCATTTAAGTTTTATCAAACGTAATCCAAAACACTTCGAGTTATATTGATAGAAAACTTGCTCACCAAGTAAAGCTTGTTAGAGTTCTAAGTTACATATTTTACGAGTTGAAATGACCAAGCTATATATAACAAGTATGAGTGGCTTTGATCGGGAATTCATTCATTCTAATATTCGACAATATAAGCTTTAATCTTATAATATAACTACAAGTGTTCTCTTAATGTCAAAGGGTTCGGTTATCTCTTATAGTATAACTCCATTAGTAGTCTCGATTTCACCTTCTTAAGATGTAATTGTACTCACATTATCATTTAAGTTTTATCAAACGTAATCCAAAACACTTCGAGTTATATTGATAGAAAACTTGCTCACCAAGTAAAGCTTGTTAGAGTTCTAAGTTACATATTTTACGAGTTGAAATGACCAAGCTATATATAACAAGTATGAGTGGCTTTGATCGGGAATTCATTCATTCTAATGTTTGACAATATAGGCTTTAATCTTATAATATAACTACATGTGTTCTCTTAAAGTCAAAGGGTTCGGTTATCTCTTGTAGTATAACTCCATTAGTAGTCTCAATTTCACCTTCTTAAGATGTAATTGTACTCACATTATCATTTAAGTTTTATCAAACGTAATCCAAAACACTTCGAGTTATATTGATAGAAAACTTGCTCACCAAGTAAAGCTTGTTAGAGTTCTAAGTTACGTAGTTTACGAGTTGAAATGACCAAGCTATATATAACAAGTATGAGTGGCTTTGATCGGGAATTCATTCATTCTAATATTCGACAATATAAGCTTTAATCTTATAATATAACTACAAGTGTTCTCTTAATGTCAAAGGGTTCGGTTATCTCTTATTGTATAACTCCATTAGTAGTCTCGATTTCACCTTCTTAAGATGTAATTGTACTCACATTATCATTTAAGTTTTATCAAACGTAATCCAAAACACTTCGAGTTATATTGATAGAAAACTTGCTCACCAAGTAAAGCTTGTTAGAGTTCTAAGTTACATATTTTACGAGTTGAAATGACCAAGCTATATATAACAAGTATGAGTGGCTTTGATCGGGAATTCATTCATTCTAATGTTTGACAATATAGGCTTTAATCTTATAATATAACTACATGTGTTCTCTTAAAGTCCAAAGGTTCGGTTATCTCTTGTAGTATAACTCCATTAGTAGCCTCCATTTCATCTTCTTAAGATGTAATTGTACTCACATTATCGTTTAAGTATTATCAAACGTAATTCAAAACACTTCGAGTTATATTGATAGAAAACTTGCTCACCAAGTAAAGCTTGTTAGAGTTCTAAGTTACATATTTTACGAGTTGAAATGACCAAGCTATATATAACAAGTATGAGTGGCTTTGATCGGGAATTCATTCATTCTAATATTCGACAATATAAGCTTTAATCTTATAATATAACTACAAGTGTTCTCTTAATGTCAAAGGGTTCGGTTATCTCTTATTGTATAACTCCATTAGTAGTCTCGATTTCACCTTCTTAAGATGTAATTGTACTCACATTATCATTTAAGTTTTATCAAACGTAATCCAAAACACTTCGAGTTATATTGATAGAAAACTTGCTCACCAAGTAAAGCTTGTTAGAGTTCTAAGTTACATATTTTACGAGTTGAAATGACCAAGCTATATATAACAAGTATGAGTGGCTTTGATCGGGAATTCATTCATTCTAATATTCGACAATATAAGCTTTAATCTTATAATATAACTACAAGTGTTCTCTTAATGTCAAAGGGTTCGGTTATCTCTTATAGTATAACTCCATTAGTAGTCTCGATTTCACCTTCTTAAGATGTAATTGTACTCACATTATCATTTAAGTTTTATCAAACGTAATCCAAAACACTTCGAGTTATATTGATAGAAAACTTGCTCACCAAGTAAAGCTTGTTAGAGTTCTAAGTTACATATTTTACGAGTTGAAATGACCAAGCTATATATAACAAGTATGAGTGGCTTTGATCGGGAATTCATTCATTCTAATGTTTGACAATATAGGCTTTAATCTTATAATATAACTACATGTGTTCTCTTAAAGTCAAAGGGTTCGGTTATCTCTTGTAGTATAACTCCATTAGTAGTCTCAATTTCACCTTCTTAAGATGTAATTGTACTCACATTATCATTTAAGTTTTATCAAACGTAATCCAAAACACTTCGAGTTATATTGATAGAAAACTTGCTCACCAAGTAAAGCTTGTTAGAGTTCTAAGTTACATAGTTTACGAGTTGAAATGACCAAGCTATATATAACAAGTATGAGTGGCTTTGATCGGGAATTCATTCATTCTAATATTCGACAATATAAGCTTTAATCTTATAATATAACTACAAGTGTTCTCTTAATGTCAAAGGGTTCGGTTATCTCTTGTAGTATAACTCCATTAGTAGTCTCGATTTCACCTTCTTAAGATGTAATTGTACTCACATTATCATTTAAGTTTTATCAAACGTAATCCAAAACACTTCGAGTTATATTGATAGAAAACTTGCTCACCAAGTAAAGCTTGTTAGAGTTCTAAGTTACATATTTTACGAGTTGAAATGACCAAGCTATATATAACAAGTATGAGTGGCTTTGATCGGGAATTCATTCATTCTAATATTCGACAATATAAGCTTTAATCTTATAATATAACTACAAGTGTTCTCTTAATGTCAAAGGGTTCGGTTATCTCTTGTAGTATAACTCCATTAGTAGTCTCGATTTCACCTTCTTAAGATGTAATTGTACTCACATTATCATTTAAGTTTTATCAAACGTAATCCAAAACACTTCGAGTTATATTGATAGAAAACTTGCTCACCAAGTAAAGCTTGTTAGAGTTCTAAGTTACATATTTTACGAGTTGAAATGACCAAGCTATATATAACAAGTATGAGTGGCTTTGATCGGGAATTCATTCATTCTAATGTTCGACAATATAGGCTTTAATCTTATAATATAACTACATGTGTTCTCTTAAAGTCAAAGGGTTCGGTTATCTCTTGTAGTATAACTCCATTAGTAGTCTCCATTTCACCTTCTTAAGATGTAATTGTACTCACATTATCATTTAAGTTTTATCAAACGTAATCCAAAACACTTCGAGTTATATTGATAGAAAACTTGCTCACCAAGTAAAGCTTGTTAGAGTTCTAAGTTACATATTTTACGAGTTGAAATGACCAAGCTATATATAACAAGTATGAGTGGCTTTGATCGGGAATTCATTCATTCTAATATTCGACAATATAAGCTTTAATCTTATAATATAACTACAAGTGTTCTCTTAATGTCAAAGGGTTCGGTTATCTCTTGTAGTATAACTCCATTAGTAGTCTCGATTTCACCTTCTTAAGATGTAATTGTACTCACATTATCATTTAAGTTTTATCAAACGTAATCCAAAACACTTCGAGTTATATTGATAGAAAACTTGCTCACCAAGTAAAGCTTGTTAGAGTTCTAAGTTACATATCTTACGAGTTGAAATGACCAAGCTATATATAACAAGTATGAGTGGCTTTGATCGAGAATTCATTCATTCTAATGTTCGACAATATAGGCTTTAATCTTATCATATAACTACACGTGTTCTCTTAAAGTCAAAGGGTTCGGTTATCTCTTGTAGTATAACTCCATTAGTAGTCTCGATTTCACCTTCTTAAGATGTAATTGTACTCACATTATCATTTAAGTTTTATCAAACGTAATCCAAAACACTTCGAGTTATATTGATAGAAAACTTGCTCACCAAGTAAAGCTTGTTAGAGTTCTAAGTTACATATTTTACGAGTTGAAATGACCAAGCTATATATAACAAGTATGAGTGGCTTTGATCGGGAATTCATTCATTCTAATGTTCGACAATATAGGCTTTAATCTTATAATATAACTACAAGTGTTCTCTTAAAGTCAAAGGGTTCGGTTATCTCTTGTAGTATAACTCCATTAGTAGTCTCGATTTCACCTTCTTAAGATGTAATTGTACTCACATTATCATTTAAGTTTTATCAAACGTAATCCAAAACACTTCGAGTTATATTGATAGAAAACTTGCTCACCAAGTAAAGCTTGTTAGAGTTCTAAGTTACATATTTTACGAGTTGAAATGACCAAGCTATATATAACAAGTATGAGTGGCTTTGATCGGGAATTCATTCATTCTAATATTCGACAATATAAGCTTTAATCTTATAATATAACTACAAGTGTTCTCTTAATGTCAAAGGGTTCGGTTATCTCTTGTAGTATAACTCCATTAGTAGTCTCGATTTCACCTTCTTAAGATGTAATTGTACTCACATTATCATTTAAGTTTTATCAAACGTAATCCAAAACACTTCGAGTTATATTGATAGAAAACTTGCTCACCAAGTAAAGCTTGTTAGAGTTCTAAGTTACATATTTTACGAGTTGAAATGACCAAGCTATATATAACAAGTATGAGTGGCTTTGATCGGGAATTCATTCATTCTAATATTCGACAATATAAGCTTTAATCTTATAATATAACTACAAGTGTTCTCTTAATGTCAAAGGGTTCGGTTATCTCTTGTAGTATAACTCCATTAGTAGTCTCGATTTCACCTTCTTAAGATGTAATTGTACTCACATTATCATTTAAGTTTTATCAAACGTAATCCAAAACACTTCGAGTTATATTGATAGAAAACTTGCTCACCAAGTAAAGCTTGTTAGAGTTCTAAGTTACATATTTTACGAGTTGAAATGACCAAGCTATATATAACAAGTATGAGTGGCTTTGATCGGGAATTCATTCATTCTAATATTCGACAATATAAGCTTTAATCTTATAATATAACTACAAGTGTTCTCTTAAAGTCAAAGGGTTCGGTTATCTCTTGTAGTATAACTCCATTAGTAGTCTCGATTTCACCTTCTTAAGATGTAATTGTACTCACATTATCATTTAAGTTTTATCAAACGTAATCCAAAACACTTCGAGTTATATTGATAGAAAACTTGCTCACCAAGTAAAGCTTGTTAGAGTTCTAAGTTACATATTTTACGAGTTGAAATGACCAAGCTATATATAACAAGTATGAGTGGCTTTGATCGGGAATTCATTCATTCTAATGTTCGACAATATAGGCTTTAATCTTATAATATAACTACATGTGTTCTCTTAAAGTCAAAGGGTTCGGTTATCTCTTGTAGTATAACTCCATTAGTAGTCTCAATTTCACCTTCTTAAGATGTAATTGTACTCACATTATCATTTAAGTTTTATCAAACGTAATCCAAAACACTTCGAGTTATATTGATAGAAAACTTGCTCACCAAGTAAAGCTTGTTAGAGTTCTAAGTTACATATTTTACGAGTTGAAATGACCAAGCTATATATAACAAGTATGAGTGGCTTTGATCGGGAATTCATTCATTCTAATATTCGACAATATAAGCTTTAATCTTATAATATAACTACAAGTGTTCTCTTAATGTCAAAGGGTTCGGTTATCTCTTGTAGTATAACTCCATTAGTAGTCTCGATTTCACCTTCTTAAGATGTAATTGTACTCACATTATCATTTAAGTTTTATCAAACGTAATCCAAAACACTTCGAGTTATATTGATAGAAAACTTGCTCACCAAGTAAAGCTTGTTAGAGTTCTAAGTTACATATTTTACGAGTTGAAATGACCAAGCTATATATAACAAGTATGAGTGGCTTTGATCGGGAATTCATTCATTCTAATGTTCGACAATATAGGCTTTAATCTTATAATATAACTACAAGTGTTCTCTTAAAGTCAAAGGGTTCGGTTATCTCTTGTAGTATAACTCCATTAGTAGTCTCGATTTCACCTTCTTAAGATGTAATTGTACTCACATTATCATTTAAGTTTTATCAAACGTAATCCAAAACACTTCGAGTTATATTGATAGAAAACTTGCTCACCAAGTAAAGCTTGTTAGAGTTCTAAGTTACATATTTTACGAGTTGAAATGACCAAGCTATATATAACAAGTATGAGTGGCTTTGATCGGGAATTCATTCATTCTAATATTCGACAATATAAGCTTTAATCTTATAATATAACTACAAGTGTTCTCTTAAAGTCAAAGGGTTCGGTTATCTCTTGTAGTATAACTCCATTAGTAGTCTCGATTTCACCTTCTTAAGATGTAATTGTACTCACATTATCATTTAAGTTTTATCAAACGTAATCCAAAACACTTCGAGTTATATTGATAGAAAACTTGCTCACCAAGTAAAGCTTGTTAGAGTTCTAAGTTACATATTTTACGAGTTGAAATGACCAAGCTATATATAACAAGTATGAGTGGCTTTGATCGGGAATTCATTCATTCTAATATTCGACAATATAAGCTTTAATCTTATAATATAACTACAAGTGTTCTCTTAATGTCAAAGGGTTCGGTTATCTCTTGTAGTATAACTCCATTAGTAGTCTCGATTTCACCTTCTTAAGATGTAATTGTACTCACATTATCATTTAAGTTTTATCAAACGTAATCCAAAACACTTCGAGTTATATTGATAGAAAACTTGCTCACCAAGTAAAGCTTGTTAGAGTTCTAAGTTACATATTTTACGAGTTGAAATGACCAAGCTATATATAACAAGTATGAGTGGCTTTGATCGGGAATTCATTCATTCTAATGTTCGACAATATAGGCTTTAATCTTATAATATAACTACAAGTGTTCTCTTAAAGTCAAAGGGTTCGGTTATCTCTTGTAGTATAACTCCATTAGTAGTCTCAATTTCACCTTCTTAAGATGTAATTGTACTCACATTATCATTTAAGTTTTATCAAACGTAATCCAAAACACTTCGAGTTATATTGATAGAAAACTTGCTCACCAAGTAAAGCTTGTTAGAGTTCTAAGTTACATATTTTACGAGTTGAAATGACCAAGCTATATATAACAAGTATGAGTGGCTTTGATCGGGAATTCATTCATTCTAATATTCGACAATATAAGCTTTAATCTTATAATATAACTACAAGTGTTCTCTTAATGTCAAAGGGTTCGGTTATCTCTTGTAGTATAACTCCATTAGTAGTCTCGATTTCACCTTCTTAAGATGTAATTGTACTCACATTATCATTTAAGTTTTATCAAACGTAATCCAAAACACTTCGAGTTATATTGATAGAAAACTTGCTCACCAAGTAAAGCTTGTTAGAGTTCTAAGTTACATATTTTACGAGTTGAAATGACCAAGCTATATATAACAAGTATGAGTGGCTTTGATCGGGAATTCATTCATTCTAATGTTCGACAATATAGGCTTTAATCTTATAATATAACTACATGTGTTCTCTTAAAGTCAAAGGGTTCGGTTATCTCTTGTAGTATAACTCCATTAGTAGTCTCAATTTCACCTTCTTAAGATGTAATTGTACTCACATTATCATTTAAGTTTTATCAAACGTAATCCAAAACACTTCGAGTTATATTGATAGAAAACTTGCTCACCAAGTAAAGCTTGTTAGAGTTCTAAGTTACATATTTTACGAGTTGAAATGACCAAGCTATATATAACAAGTATGAGTGGCTTTGATCGGGAATTCATTCATTCTAATGTTCGACAATATAAGCTTTAATCTTATAATATAACTACAAGTGTTCTCTTAAAGTCAAAGGGTTCGGTTATCTCTTGTAGTATAACTCCATTAGTAGTCTCGATTTCACCTTCTTAAGATGTAATTGTACTCACATTATCATTTAAGTTTTATCAAACGTAATCCAAAACACTTCGAGTTATATTGATAGAAAACTTGCTCACCAAGTAAAGCTTGTTAGAGTTCTAAGTTACATATTTTACGAGTTGAAATGACCAAGCTATATATAACAAGTATGAGTGGCTTTGATCGGGAATTCATTCATTCTAATATTCGACAATATAAGCTTTAATCTTATAATATAACTACAAGTGTTCTCTTAATGTCAAAGGGTTCGGTTATCTCTTGTAGTATAACTCCATTAGTAGTCTCGATTTCACCTTCTTAAGATGTAATTGTACTCACATTATCATTTAAGTTTTATCAAACGTAATCCAAAACACTTCGAGTTATATTGATAGAAAACTTGCTCACCAAGTAAAGCTTGTTAGAGTTCTAAGTTACATATTTTACGAGTTGAAATGACCAAGCTATATATAACAAGTATGAGTGGCTTTGATCGGGAATTCATTCATTCTAATATTCGACAATATAAGCTTTAATCTTATAATATAACTACAAGTGTTCTCTTAAAGTCAAAGGGTTCGGTTATCTCTTGTAGTATAACTCCATTAGTAGTCTCGATTTCACCTTCTTAAGATGTAATTGTACTCACATTATCATTTAAGTTTTATCAAACGTAATCCAAAACACTTCGAGTTATATTGATAGAAAACTTGCTCACCAAGTAAAGCTTGTTAGAGTTCTAAGTTACATATTTTACGAGTTGAAATGACCAAGCTATATATAACAAGTATGAGTGGCTTTGATCGGGAATTCATTCATTCTAATATTCGACAATATAAGCTTTAATCTTATAATATAACTACAAGTGTTCTCTTAAAGTCAAAGGGTTCGGTTATCTCTTGTAGTATAACTCCATTAGTAGTCTCGATTTCACCTTCTTAAGATGTAATTGTACTCACATTATCATTTAAGTTTTATCAAACGTAATCCAAAACACTTCGAGTTATATTGATAGAAAACTTGCTCACCAAGTAAAGCTTGTTAGAGTTCTAAGTTACATATTTTACGAGTTGAAATGACCAAGCTATATATAACAAGTATGAGTGGCTTTGATCGGGAATTCATTCATTCTAATATTCGACAATATAAGCTTTAATCTTATAATATAACTACAAGTGTTCTCTTAAAGTCAAAGGGTTCGGTTATCTCTTGTAGTATAACTCCATTAGTAGTCTCAATTTCACCTTCTTAAGATGTAATTGTACTCACATTATCATTTAAGTTTTATCAAACGTAATCCAAAACACTTCGAGTTATATTGATAGAAAACTTGCTCACCAAGTAAAGCTTGTTAGAGTTCTAAGTTACATATTTTACGAGTTGAAATGACCAAGCTATATATAACAAGTATGAGTGGCTTTGATCGGGAATTCATTCATTCTAATATTCGACAATATAAGCTTTAATCTTATAATATAACTACAAGTGTTCTCTTAATGTCAAAGGGTTCGGTTATCTCTTGTAGTATAACTCCATTAGTAGTCTCGATTTCACCTTCTTAAGATGTAATTGTACTCACATTATCATTTAAGTTTTATCAAACGTAATCCAAAACACTTCGAGTTATATTGATAGAAAACTTGCTCACCAAGTAAAGCTTGTTAGAGTTCTAAGTTACATATTTTACGAGTTGAAATGACCAAGCTATATATAACAAGTATGAGTGGCTTTGATCGGGAATTCATTCATTCTAATGTTCGACAATATAGGCTTTAATCTTATAATATAACTACAAGTGTTCTCTTAAAGTCAAAGGGTTCGGTTATCTCTTGTAGTATAACTCCATTAGTAGTCTCAATTTCACCTTCTTAAGATGTAATTGTACTCACATTATCATTTAAGTTTTATCAAACGTAATCCAAAACACTTCGAGTTATATTGATAGAAAACTTGCTCACCAAGTAAAGCTTGTTAGAGTTCTAAGTTACGTAGTTTACGAGTTGAAATGACCAAGCTATATATAACAAGTATGAGTGGCTTTGATCGGGAATTCATTCATTCTAATATTCGACAATATAAGCTTTAATCTTATAATATAACTACAAGTGTTCTCTTAATGTCAAAGGGTTCGGTTATCTCTTATAGTATAACTCCATTAGTAGTCTCGATTTCACCTTCTTAAGATGTAATTGTACTCACATTATCATTTAAGTTTTATCAAACGTAATCCAAAACACTTCGAGTTATATTGATAGAAAACTTGCTCACCAAGTAAAGCTTGTTAGAGTTCTAAGTTACATATTTTACGAGTTGAAATGACCAAGCTATATATAACAAGTATGAGTGGCTTTGATCGGGAATTCATTCATTCTAATGTTTGACAATATAGGCTTTAATCTTATAATATAACTACATGTGTTCTCTTAAAGTCAAAGGGTTCGGTTATCTCTTGTAGTATAACTCCATTAGTAGTCTCAATTTCACCTTCTTAAGATGTAATTGTACTCACATTATCATTTAAGTTTTATCAAACGTAATCCAAAACACTTCGAGTTATATTGATAGAAAACTTGCTCACCAAGTAAAGCTTGTTAGAGTTCTAAGTTACGTAGTTTACGAGTTGAAATGACCAAGCTATATATAACAAGTATGAGTGGCTTTGATCGGGAATTCATTCATTCTAATATTCGACAATATAAGCTTTAATCTTATAATATAACTACAAGTGTTCTCTTAATGTCAAAGGGTTCGGTTATCTCTTATAGTATAACTCCATTAGTAGTCTCGATTTCACCTTCTTAAGATGTAATTGTACTCACATTATCATTTAAGTTTTATCAAACGTAATCCAAAACACTTCGAGTTATATTGATAGAAAACTTGCTCACCAAGTAAAGCTTGTTAGAGTTCTAAGTTACATATTTTACGAGTTGAAATGACCAAGCTATATATAACAAGTATGAGTGGCTTTGATCGGGAATTCATTCATTCTAATGTTCGACAATATAGGCTTTAATCTTATAATATAACTACAAGTGTTCTCTTAAAGTCAAAGGGTTCGGTTATCTCTTGTAGTATAACTCCATTAGTAGTCTCAATTTCACCTTCTTAAGATGTAATTGTACTCACATTATCATTTAAGTTTTATCAAACGTAATCCAAAACACTTCGAGTTATATTGATAGAAAACTTGCTCACCAAGTAAAGCTTGTTAGAGTTCTAAGTTACATATTTTACGAGTTGAAATGACCAAGCTATATATAACAAGTATGAGTGGCTTTGATCGGGAATTCATTCATTCTAATATTCGACAATATAAGCTTTAATCTTATAATATAACTACAAGTGTTCTCTTAATGTCAAAGGGTTCGGTTATCTCTTGTAGTATAACTCCATTAGTAGTCTCGATTTCACCTTCTTAAGATGTAATTGTACTCACATTATCATTTAAGTTTTATCAAACGTAATCCAAAACACTTCGAGTTATATTGATAGAAAACTTGCTCACCAAGTAAAGCTTGTTAGAGTTCTAAGTTACATATTTTACGAGTTGAAATGACCAAGCTATATATAACAAGTATGAGTGGCTTTGATCGGGAATTCATTCATTCTAATGTTCGACAATATAGGCTTTAATCTTATAATATAACTACAAGTGTTCTCTTAAAGTCAAAGGGTTCGGTTATCTCTTGTAGTATAACTCCATTAGTAGTCTCAATTTCACCTTCTTAAGATGTAATTGTACTCACATTATCATTTAAGTTTTATCAAACGTAATCCAAAACACTTCGAGTTATATTGATAGAAAACTTGCTCACCAAGTAAAGCTTGTTAGAGTTCTAAGTTACGTAGTTTACGAGTTGAAATGACCAAGCTATATATAACAAGTATGAGTGGCTTTGATCGGGAATTCATTCATTCTAATATTCGACAATATAAGCTTTAATCTTATAATATAACTACAAGTGTTCTCTTAATGTCAAAGGGTTCGGTTATCTCTTATAGTATAACTCCATTAGTAGTCTCGATTTCACCTTCTTAAGATGTAATTGTACTCACATTATCATTTAAGTTTTATCAAACGTAATCCAAAACACTTCGAGTTATATTGATAGAAAACTTGCTCACCAAGTAAAGCTTGTTAGAGTTCTAAGTTACATATTTTACGAGTTGAAATGACCAAGCTATATATAACAAGTATGAGTGGCTTTGATCGGGAATTCATTCATTCTAATGTTTGACAATATAGGCTTTAATCTTATAATATAACTACATGTGTTCTCTTAAAGTCAAAGGGTTCGGTTATCTCTTGTAGTATAACTCCATTAGTAGTCTCAATTTCACCTTCTTAAGATGTAATTGTACTCACATTATCATTTAAGTTTTATCAAACGTAATCCAAAACACTTCGAGTTATATTGATAGAAAACTTGCTCACCAAGTAAAGCTTGTTAGAGTTCTAAGTTACATATTTTACGAGTTGAAATGACCAAGCTATATATAACAAGTATGAGTGGCTTTGATCGGGAATTCATTCATTCTAATATTCGACAATATAAGCTTTAATCTTATAATATAACTACAAGTGTTCTCTTAAAGTCAAAGGGTTCGGTTATCTCTTGTAGTATAACTCCATTAGTAGTCTCGATTTCACCTTCTTAAGATGTAATTGTACTCACATTATCATTTAAGTTTTATCAAACGTAATCCAAAACACTTCGAGTTATATTGATAGAAAACTTGCTCACCAAGTAAAGCTTGTTAGAGTTCTAAGTTACATATTTTACGAGTTGAAATGACCAAGCTATATATAACAAGTATGAGTGGCTTTGATCGGGAATTCATTCATTCTAATGTTCGACAATATAGGCTTTAATCTTATAATATAACTACAAGTGTTCTCTTAAAGTCAAAGGGTTCGGTTATCTCTTGTAGTATAACTCCATTAGTAGTCTCAATTTCACCTTCTTAAGATGTAATTGTACTCACATTATCATTTAAGTTTTATCAAACGTAATCCAAAACACTTCGAGTTATATTGATAGAAAACTTGCTCACCAAGTAAAGCTTGTTAGAGTTCTAAGTTACATATTTTACGAGTTGAAATGACCAAGCTATATATAACAAGTATGAGTGGCTTTGATCGGGAATTCATTCATTCTAATATTCGACAATATAGGCTTTAATCTTATAATATAACTACAAGTGTTCTCTTAAAGTCAAAGGGTTCGGTTATCTCTTGTAGTATAACTCCATTAGTAGTCTCAATTTCACCTTCTTAAGATGTAATTGTACTCACATTATCATTTAAGTTTTATCAAACGTAATCCAAAACACTTCGAGTTATATTGATAGAAAACTTGCTCACCAAGTAAAGCTTGTTAGAGTTCTAAGTTACATATTTTACGAGTTGAAATGACCAAGCTATATATAACAAGTATGAGTGGCTTTGATCGGGAATTCATTCATTCTAATGTTCGACAATATAGGCTTTAATCTTATAATATAACTACAAGTGTTCTCTTAAAGTCAAAGGGTTCGGTTATCTCTTGTAGTATAACTCCATTAGTAGTCTCAATTTCACCTTCTTAAGATGTAATTGTACTCACATTATCATTTAAGTTTTATCAAACGTAATCCAAAACACTTCGAGTTATATTGATAGAAAACTTGCTCACCAAGTAAAGCTTGTTAGAGTTCTAAGTTACGTAGTTTACGAGTTGAAATGACCAAGCTATATATAACAAGTATGAGTGGCTTTGATCGGGAATTCATTCATTCTAATATTCGACAATATAAGCTTTAATCTTATAATATAACTACAAGTGTTCTCTTAATGTCAAAGGGTTCGGTTATCTCTTATAGTATAACTCCATTAGTAGTCTCGATTTCACCTTCTTAAGATGTAATTGTACTCACATTATCATTTAAGTTTTATCAAACGTAATCCAAAACACTTCGAGTTATATTGATAGAAAACTTGCTCACCAAGTAAAGCTTGTTAGAGTTCTAAGTTACATATTTTACGAGTTGAAATGACCAAGCTATATATAACAAGTATGAGTGGCTTTGATCGGGAATTCATTCATTCTAATGTTCGACAATATAGGCTTTAATCTTATAATATAACTACATGTGTTCTCTTAAAGTCAAAGGGTTCGGTTATCTCTTGTAGTATAACTCCATTAGTAGTCTCAATTTCACCTTCTTAAGATGTAATTGTACTCACATTATCATTTAAGTTTTATCAAACGTAATCCAAAACACTTCGAGTTATATTGATAGAAAACTTGCTCACCAAGTAAAGCTTGTTAGAGTTCTAAGTTACATATTTTACGAGTTGAAATGACCAAGCTATATATAACAAGTATGAGTGGCTTTGATCGGGAATTCATTCATTCTAATATTCGACAATATAAGCTTTAATCTTATAATATAACTACAAGTGTTCTCTTAAAGTCAAAGGGTTCGGTTATCTCTTGTAGTATAACTCCATTAGTAGTCTCGATTTCACCTTCTTAAGATGTAATTGTACTCACATTATCATTTAAGTTTTATCAAACGTAATCCAAAACACTTCGAGTTATATTGATAGAAAACTTGCTCACCAAGTAAAGCTTGTTAGAGTTCTAAGTTACATATTTTACGAGTTGAAATGACCAAGCTATATATAACAAGTATGAGTGGCTTTGATCGGGAATTCATTCATTCTAATGTTCGACAATATAGGCTTTAATCTTATAATATAACTACAAGTGTTCTCTTAAAGTCAAAGGGTTCGGTTATCTCTTGTAGTATAACTCCATTAGTAGTCTCAATTTCACCTTCTTAAGATGTAATTGTACTCACATTATCATTTAAGTTTTATCAAACGTAATCCAAAACACTTCGAGTTATATTGATAGAAAACTTGCTCACCAAGTAAAGCTTGTTAGAGTTCTAAGTTACGTAGTTTACGAGTTGAAATGACCAAGCTATATATAACAAGTATGAGTGGCTTTGATCGGGAATTCATTCATTCTAATATTCGACAATATAAGCTTTAATCTTATAATATAACTACAAGTGTTCTCTTAAAGTCAAAGGGTTCGGTTATCTCTTGTAGTATAACTCCATTAGTAGTCTCGATTTCACCTTCTTAAGATGTAATTGTACTCACATTATCATTTAAGTTTTATCAAACGTAATCCAAAACACTTCGAGTTATATTGATAGAAAACTTGCTCACCAAGTAAAGCTTGTTAGAGTTCTAAGTTACATATTTTACGAGTTGAAATGACCAAGCTATATATAACAAGTATGAGTGGCTTTGATCGGGAATTCATTCATTCTAATGTTCGACAATATAGGCTTTAATCTTATAATATAACTACAAGTGTTCTCTTAAAGTCAAAGGGTTCGGTTATCTCTTGTAGTATAACTCCATTAGTAGTCTCAATTTCACCTTCTTAAGATGTAATTGTACTCACATTATCATTTAAGTTTTATCAAACGTAATCCAAAACACTTCGAGTTATATTGATAGAAAACTTGCTCACCAAGTAAAGCTTGTTAGAGTTCTAAGTTACATATTTTACGAGTTGAAATGACCAAGCTATATATAACAAGTATGAGTGGCTTTGATCGGGAATTCATTCATTCTAATATTCGACAATATAAGCTTTAATCTTATAATATAACTACAAGTGTTCTCTTAAAGTCAAAGGGTTCGGTTATCTCTTGTAGTATAACTCCATTAGTAGTCTCGATTTCACCTTCTTAAGATGTAATTGTACTCACATTATCATTTAAGTTTTATCAAACGTAATCCAAAACACTTCGAGTTATATTGATAGAAAACTTGCTCACCAAGTAAAGCTTGTTAGAGTTCTAAGTTACATATTTTACGAGTTGAAATGACCAAGCTATATATAACAAGTATGAGTGGCTTTGATCGGGAATTCATTCATTCTAATATTCGACAATATAAGCTTTAATCTTATAATATAACTACAAGTGTTCTCTTAAAGTCAAAGGGTTCGGTTATCTCTTGTAGTATAACTCCATTAGTAGTCTCAATTTCACCTTCTTAAGATGTAATTGTACTCACATTATCATTTAAGTTTTATCAAACGTAATCCAAAACACTTCGAGTTATATTGATAGAAAACTTGCTCACCAAGTAAAGCTTGTTAGAGTTCTAAGTTACATATTTTACGAGTTGAAATGACCAAGCTATATATAACAAGTATGAGTGGCTTTGATCGGGAATTCATTCATTCTAATGTTTGACAATATAGGCTTTAATCTTATAATATAACTACATGTGTTCTCTTAAAGTCAAAGGGTTCGGTTATCTCTTGTAGTATAACTCCATTAGTAGTCTCAATTTCACCTTCTTAAGATGTAATTGTACTCACATTATCATTTAAGTTTTATCAAACGTAATCCAAAACACTTCGAGTTATATTGATAGAAAACTTGCTCACCAAGTAAAGCTTGTTAGAGTTCTAAGTTACGTAGTTTACGAGTTGAAATGACCAAGCTATATATAACAAGTATGAGTGGCTTTGATCGGGAATTCATTCATTCTAATATTCGACAATATAAGCTTTAATCTTATAATATAACTACAAGTGTTCTCTTAATGTCAAAGGGTTCGGTTATCTCTTATAGTATAACTCCATTAGTAGTCTCGATTTCACCTTCTTAAGATGTAATTGTACTCACATTATCATTTAAGTTTTATCAAACGTAATCCAAAACACTTCGAGTTATATTGATAGAAAACTTGCTCACCAAGTAAAGCTTGTTAGAGTTCTAAGTTACATATTTTACGAGTTGAAATGACCAAGCTATATATAACAAGTATGAGTGGCTTTGATCGGGAATTCATTCATTCTAATGTTTCGACAATATAGGCTTTAATCTTATAATATAACTACATGTGTTCTCTTAAAGTCAAAGGGTTCGGTTATCTCTTGTAGTATAACTCCATTAGTAGTCTCAATTTCACCTTCTTAAGATGTAATTGTACTCACATTATCATTTAAGTTTTATCAAACGTAATCCAAAACACTTCGAGTTATATTGATAGAAAACTTGCTCACCAAGTAAAGCTTGTTAGAGTTCTAAGTTACATATTTTACGAGTTGAAATGACCAAGCTATATATAACAAGTATGAGTGGCTTTGATCGGGAATTCATTCATTCTAATGTTCGACAATATAGGCTTTAATCTTATAATATAACTACAAGTGTTCTCTTAAAGTCAAAGGGTTCGGTTATCTCTTGTAGTATAACTCCATTAGTAGTCTCAATTTCACCTTCTTAAGATGTAATTGTACTCACATTATCATTTAAGTTTTATCAAACGTAATCCAAAACACTTCGAGTTATATTGATAGAAAACTTGCTCACCAAGTAAAGCTTGTTAGAGTTCTAAGTTACGTAGTTTACGAGTTGAAATGACCAAGCTATATATAACAAGTATGAGTGGCTTTGATCGGGAATTCATTCATTCTAATATTCGACAATATAAGCTTTAATCTTATAATATAACTACAAGTGTTCTCTTAATGTCAAAGGGTTCGGTTATCTCTTGTAGTATAACTCCATTAGTAGTCTCGATTTCACCTTCTTAAGATGTAATTGTACTCACATTATCATTTAAGTTTTATCAAACGTAATCCAAAACACTTCGAGTTATATTGATAGAAAACTTGCTCACCAAGTAAAGCTTGTTAGAGTTCTAAGTTACATATTTTACGAGTTGAAATGACCAAGCTATATATAACAAGTATGAGTGGCTTTGATCGGGAATTCATTCATTCTAATATTCGACAATATAGGCTTTAATCTTATAATATAACTACAAGTGTTCTCTTAAAGTCAAAGGGTTCGGTTATCTCTTGTAGTATAACTCCATTAGTAGTCTCAATTTCACCTTCTTAAGATGTAATTGTACTCACATTATCATTTAAGTTTTATCAAACGTAATCCAAAACACTTCGAGTTATATTGATAGAAAACTTGCTCACCAAGTAAAGCTTGTTAGAGTTCTAAGTTACATATTTTACGAGTTGAAATGACCAAGCTATATATAACAAGTATGAGTGGCTTTGATCGGGAATTCATTCATTCTAATGTTCGACAATATAGGCTTTAATCTTATAATATAACTACAAGTGTTCTCTTAAAGTCAAAGGGTTCGGTTATCTCTTGTAGTATAACTCCATTAGTAGTCTCAATTTCACCTTCTTAAGATGTAATTGTACTCACATTATCATTTAAGTTTTATCAAACGTAATCCAAAACACTTCGAGTTATATTGATAGAAAACTTGCTCACCAAGTAAAGCTTGTTAGAGTTCTAAGTTACGTAGTTTACGAGTTGAAATGACCAAGCTATATATAACAAGTATGAGTGGCTTTGATCGGGAATTCATTCATTCTAATATTCGACAATATAAGCTTTAATCTTATAATATAACTACAAGTGTTCTCTTAATGTCAAAGGGTTCGGTTATCTCTTGTAGTATAACTCCATTAGTAGTCTCGATTTCACCTTCTTAAGATGTAATTGTACTCACATTATCATTTAAGTTTTATCAAACGTAATCCAAAACACTTCGAGTTATATTGATAGAAAACTTGCTCACCAAGTAAAGCTTGTTAGAGTTCTAAGTTACATATTTTACGAGTTGAAATGACCAAGCTATATATAACAAGTATGAGTGGCTTTGATCGGGAATTCATTCATTCTAATGTTCGACAATATAGGCTTTAATCTTATAATATAACTACATGTGTTCTCTTAAAGTCAAAGGGTTCGGTTATCTCTTGTAGTATAACTCCATTAGTAGTCTCAATTTCACCTTCTTAAGATGTAATTGTACTCACATTATCATTTAAGTTTTATCAAACGTAATCCAAAACACTTCGAGTTATATTGATAGAAAACTTGCTCACCAAGTAAAGCTTGTTAGAGTTCTAAGTTACATATTTTACGAGTTGAAATGACCAAGCTATATATAACAAGTATGAGTGGCTTTGATCGGGAATTCATTCATTCTAATGTTCGACAATATAAGCTTTAATCTTATAATATAACTACAAGTGTTCTCTTAAAGTCAAAGGGTTCGGTTATCTCTTGTAGTATAACTCCATTAGTAGTCTCGATTTCACCTTCTTAAGATGTAATTGTACTCACATTATCATTTAAGTTTTATCAAACGTAATCCAAAACACTTCGAGTTATATTGATAGAAAACTTGCTCACCAAGTAAAGCTTGTTAGAGTTCTAAGTTACATATTTTACGAGTTGAAATGACCAAGCTATATATAACAAGTATGAGTGGCTTTGATCGGGAATTCATTCATTCTAATGTTCGACAATATAGGCTTTAATCTTATAATATAACTACAAGTGTTCTCTTAAAGTCAAAGGGTTCGGTTATCTCTTGTAGTATAACTCCATTAGTAGTCTCAATTTCACCTTCTTAAGATGTAATTGTACTCACATTATCATTTAAGTTTTATCAAACGTAATCCAAAACACTTCGAGTTATATTGATAGAAAACTTGCTCACCAAGTAAAGCTTGTTAGAGTTCTAAGTTACATATTTTACGAGTTGAAATGACCAAGCTATATATAACAAGTATGAGTGGCTTTGATCGGGAATTCATTCATTCTAATGTTCGACAATATAGGCTTTAATCTTATAATATAACTACAAGTGTTCTCTTAAAGTCAAAGGGTTCGGTTATCTCTTGTAGTATAACTCCATTAGTAGTCTCAATTTCACCTTCTTAAGATGTAATTGTACTCACATTATCATTTAAGTTTTATCAAACGTAATCCAAAACACTTCGAGTTATATTGATAGAAAACTTGCTCACCAAGTAAAGCTTGTTAGAGTTCTAAGTTACATATTTTACGAGTTGAAATGACCAAGCTATATATAACAAGTATGAGTGGCTTTGATCGGGAATTCATTCATTCTAATATTCGACAATATAAGCTTTAATCTTATAATATAACTACAAGTGTTCTCTTAAAGTCAAAGGGTTCGGTTATCTCTTGTAGTATAACTCCATTAGTAGTCTCAATTTCACCTTCTTAAGATGTAATTGTACTCACATTATCATTTAAGTTTTATCAAACGTAATCCAAAACACTTCGAGTTATATTGATAGAAAACTTGCTCACCAAGTAAAGCTTGTTAGAGTTCTAAGTTACGTATTTTACGAGTTGAAATGACCAAGCTATATATAACAAGTATGAGTGGCTTTGATCGGGAATTCATTCATTCTAATATTCGACAATATAAGCTTTAATCTTATAATATAACTACAAGTGTTCTCTTAAAGTCAAAGGGTTCGGTTATCTCTTGTAGTATAACTCCATTAGTAGTCTCGATTTCACCTTCTTAAGATGTAATTGTACTCACATTATCATTTAAGTTTTATCAAACGTAATCCAAAACACTTCGAGTTATATTGATAGAAAACTTGCTCACCAAGTAAAGCTTGTTAGAGTTCTAAGTTACATATTTTACGAGTTGAAATGACCAAGCTATATATAACAAGTATGAGTGGCTTTGATCGGGAATTCATTCATTCTAATATTCGACAATATAAGCTTTAATCTTATAATATAACTACATGTGTTCTCTTAAAGTCAAAGGGTTCGGTTATCTCTTGTAGTATAACTCCATTAGTAGTCTCAATTTCACCTTCTTAAGATGTAATTGTACTCACATTATCATTTAAGTTTTATCAAACGTAATCCAAAACACTTCGAGTTATATTGATAGAAAACTTGCTCACCAAGTAAAGCTTGTTAGAGTTCTAAGTTACATATTTTACGAGTTGAAATGACCAAGCTATATATAACAAGTATGAGTGGCTTTGATCGGGAATTCATTCATTCTAATGTTCGACAATATAGGCTTTAATCTTATAATATAACTACATGTGTTCTCTTAAAGTCAAAGGGTTCGGTTATCTCTTGTAGTATAACTCCATTAGTAGTCTCAATTTCACCTTCTTAAGATGTAATTGTACTCACATTATCATTTAAGTTTTATCAAACGTAATCCAAAACACTTCGAGTTATATTGATAGAAAACTTGCTCACCAAGTAAAGCTTGTTAGAGTTCTAAGTTACGTAGTTTACGAGTTGAAATGACCAAGCTATATATAACAAGTATGAGTGGCTTTGATCGGGAATTCATTCATTCTAATATTCGACAATATAAGCTTTAATCTTATAATATAACTACAAGTGTTCTCTTAATGTCAAAGGGTTCGGTTATCTCTTATAGTATAACTCCATTAGTAGTCTCGATTTCACCTTCTTAAGATGTAATTGTACTCACATTATCATTTAAGTTTTATCAAACGTAATCCAAAACACTTCGAGTTATATTGATAGAAAACTTGCTCACCAAGTAAAGCTTGTTAGAGTTCTAAGTTACATATTTTACGAGTTGAAATGACCAAGCTATATATAACAAGTATGAGTGGCTTTGATCGGGAATTCATTCATTCTAATGTTCGACAATATAGGCTTTAATCTTATAATATAACTACATGTGTTCTCTTAAAGTCAAAGGGTTCGGTTATCTCTTGTAGTATAACTCCATTAGTAGTCTCAATTTCACCTTCTTAAGATGTAATTGTACTCACATTATCATTTAAGTTTTATCAAACGTAATCCAAAACACTTCGAGTTATATTGATAGAAAACTTGCTCACCAAGTAAAGCTTGTTAGAGTTCTAAGTTACATATTTTACGAGTTGAAATGACCAAGCTATATATAACAAGTATGAGTGGCTTTGATCGGGAATTCATTCATTCTAATGTTCGACAATATAGGCTTTAATCTTATAATATAACTACATGTGTTCTCTTAAAGTCAAAGGGTTCGGTTATCTCTTGTAGTATAACTCCATTAGTAGTCTCAATTTCACCTTCTTAAGATGTAATTGTACTCACATTATCATTTAAGTTTTATCAAACGTAATCCAAAACACTTCGAGTTATATTGATAGAAAACTTGCTCACCAAGTAAAGCTTGTTAGAGTTCTAAGTTACGTAGTTTACGAGTTGAAATGACCAAGCTATATATAACAAGTATGAGTGGCTTTGATCGGGAATTCATTCATTCTAATATTCGACAATATAAGCTTTAATCTTATAATATAACTACAAGTGTTCTCTTAATGTCAAAGGGTTCGGTTATCTCTTATAGTATAACTCCATTAGTAGTCTCGATTTCACCTTCTTAAGATGTAATTGTACTCACATTATCATTTAAGTTTTATCAAACGTAATCCAAAACACTTCGAGTTATATTGACAGAAAACTTGCTCACCAAGTAAAGCTTGTTAGAGTTCTAAGTTACATATCTTACGAGTTGAAATGACCAAGCTATATATAACAAGTATGAGTGGCTTTGATCGAGAATTCATTCATTCTAATGTTCGACAATATAGGCTTTAATCTTATCATATAACTACACGTGTTCTCTTA
>CM053649.1:9638643-9683147 GCA_028654395.1 Scutellaria barbata | reverse complement strand
GAATTAGATATGTATGTTTTCATTTGCAACAAAACTTAAAAATATAACATAAAAAACCATGAAAACACTATTTAAAAATAAAAGCACATAAGATATTTCAAAAAACTTGAAAGTACATTTTTCCTCAAATTTATCACCGCATAAGCGTGAGCGTTGCTTGAAACGGTGTTCGTAACACGACATTTATAAATAAGTTGGTGGGGTGCGTACTGCGCACATCGTCTATATTATCATTCCATGGCCGTTTAGGAAGAGGAATACGCGAGTGTTGTTTCCCGCTTCATGTATTTCCCTCGCCATTATCTTCTTCTTGCACTCCAGTTTCCTCCAATAATTCTAAGATTTCTCTTTGATATTTTGAATTCAAATCGACACAGAATCAGAAACCATTTCCGGGAAATTTGCTTCCTTATCTCGTTTCAAATGGCGCAGCATGAGGGGGGATGTAATCGGCGCTGCTGCTGTAAGAAAGCAATCTCTTCGTTGTTTTTAGTATCTCAGTTTATAGTGTGGAACGTCGATGATCATGCATGATATTTTGGTTTGTGATTTGTCCTCTCAGCACGTTTACAATTTGATCTTATACCAGCAGCTTGTACATTGTGGCTTTGATTCATATTGGGAGCTCCTGCTCGAGATAGTTGAGATTTATGCGTTGAATTACAGATCTGAAGGTGTTTTATAGCCCAAACACGAGCCTTAAGTTTAATGAGATTAATTTTATTTTCTCTGCGGAAATCAACTCGAACATACATAATCACACCGTTTTAATGCTTTTTCACAACTCACAAGCACCAGATCTCTGTATATACACACATTATCTCTGTTTCATGCTCCTTGTTTGTAATAGCTTCTATTCGTTAAGCATCGTTTTATTGTCCTCAATTCAGGAGCATTAAGAGGCTGATTTCCGGATTCCAGTTAAGTTTTATTTGAGATTTAGCGAATTCTGTTAAAGCTTTACTAATGGATGTTGATAAACGGAGTAATCTTCCAGAGGTGAGTATTACATGCTACCTCCTAACTCCGCACCATACGTAGATTTAAAATTTTCCAGTTGTATAATTCGTGCTGATTTTGTTTGGTTAATCGAGATGCTTGTACCTAGATCACTTGGAAGCTACATTCGTTTCTGGGCAAAAAATTGGTTTGTTTTACCCATAGTTGAATTTTTTAAAAATTGTATGCCCATCTTGTTGAGCTCTTTTATCAGTTCGTACAGAGAATTAATGGAGCCGAATGCCTTATTGGAATTCTACATTTTGCACATGATAGGAACATATGAGTCAGCGTCGAAGTCTTAACAGCAATTACCGGAACTGCAGCCAATCCAGGAAGGTCTCTATAGGAGTTCTGGTTGATTCTATTTCACAGGCAAAAACGAAAGATCTCAAGGAACCAGTGGGTCAAATTGCGGAAAATGAAGCTTATAGCAAAGGGAATTGCGTCAAAGATCGTGAAGTGCATACTCCACTTGTGGAAAAACACGTGACAGTAGAACAGAAGGATACCTCTCCTTGGGTTTCGACTAGGTCATTCAACCAAAAGAGATCTTCTTCATATGCCGGTCAAGATACAGAACGTACACCAAGTTTCCCGGCCACCAGGAGACGATGTCCCAAACCGAAGCTATTAGAGAAAACATCTGTAGCCCATTCTCTTAAGTTTTTTGCTGCTAAGACTGTTTTAGAATCTGATGAGTGCAGGAAGAAGATTCCTGGTAATGATATTTCTTCCATGGAGGATGGGAAGGTTAATAAAGCAGAAAATGTAGAGAATCATGTATGTTCAACTGAACTGGCTATTCAGCTAGAGAAAGACCAGGTACAGGATAAAGATAGGACAACAGAAACTGGGGGCAATGAAACTTTGAGAATGAAGCTCTGGGAGATCTTAGGAAATGTTTCTTCACCAAACAAGCACTGTCCCAGCCCCAAGCGTGTGGAGTTGCATCCAGATCACGAGAGGGATGGAAAGCAGAGTCTTATTGAAAAGGTTAACCTGAATTCAGATACTATTGAAAGTGATTCTCAAACGCCTGTTTCCACTAGGCCAATGACTCGATTTTTAACCCGGAGGAAAGCTTCCACTAAAAAACTAAGTAACAAAACTGAAGCAACAGAATCTATCAAAAGAAAAGAGTGTCCACAGAAGAGAATATTCTCATTCAGGGGAGATTGGTCTGGAAGATTATATGATAATTTGGATGATGGTTCTTTACCTTCTAAGAGAAATAGGACTCTAAGAATGAGTTCTCGAGTGGAGACATGTCATGGTTGTGAGTATGAAAATGTAGAGGAGAGACTGCAATCAGAAAAGAGCAGATCAACACCAGCTATTGAAAATTCCACGGTGCACAGGAATAAAGCTTCCAATGCTAGCAGTTCCATTGACAAGAGAAATGATGTATTTCTCGAGCCTAAAAAGGGTACCAAGGATAATACTTCTTCTGAGCCTCGTAATGTGATGACTGATCAGAAGAATGTTCAGCAACCAATTCATGTTGAAGTTTCAAAGAAGAATCAGCAAGAAGACATATCTAGTTCCACATTAAAGAACAAGAGGAACTCTGTACATGATCCTTGGGACCCCCCTTCTGCGAGTAACTCACATGGCGGTATACTGAAAAGTAAGCAGGGAGAACATCAAGGACAGAGTCCTGCCGAGAATTTTAACACAACTGGCATCCGAAGTTTCAAATGTTTGTTTAGTCCAAAATCAGCTGAATGCGAACCAAATGTGCAACTGGAACCATCTGTATCCTTAAATATTTTAGTCATAAAAACTATTAAATGACACTGGTTATAACAGTCATCATTACATGTGTGTATACATTTTGCTCTTCCTTAATAAATTTAAGGATAATAGATGTGAAACAAATGTTAGTCCAAACAATAGTTCCTTTTTGAAACCAAACGCTCTCTCAGGTGAAGATGTTGAAAACAGGATGTCCAAATCGTCTACTGACGAGACGGACTCTGAGAAATCAGAAGATGAGTCACATACGAAAGGTTACAAAATGCCTCACCCTAATTCTCATCATCTGCTTATTCTCAATTCATTTGCATTACTTCTACAGAAGGAAATCTGAGTCTATTGCATCTCCCCTACTAAATAAGATATGTGATGTTGCTCCAACATAGCACTTAAATTATATATCTGTGGTTGAAATTTCAATATGATCTCGATTCTACGCTACAGATAAGCTAAAACTACATGCCAAATTAAAATAATTGTATCTGTAGGTACACTCTTGTGCTAAATCTATTGAGATCCGTACATACTCTTCCGTTCCCCAAACTTTTTAAGTCTTACTACTTGAATGTGAATTTACTGCATGTGTTGAAAAAAAGTTGTGTAATCTCGACTCTTCCAATTCGTAAGTTTGGGGTTTGCATGCTTGTTTGTTTGCTTTATTTATTTGGAATAATCTAGAAAATTTGAACGATGTAACTTACAGAAATTCACATTGTGCTGCGTAATTTCTTACGTAAATAAGTAATTGAGAAAGCTCTGATCATTTAGAATGGCATTTTCTTTATTAATATGCATCATCATTGATATGGTCGGATAATGAAAGGAGCATATTCACGCGTTATCTAGAGAAGTAACGTCATCTACATTTTTTACCCAAACTATCTAGGTGAATATTACAAAGTCAGGCCATCTACTATGGTTTGGAACATGTTAATTTTGTGCTATGGATATGCAGGTTGCGGAAAATCAGAGGAATTATCTCCCGAAATTTTTATATCCGAGAACTTCCTACATAGTCAGAATAAAAGTCTAGGCAGTGTCAAAGATGTTGAAGTGACTGGATGTAGTCCTGCATCAGATTCCTTAAAAGGTTTAATAATTCTCACGAAACAGCTTCCACCTCTTCCTGCTAAGGGCTTCTTTCTTGAATTTATCGTTTATGAGATTGTCCTTTTCCTTTTCCCATGACTATAACTTTTCCTTTTACCTCCAAATAAATTAGATGGGATTCAGAACAATGGCGAGCTTAAAATGTACTTGGAACAGAATCATGAGGATGGCCTATCCAGGTATTCCAGTCTCTGTTTAAGTAGAGCAGTTGATTTAGGAAATGGCAGTACTGCCAACCTTTTCTATTGTTGACTGTTGCTGATTTCCTTTCTGGAAACTGCAGGGCTGTTGCACTATTTGCTGTGGCTTTGAATCGTCTGAAAACCAAACTGAAGTCAATTAGTAGCAGAAGGTCTGCCGAAATTCTTCGAGCTTCTGTTGAGGAAATATTTTTGCGGTTGCAGAATGCTGAATCTCTCATCAAAACAGATACGTAAGTATCCTGCGATCTCAGGTCAAATGAGATTCACAGGTATTCAACACCGATATGTTGCATATTTGGAGAGCTTTTCTCTGCAACATGATGCTTGTATATTTCAGGGGAAAGCTGACCAATCTGAGTCATTTGAAAAGGAAGCAGCTGGAAACTAGATTTCAAGGTAGGTGTTTCTGGAAACGTAGCTTGATAACTTTATCATATTGTAGTCTGTTCTAGGCAAACATATACTATTTTATACATATCTTAATAATTGTAGTGTCTGCTTCAGTAGACAACCAGGCATGTGTGTTTAATGAAGCTTGATAACTTGATCAAATTGTAGTGTTTGGACAAATTGATAGTCTTTTAGCATATCTACAAACAAGTTTAAAAAGTTTATGGTGCAATAAAAATTTAGCTTTGGGCTCGCTTGTCTTGTCATTAACTCTGACCATTGGACTCAGTATTGACTTTTATGAGCTTGCCAAAATAATAGTGCAAACAAATCTTCGCCACCGATTTTGCAATTAACTCACCTGTTTTTCTGTATTCTTTTGACTGGCAACTAATATAGCTTGATTCGGGGGTAGGGAGGGGAATGGAATATGAAGAAAATGTCAGGTTTTGCATTTATATAAAGGTCAAATCATTGAGTGAAACAAATTACCTTTTGTATTTCAAAAAGAGAATATTTTATAAAGATTTGAAGGTGATCAGCTGAACTAGAATATAATAGACCGGAAAAGCATGGCTTGGGGCCATACCAGAACTCACTAGCCTCTTGTCTTATAATATAATAACCATCACTGATGGCAGTTATATGTAATCTTAATATTTGTTGATGGGGATCAGCAACTAACATTTTAATGCCTCTAAGTGACGAGTTGTTATTTGGGGAAAAAAGTGTTAATTTCTCTTGAGTTTCTAGTCATCACACATTAGTGTTTGTCTCACAGAACAACAGGAACATTTGCTTGGAATATATAAAAGATTCAAAGAGGAAGTTGACCAGCACCTTCAGGATTATGGCAGCCTAATTGAAGATCTAGAAGAGCATGAGATCGAACTCAAAAGATCTGTGGAAAAGCAAAGTATGAAAATTCTAACTCATAGTAAAGATCTTTTTTAATTTGGTAATACATCACTTTGCCTGACAAGCTCGTCACATGCTTGTCTATTGTTAATGTTTAGACCTCGGTCTTGGAACTACTACGGCTTGTGTCTTGTCCTACTCAGAAATGGAAATTCTATTAGCTACATTTTCTTTCGAAACATTGCTGTTGAGTTAAGCAAGAGAAAAGCTAGGAGTCATTACCACTGCAATTGTTATTTGTGTAACCGCACCAAAAGCTTTATTACAATCATAAACTGATATCATTTATCATATAATATTGCTTTGCTGAACTTAGACATATCCTGACCTATATTTATATTCTTAATTGGCAATTTCAGGAGCCTCCCATAAGAAAATTATCATGCAAGTGGAGCAAGAAATTAATGTTCAACTTGATGGCGCCAAAAGCAGAATCATGGCTGTACAGGAGGTGAGTTTATTTTATTTAGAATAAGGTACACGTCGTATTTTCCGATTCTACAATTTTGCACTGGTTGAAATGCATCTGAAATATGTCTCTTAATATATAATATAATAGGAAATCCAGTAACATAATATTTACAATTGAAATGTTTCATATCTGAATAGACGCTAGAAATATACAATTAAAGAACCCGTCAGACAGAGAAAGAGAGATTGTGGACTCTCAATTTGAAATGTATTTTTCTTATTTCAAAACACTATTTAAGTTGCTATGCTGTTGGCCTCTTCTTTTATTCTCCTTAATAACTTTTCTAATCCATAACCATGTGAGCTTGTTAATCTTCACATAGCATATGGCATCTGAACTTTCGATTGTAATGTATCAGTAAAGACCCCTTAAAGAAACATTCTTTACGGGTATCTTCTGAGATATGTCAGGGTTTTCACTTAAAGGAAAATAACTCTTAAACTATTATACCATTGTAACCCCCACCCCCAGAAAGGGAAAAAATGTAAAAAGCCCCTAACCATTTCTACTATAATACTAAAGATGGTTTTTGTTGTTGCAGTTGGCTAGGGAGAAGATGCTTCAATTGAAAATTGGTGTAGCTGAGTGCTTAAAGCAAGGTGCCTTTGGTTGACAGTGTTTTACCATTTACCATGTGTGTTTTTTAAAGTAGGTATCGTACGAATTAAGTTTGGTGTTGCGTAGGCTTTTGAACATGCTTTATTAATTCGGTTGAGTTGCTTTCCGCAGGAAATTTGTAGCATAGGAATCTCTGCATGTTAGCTTGATTATCCTATGATGATGCATTACTCTACATATGTTGTTGATGAGGTGAATATGAGAATAGTAATATAGTATAGTGGTTTGATGAGGTTGTAACAAAAAATTAAGCAGCAAAACTCACTGATAGAGCAACCTGCAGTTTGGTAGTATTCGGGTCCAGCTCTCTACCTGGAACCTTATATTGGACTGTTGAATGTAATATTAGTGTATGATTTATAAAGATCATTCCCTCAGTGATAATTGGATGCACCCATAATCATAATTATTCATCAGTTTACGCACCACATGAAGCTTTAGTGGTGGTGGATACTATTTTCCCAAACAAAATCTCTATTACAATGTGTGTTTAATTTGATATTCAAAATAATTACTACACTCCATGCATGTAATTAAGACATGATGTTTATTAAGAAACAATAGAATAAAAGATGGAACATTTAAATGTAACATATGATCCATGTCAATATATCATTATTCTTTAATGGAGACAAGAATTCGAAGGATGAGCACGTGAAGTAGAGTACGCCTGCATGCCAGCCTTGTGTTTGATACCAACTTTGAAGGGTGTTGTGGGGCCAAGCCAACAGCTCTACCACCCGGATAACGTGGTAAGAAACTTGGAAAATAAACCACCACCTGCCACGTCACTTTCACACTTTGAATGGTGGTGTGGGCCCAACAGCTCCAACACTTGAAACCGAAACTACATAGTCTCAACAGTACATCAACTGTTGAGTTTTTATTTTTTCCCTTTCAATTGCATTTTATGGTTGAAACGACATCGTTTGTGTACACAACAAGGATTGCTATGCTCAGGGGTTCCAAATCCACCATTTACATACCCATGATAGGATAATGTAGTACAAAATTTAGATAACACCACCAATATGTCAAGTAAAGCAAACCACTCTTTGCTATTTCCAAAAATACAAATCACCCTTAGATAGGTGCCCCCACCACCACACCCCCACGCATGGATCTCTCGCCTTCACAATCTACACGTTACATTTTGATGCATTTCATCAGACAGGCACATCCCCACATGGGAGGGTTATGTAAAAGCTAAGATGTGTGGTGGTACCACATTTGGTGGAATGTATCGCTCGTTCAAACACCCCATTTGTGTATCGCAATGTATATTCAATGACGTACCAAGTCTTCATTAATTGAACACCGCACAAACATTGTATCATAGGTGGTCCTCCACCATACTTATAATTCATTTGCCAGTTCTATCAATACAATTGTGATGTATAATGTATTAATAACCGCAAATCTAATTGTCAATGTGACCATACTATATCTCTCACTACTCAACATTTCCATTGCCCTGCTCTTACTTATCTACGTGAGTTATGTGTGATTTAATTGTTCATTATAACTTCTATGCGTTAAAGATTATTGATAACAGATAGATTTCAGCTGAACATCGTATCTTGCTAGCCCTTGCCTCTCCAAAAGGAACCAGAATCCAATCTCAGATGAGTCGAAGGTCTATATCTTGCATCTATGTTTTTCACCACTAACCCTATCTCCCACCTAAACCTCTGTTAATAAGTAATTAACGCAGATCTGATCAAGAATTTTGGAGCTGGTATGGAACAATGGCAAGATTCTTATGCAAG
The DNA here is from genome assembly GCA_028654395.1 of Scutellaria barbata. NCBI lineage: Eukaryota > Viridiplantae > Streptophyta > Magnoliopsida > Lamiales > Lamiaceae > Scutellaria > Scutellaria barbata. The sequence continues at coordinate 9,674,910 of CM053649.1, read as the reverse complement.
GTTTATCCACTCTTCCAACAGGAAAGCCGGAATACTCACCAAGTGCATCTGTTTCTTCTAACAAAATGCACTTGAAAAGAAACTTTTGGCAGACACAAGACTCAGAATCTCATTGCAATGTATGTATACAAGAAACTATTGTTGCATGCTTCTTCTTCAACATAAGCTCATATATCCATCCATCATATTATGGTATGATATGTCATGTTTTCTTGCAGGATGATGGTCAATCTGACAATGCCATTGCATTAGCATCCACCCCTAGCAGGAGGAAAGGAATGAAAAAGAAACGAGGAGCTCATGTTCATAACCTTTCTGAAAAGGTGAGTTATGATGTCCTCACATAATCCCCACCAGCCTGCTATACCAACAACACATATATATAGGCACAGCACAAACTCCACTAAAGGAAATAAAAGTGAATCATGATTCCATATGTTTCTCATAACATGGATGTATTTATTGATTCTGTGGAACGTAATGAACAGAGGCAAAGAGATAAAATCAGCAAGAGATTGCGGGTGCTACAAAACCTCATACCTAATGGCACTAAGGTCAGAAATTTGTAGGCTTAGATAAATAGGCAGTTTCATAAGCAATTTAGGTAACATCTACTTCAAGAACCCTACCTCAATGCCATCCAGTTTCAGTTTCCGGTTTTTCTACAGATAGGTAAAGCTTCTGTGCTTGATGAAGCTATTGAGTACCTAAAGTCCATTCAGCTTCAATTACAGGTAACTTTCATACACAAATTTTCAAATTATATGTGGAAATCTATACTTATGTTACTTTGGTCATAGATCATGTCAAAAATTTCAGGTGTGGATTATGTGTGCCATCAACACAAATGATGTTACCAGCCTACTGCCCTGCAATAGGCGGCGCTATTGGTTGGAGATTAGGAGTGGGTGCAGCAGGATGCAGCGGTCTACAGTTGTTCAGTTCACCTTTTGTCGGATATGGATCTAGACATTAAACGCCAATGGAATACCTATGATGTCGCTAAGAAGATCCACACAATAGTCAATGCACGTTATGCTAAGACTACGCCTTCTTGTGTTTAGGACCATATTGGGAGCTGTAAGGTGTAAAAGAGGGCTGTTTTCATGGAGTTATTTGAAAGAGTAAGAAACTGAGAAAATAGAGAGAAGAGCTGAAATCACGGACTTGTTTTTTCTTGTCTTGTGCACACTATAAAGATGGCTTGAGGCTCTTAAAAGCTTTGGCATGCTAAAAAAGAAAGCATGCGAAACTAAAATGATTACAACTCCACTAGCATACTCTTACACACACACCTTGTTAATTTAACACAAATACATTATTTTAGTAGCACAAATATGACTACATTACGAGATACTATTTCCAAATTGGTTAATCAAGTGGATGTCTCAGCTGAATTATTAACATTAATGCTTCCAAATGAAATTACTATTGTCAATAATCACTCTCTTCCTACTGCCTCCAAAAGAATGACAGATGAGATTATTGATATAGACCTCCCACTTGGACCACAACTTTGGTGAAGCAGATCTCTGTTAATTTGTGTTAAGAATTCATGCAAGATACGCTATTATCACTCAACAAGCAAATATTCACAATGCAAGATTCTTAGTGGATAAAGAAATTTAGAACTTCGTACCAGTGTTTTGACAACAAATTATCAAAGTGAGGGAAGTGAAAGACATGGATCCACCACATACCATTCCTTCATCTCTGAGAACAATATATCCAGGATTCCCTGTATTTTGCTGAACTCGGAATGTGTTGTATCTCTAGCATCAAACACATGAGTGCAGTGACCTATCTGTATCCAACTGCGTCCCGGTTTTTTTCTTAAGCCTTTCTCCTTTATTAGAGCTCTGACTCTTGAGGCATCTTTCCATCTCTTTGTGGATGCATACATATTCGACATGAGGATATGGTATCCAGAGTCATCAAACTTATCTTGGAAGATTTCTTTACAAAGAAGATCTACATGCTCCATCATGTTGTGAGCTCTACATGCAGCAAGCAAGCATCCAAGAACGTTACCATTTGGTTCCTGAGGCATTGACCTGATGAAATCGCATGCATCATCAATGCGGCCTGCTCTACCAAGCAGGTCTACCATGCATGAGTAGTGTTCCATGTTGGGTGGTATGCAATAATCATCAATCATGGTATCATAGAGAGACCCCCCCTCATCCACTAGGCCTGCATGACTACAGGCAGATAGGAGTCCAACAAAAGTTGCATTAGTTGGCTTCATAGTCAAAGATTTCATTTCATCAAAGAGAACCAATGCTTGCTTTGCGTACCCATGGAATCCATAGGCAGAAATAATTGTGTTGTATGAAACAATATCCTTTTCCGACATATTATTAAAGACCTTAAGCCCAATCCCCAGGTACCCGCATTTACAGTACAAATCAATAATAGAATTGCTGACCGAAACAACCATTTCAAGGCTGCTTCTAATTGCATGGCAATGAATTTCCATCCCCTGCTTAAGTGCCCCCAGTTTGGTACATATTGGAAGGATGCTCATCAAGGTGATTGAACTTGGTTTAAGTTTAGACTTACATATCCTTCGAAAGATACTGAGACCAAAACCATAATTCTCAGCAGAAGCATGCCCAGCAATTGCTGAATTCCAAATCATGAGGTCCCAATCAGACCAGATGCTTAAGAGTATCTCAGTTTCTGCAGTTAATCCACAACTCGAGTACATGTCTACCAGTGCACTCCCAACGACAACATCAAAGTCGAGACCTTGTTTTATGATAAATCCATGCATCAGTTTCCCCTGTTCTAATAAGTTGAGTTTGCCAAAAGCGGGAAGAATACTTGACATAACAACCCCGCTAGGTTTTGCCCCAAGATTCATCATCTCTGAGAAGAGCTCAATGCTCCTACAGTATTGTGAATTCTGTGAATAACCAGCTATTAAGGTTCTCCAAGAGATATCATCTCTACAAGGCATTCTGCAAAACACTCCGTAAGCTTGATGAGTATCTCCAAACTTACAGTACATATCGATGATAGCATTGCCAACAAACAAGTCATCATGGAAACCACTCTTCAAAGCCAAGCCTTGCAGACCCATTCCCGTTTTCCTTGCTTCCAATCGACCACAGGCAGGAAGAATAGCAGCCATGAGGGCTGAATCAGGGCTCACGCCTTGGAGTCTCATCATTCTGAACAAACACAGGGCTTCCATCCCCTGTCCTTGATGTATCATTCCACATATCATAGCAGTCCAAGAAGCCAAGTCCCTTTCTTTCTGAGGCATATTATCGAAAACCTCTCGGGCATCAACCAAACTTCCGCATTTTGCGAACATGTCAATCAGGGCACATTTAGTGTAGACATTGGGTTTAAAGCAGTTGCGAAGCTCGGCGAAACGGATCAAATCATACACCTTTCTGCCCTCTTCGAGCGAACATAACCCCGAGCAGGCCTTCAAGATAAGTGGGCATGTGTAGTTATCGGGTATAAAGCCCAGCTCAAATACAAGGTGTCTAAAGAAGTGAATTGCTTCAGAAAAGAGAGCAGAGTGGAGATAGGCTCGAAGGATAGCGTTACATGCAAAGTTGTGGGGGGAGCGGAGGGTGCGAAAGAGGAGCAAGGCTTCGTGCAAACAGCCCAAATGGGCATAGAGTTTCAGGAGAAGCGAACCCAAGAGCGGGGCTGATGCTTGGCCACCAACCACAAGGAGAGCATGTAGCCTTCTGGCCTCGTGTAAATCAAAGTGGGTAGGAGGTTTCTTGAGATGAGAGGAGACGGATTCATTGAATGATTTGAAACCACGAGTTAAAGGTTTGGGTGGGGTTGGAAGAAGAAGAAGAAGATGAATACGACGAATTGTTGTAGCTATGATCCGCATGGAGACTGCGGACTTCGCATTTTCAGTTCAGAGTCGATCTCAATTATACATAAACACAAACACTGTACCTTCATTATTATATATACACACAAAAATAGTCATATACGATACATAATGCACCATATCATATGGATTATGGTGTAATAAAATATCCTCTAGCAAAATTTATGTGTTTTAATTTATGTTTCTTCCACGTCAAAAAATATATATATAGAGTTAATTTTGTTCCACAAATTGCAAAAGTTTCTCCTACTCAAGGCTAATTGACATTCAGCATAGTAAAATATCGCAAAGAAATTACCAGGCTTTAGTGCTCTTTCGCGTTTCATGTCGTGTGTGAATGTTATACATTACATTTAAATCAATCACAACCAAGTTTGCAGTTCAAAAATAGTAGAACGTACAAACTCTCTTCATCCATTAATATAATGCCAAACTCAAACAGCTTCAAGACTGCCCTCTTTTGACGTGCTTTGATTTCCAACTGCATTTACAAAACATTCTGCTACAGAGTTCATGGCTCTCTCATCCTTGAGATTAAGATTTGACAAAGCCTTGCTCAAAGCATCAGTTTTTTCCGAAACCTCTGCAGAGCTATTGAACCCAATTTTGGTTGGGACTTGGTTCTCTTCATTTTTTATCTCCAGCTGCAATGTGTTAAATTCTTCCTCTATGTCTTCATCATGCATCTCTGCATATGCTGTAGTTGCTTCTACAAAATCACAATCACAGATGTTAGACTGTATTTATTCAACTATAGATCAAAGAAAGTTTCTTTCAGTTCTAGCGAAGCATTGAATGCAATCTCACACCAAATGTTCAGTTCAGAGCACCTCTTGGAACATCACATGCAGTTTGTTTCATGCAATTTTGAAAAAGCATTTTAGTCCCATAGAGTACAAAGATTTATCTAATACTGGGATTTAAGAATCATTATACATTGATAAAACTGGTTTAAATTTTAAGTGCATAAAGGTTCACATTCTAATTGCAAAGAAAGTGGTCATTGTATACAAAGATTGTGTTGTTTGGGGGGACAAGATCCAAGACAAAAGAGAACTATGGTAATCTGGAATACTACGGTGGTAAAGATTATCGATGCCTAAGCCAAGTATTTGTTCTGAGTCAGAACCCTGATTTTGCTACCCCAATCAAATATTGAAGATTTAGTTCTAGACATTTTCATGAAGCTCCGTGTTCAAGGGAACCTAAAAATTTCATATGCTAGTTGTCTTCCAAAAATGTATCTAGCTAGCCACCAGACATGAAATTGGGCACCATCTTATTATGAATCATTACTCATTAAAACTTGGAAAGTGATGTGGTTAACATGGTTCAGATACCACAAAAATCTGATAATGAATGCTTACCTAAAGCATTATCAAGTCGTTTCAGTGAATCAATGTTCTCATCAAGTTCCTGCAGGCACAGATCAACTTCTGCAATACTAATTTGATTTTCTCGTATAGCAAGTGTGCTGCTTTGTATGGCCTGTGAAACCTGCATCAGAATATTATGAGTAAAAACGATTAAAAATACAACTATGATTTTCAAGTATAAATTCAGGCCATACTCCATATGCAGGAGTAAGAATGGGCTTCAAAACTATATACCATACCAAGCATTGACACCAAAAATTCTAACTTTTGTATGTTACATAACAAGTAAAGGCAAAGATTCCTGAAATAATATTACCAAGTCCAACCAACCTTTTTAGAGGACTCAGCATCTGCGATAACCTGGAGAACTTGCTCCACCCGGTCCAATAGTGTCGTGCATCTTTCTCTACTCTGCGATGCTAGCTTTAGTTCTTTTGTATATCTCAAGGCAACTCTCTTGTTTCCACTTTTAAGAGAAGCTAAAGCTAAGTTCCTGCTTCTGCACAGCGACCCAATTCAGTACAATGAGATTCTATATCTACAAAGATTACAAAAAAGTTAAAAGAAAGAAAGAAAAACAAAGTCACATTAACAAGTAGTGGATATTGGTAGTGGTATACTGCATCAAGAGTAAACCGGAAACCTACAACTTGTTCTATAAACATGTTTATACACATTTCCGGGGATGTGATTAATATCCTATTGGACATCTTCAATGTGACAATATACCATACACAAGGCTCATTCAGATTAACAAATCCATCAAGCTTGGGATCTGGAGCCGAAAGAAGAAATCAGACATTTACTTTTGATAACGTTGGTCAATCAAGCCAAGCTGCTGCTCAAGCTTTTCCGCAGTCCAAGTTAAGTGCAGTACACTGTAATCCACACTTGAGGCAATAGAAGCAGCTCCAGGAGCAAGGCATAGTTTCACTCCCTGTATTGCCAGAAAAAGGACAAGAAAATAAACTATTGCTCTCAGAAAACTGTAAGACGAGCATTTAACAGATAGATAAGAGGAATCCCAGTTGAACTGCTGATGATGACAACACAGCTCCATTTAGAGGAATCAGAGAGATTGTCGATATCCAACATATTTCGTAATAATATTCAACCTCTTACTCCATCAGGAAATGGAAAATCATAAACATAGACAAAAAGAAGTAGAAGTATGACTACCTCTATAGGATCAGCTCTGTTGATGACTAACAGTCTGGCCCTGCCCCTTTCTGACAAGTAACCCAAAATTGCAGATGCTTCCTTTGAACCCATACAAAATTCCTCAAACTTTGTCATGGTGACTACACAAGAAGGCGTCCAATAACTTTCCGACATTTTGTTCACTACTTCAAGGGCTCGTTCCTCTAACAGTGGTGCGAGAGTGTAGTAATCTCCAGTGAGAGCAAGATGATCAGCTTCGTTACCCACCCCAAAAAAATCCAGTGCTCGGCGGAAAATGTGAGAGAGTCGGGAAGTAGGGTGAAGCGGCAATAGGTCTCCGGCGCGGTGCATTTCTACAAGGACTCGATCGAGGCACAAGGGGGACAAGCCAGCTCGGCAGAACCAGAGGCGGCGGAGGCGGGAAGGGCGGATGAGGAAGATGCGGAGATGGCGAGCAGTGTTGAGAATTAAATCCCTCCAGAAACAGTAGAGTGGGTCCCAATCGGAGCGCTGGCCGCTGAGAGCCTTGAATCTCGCTTGACTCTTGCCCTCGTCGTCCCAGTCCCCCACTTGTTTCCGTACGAAAGCCGCCACTGCCGCCGCCTCCTCCTCCTCCCCTTCCTCTCCTGTTTCTCTGTCATCCATATCACAATTGGCAGCTGCTTTAATTACAGTTTCTCTCTGTGTGCTCTTTAGTTTCTTTCTTCAAACAATAATAACTGCACCTTCAAACTTGCTTTTAACAGCATTTATAAAAAGAGTGGGACTAAAGACGCCACAACCTCTTTAAGCACATTTCATAATAATAAAAAAAAAAAATTAAAAATAGTAAAAGATTAAAATATTTTTTTTAAAAATAATTTTGTTTCGTTCAGTCGAAACAGCCGAACACATTTTCATTCGTTCGGTTGAGGTGGTCGAACATGCTTCTATTTGTTCAGTTAAGGTGGCCGAACATTTTTTTATGTGTTCGCCAATCAGGACTGAACGAAACTGTTCGGGTTTGATCGATTTTTTGTGTTTTTTCATAAGATTTTCATTTGATTTTCATATATTTATCAAAATCGTGGAATGTTCGTTATTATGTTGGCATTACATTTTTCAAGAAATTAAAAAATTTAACATTAAAAAAATAAGAAAGATGAAAAATAGAATCCTAGTTTACTTTTTCTTCCATTTCTCTATTTTTTATCTTTCTTGCTTCTTTAATGTTAAATCTTTTAATTTATTGAGAAATGTAATACCAACATAATGACGAACATTCCACGATATTGATAAATATATGAAAATTGAGTGAAAATTGTATGAAAAAACATAAAAACAACAATCAAACTCGAACAGTTTCGTTCGGTCTTGGTTGGCCGAACACATAGAAGAGTGTTCGGCCACCTTGGCCGAACAAGTAGAAGCATGTTCGGCCACCTCGGTCGAACGGGTGAAAATATATTCGACTGTCTCGATCGAACGAAACAAAGTTATTTTTTAAAAAGATATTTTAGTCTTTTATTACTTTTAATTTTTTTATTATTATTATGGGATGAGCTTAGAAGAGATTGACTTGTCTTTAGTCCACCCTTATAAAAAACAAAAACTTGTGTAAAAAACTTGTGGATTATGGTTTATTGAAACCAAAATGGTAATTGTGCGAATTTGCTGGTGGGTTGGAAATAAATTTCTTTGTGGTTTAGAAATTGCGTGAAACTTTTAACAAAATGTATACGATCTTTCATACAAATCAAGAAAAACTTATAAAATAAGAAAATTTAATGATATTCATACTCTCAATTTTATTTTTTAATCCTTCCAAACTCTTATTAGAATTATCACTTACTCTTAATTTTATTTTTTAGTACTTCCAAACTCTCATTAGGATTATCACTTACTCTTAATTTTATTTTTTAATACTTCCAAACTCTCATTAGGATTATCACTTACTCTTAATTTTATTTTTTAATTCTTCCAAACTCTCATTAGGATTATCATTTACTGCATCTAATACTCTTTTCCCAAAATATTTATAATCAACTTGTGTATTCGGTAAACACATATATAATCTCTACTTTTTCAAAATAATAACCTCTATTTTCCAAAATATTTATAATCAACCTTGTGGATTCTCTGTTCGGTGAGCACATGTATAATCTCTCTTTTCCCAAAAATATTTATAATTAGCCTGTGTATTCTCTGTTCAATAAGCACATGTATAACTTCCTTGTTTTTTATCATAAAAGTGCTGCTCTACACATCCACTTTTGCATTTGGCCATTATCACCGTTTTCTCACATTTGAGGTATTTTAAATCGAATACTTCTTACAGCTTAATCTGTCAAAACTTCTTCAAATCTTTTTCTATTTGGAAATTTCAACCCCACTAACAATTCAAAATTTCTTATAAGCACAATCACATCCATGCATTTGGCTGTTATCACTGCTCATATTTGAGGTATTTTAAATCAAATTCCTTTATCATTGCCTAATCAAAACTTCCCCAAATCTTTCTGTATTTGGAAATTTCAACCCTACTGACAATTTAAAATTTCTCATAAGCCCAATCACATTCACTCTTGCAATTTAAAATTTCTCATAAGCCCAATCACATTCACATTCACTCTTGCATTTGGCCCTCATGTCTCTTCCCAAATCCGCTCTATTTGTTTCATCAGCACCCATTCCAAACATATCTTCATTCATGTGCTCACCAAAATCAACTCTATTTGTTTCATCTTCACCAGTACAAGTATATCCTCGTCATTCTCTCATTCTCATGCTCACCAAAGAATCAGTTCTATTTGTTTTATCCGTACCAAGTATATCCTCATTCATTCTCTCATCAATATATCCTCATTCAATCTGCCACCCAATTTTTCACCTGCATCTTCTTCATCCAATTTTTCATTTTGCTCAACCTCTAACATATTCCAAAATCCTAGAGTGCAATTTTTTTTGTCAAAATATCGTATATATATTCTTCTCAATTCCCATGCCACACAGACCATCTTACCCAGTTCCATCCATGTTCCATAATATAAGCCCCTCATCGATGTAGACCTTTTTCTCAATTTCCATCCCATACAGATCATCTTACTAAGTTTCATCCACGTTCCATAATATAAGCCCCTCATCGATGTAGACCTTCTTCTCAATTCTCATCTCACACAGACACTCCATCATCAACACCCACATCGAATCAAATTTTAAATATACCTTTTGACTTGGAGAGAACATGTGCAGTTAGTTTGTAAGAAATAAATTTATATTCTTCAATCAATATTTCATTATACTCAATCTCAGGTCAACATATCCTCTAACATATTTCGTAACATATTCCAAAACCCAATGTCTTTCAAAAGATGTATGATCATGATTATCTACAATCAATGGAGCTAGATTATCCTAAAAAAATATAATGGAATGACGAATATCCCTAACATATTCTCTCAACAATCTTAAAAAATCTAAATCTGTTTTAATTACTGTTAGAGTCTTATCGAACAATCTTAATAAATCTAAATCTATCTTAACAAATTTAAATCTGTTTTAATTACTATTAGAGTCTTATCTGAAACCACTAGACTTGCAACTACTGTTTTACCATTAACTTTTTGAATATATATCTAACAAATTTAGATAACATAATTTATACTATTTTACCATTAGCTTTTTTTGTATATATATCTAACAGATTTAGATAACATAGTTTATCTCTATCGTCATGCAGGATAGTTATTCTCCATTCCCAAAATATTTAATATTTGGGTACCCACCCAATTTCACCACCACACAGACATCGAACATCACAACATCCATTATCGTATAATAATAAAATAATAAAAATTATAATGAGTGTGGGAACATAAGTACAAGTATCAAAAAAAAAATTTCTAAACTAACACCAGACCATGACAATTAAAATAATAAATACTTTAAAAATATTTATTCAAAAATAATAAACTATAGCTTCAAATCTATACTGACAAATATTGAAAATATAAATCTTATAACAAACGTGAAAGTTACATAAAATAAAAATCATTAAACATAAAAATGAAATTAGAGAACAAAAATCATGTACCAAATAATATAGGAGACAAGAATAATATAAATCAAGCTAATAAGCTAAACTAAACCCTAGAAATGAACTTTAAATCTTTTTTCTTCTTTCTTTATTTTATTTATTTATTTAATTTTTTTTAAAAACTTCACATTCTAAGGTTAACCCTAACAAAACCAACCATATTAACAATGATTAACGTACTAAATTTGTAAGACCCAAACAAAAAATAATAGAGAGAAATATGAAATATCAGAAATCATGATTACAGAAAATTTATACTTGTTTACTCTTTAATCGACCACTTGAAGCAAAAAATTTCAAGAAATTGACATTTGATATGGATTTTTGAAATAATTTTTTTGGGAGAATATAACTTACTTTCTCTCTAATGAACTGTGTTTTTTTGGAATAAAGTCTATAGTCCAACTATACGTATGAAGGGTATACCGAGAAATAAGGGTGAAAAATTAACATTCGTTAACTATTTTTAGATTTTTTTTTTTTGAATAAAGTCAACAGTCCAACTATAGATATAAAGGGAAATCAGGGTGAAAAATTAACACCGTTAGCTCTCTTTAGAAAAATGGGAGCGTCAACTACATTTAACAAACTATAAGTGGTTTCGTGCAATTTGTAAAGTATAGAGAGATTTCATGCCTAATTTTCAAACCACGAGGAGATTCGGGCAATTATCTCCTAAATTTATTGATGAATTTTGGATAAATATAAATTAGAATTTCGTCAGTTTTATTTTAAATTAATATTTAACATAAAAATTTATATAAGATGGTTTTACAGATCATTGTCATGATATTGATTCTTATGATCCCTAAATAAAATTCATTTTTATAAATTCCTATCTGAATTGTTAAATGTGGTTTGACTAGTGTTACGTATCTACATCCCTGAGAATCTCATATAACACCCACTCATCTTTTAATTAAAGATGTTAAACGGATTAGTTTTAGCGATTTTGGGCTAGCCTTGTGAGTTTTGGGTGAAATCGATGCCAATCTAATTTTAATCCTATCAAACTTCAGGTTAAACATGTTATTATCAGACTATTAATAAAAACATTATATTTATATTTTAAATATAAAAATTTGAATTAAAATCTGCATAACATTCAAAATTCAAATATATTCATAATAACTAAATTACTCATAATTTATAATTTTGTTGCAACCACTTAAAGTTAAAATATTTGAACATTTGGGTGTGTTTGGACTAAGATGTATCTATCGCATAATATCTTAATCATGTTTGTTGAGAGATTTGCATAATTCTATAATTATACCATATTTTTTATATTTTATTAATTTTTTTATAATTTCCAATAAAAATATTTATTTTTTCAAAATAAAATAATACAACATCATCTATTTTTTCTACAATTTCTAATATGATGTGACATTTTAATTATAATCATCGCTTTAAATCAATCTCGCTCGTCTGGTCTGCCCGATTTTTATACTCTATAAAATTTCAAAACAAACAAAAGATTATCAAAATCCATTTAAATCCTAAATCTAGACTCGCAAAATCCACCTCCGCCCAAATACAAACATACTCATTAAGTTCTGAATTTGAAAATTATCATACAAACACAAATTTTTTGGCTTTAGATTATTCATGATGAAAGTATCACTAAAATTATATTAGCATTATGAATTTATACTTGTTGCAATTCATGAATGAAATTATTAAAATGACTATAAATTGCAATATAATATGAGTACACTTGTTATTTGTACGTGTATTTATTGGTTAAGTACCTGATATTATATATATCATATTATTATTTCATATATTTAATTCTTACAAATCAAATTTGAAGACACCAAACTTAGGAAAATAAACATATAATTGAAGATTGGTATTATATTTTATGTAATTAAGACAATTTTTGATAAACATATGGGCTAGTAGGCCAATCAGTTTTAAATAGATAATTTAAACGGGTTAGACATATTCAACTCTTTTTTTTTTTTAAGCAGTTGAACTATTAGCCTACAACCTGTTTAATATTCTACATATAGTAATATATGTGAATTTGAATCCACTCTAATTTAAATGTATTTGACATCTATTCATTTAAAATCGCTCTATCCAAACATAATTTTATAATATTTATAAAGCAGTTATTGAAAGAGGAGTATCAAGTGAAGAACATCAATTTTTTTATAGAAACTTATAACTACACTGATAGAGAGGAGCATCAAGAGCTACAAATTCCCAAATTCCCTAAAACGAAAAACTTACCAAATTCCCAACACATGTGAGTGGTAACAAAAAAAAAGTAGTATGACAAAAAATGGTATTTTTTGTTATTATATATTGCTGAGAAAGTGTAAGCTATTGTCACGATGTTGATTCACTATTGTCATTTGCCACTAAGTTTGCTAACAAAAAAACCGAAGCTGAATATCACGTATATTCTTCTAAAAGAATTAACAACAAAACAAGCAATAATCATATTTGTATTCCGTTTGACAATGTATCTTCTTCACCAAACTGATAATTCTCATAAACTTGAAGCAGAAGCTCCCTACATGGAACCACAGCCCGAAGTTTGATGCAAGCTAGAAAAGCACCTGAAAGCTTGCGGTGTAGGCTGTACGCCTCCTCTGGAGGGGGTGTCAACCTGTGCCTAAGCATCGTAGCACCAAGATTTGAAATGCTTTGAGTAATATTGGTCGATCCAAAATCATAGCCCCCATGCTTGGCAAATGGTATTCCCACCACAAAACCTGCGTGCACATGAGCGTCTAGCATGATTTCAGATTCCATTCCTGTAAGAAATCCAAGCTTCCTTGACACCTCAATCACTGCCTCTCTCTCACTATTCGCACATGCCATCACCTGAATATTCAATAATGTCAACATTGCTCAGCATATTCTCCTCATGCTTCAAGATAATATAAATACTAGTTGTCAAAACAGAAAATCAAGTCATTTTGAGAACTTCTTCAGGATCAAGCGGACCAGTTACAAGATGTTATCAATGAAAACAGCAATATTTATCCTGCATTTAGAAGTAAATTGAGAAAAAAAGTAATGCACCCTACCATCCTTAAATAATCATCTACAAAGTGTTTTGGGAAATCCCTTGCTGCTCCGAAGTCTATAAGATTGATTTTTTTTTCCGTCTCATCATATAAAAAGTTACTCCAGTTAGGATCAGTCTGCTTGAGATAAAACAACAGGAGTATTAAAAATAGGATAAGTGAATATAAGAAGTGAAATACTTTCATTAAAGCATACAACAAACCTCTCTTAATGGGACTTTACGTTCAAGAATAAAATTCAGACTATAATAGAATAGTTAATAAATGGGTATTGTATAACTAAACTGATGATTGTAGTAAACTGTGGAATAGTTTTCTGAAGAGCAATAAGTGAGTTTCATATTTCTGAGGGAAAGTGCAAGGATGAACATAGAGAAAATTGCCTCTATATTTACAAAAAGATACTTTTTCATCAAAGGAGGATAAGACAAGGGACACAAAAACAGAAAGTAAAACTAGTTAAAAGAAAACACCACTGTGCTTGTAGACCATTGCTTCTTTGGCCATTGTTAAAATATAAAAGGTCAAAAGAAAACCGGGCCAATTTATACAAACAAATGTTTCTTTGATTTAACATTGACACGAAAGAGGTTATGAAAACTGTCCTCAGTATCAAAGACTTCCTTCATCATACTGCTTTATATCTTTAAAGTTGGTAATAGATTCATCCACATATCAAAGTTCAAGGATAGCAGCAAGGGAAGTTGAAAACCTAGTTTACAAGGCCATTTTACGCAATAACAAAAGATAAATATGATTCTCAACATTCTTCACATGCAGCATCTATTCCCAGCTAACTTAAGCAATAATGACCAGATCCTCATTAAACCTCCATATATTTTAGTCTTAAGCTTTATTTTACTGTCCATTTATTACATAAAATTTATGATATTACTTCTAGCTAATTCTTTAAGTATTAAGTTATACGGTTCTTTGATTTACTTATATTTTATTAAATCCTTAAAATGATCAAATTCTTAGACCCCAGCTCTCACAGAACAAAGTAAAAGTTACACAAGTAAAAATACTTAAAGACACTCTCACTCTAAGGAATCCACCAAGAGATTAGAGGAAAAACAAGTCAAAAGACTTAGAACATAGTTTATTAACTTATTTCAATCACCTTCCAAAACACTACAAGAGTATGGCTATTTATTGGAGCCAAACATGATTCTAGATAATAGAGTAATGGCTATTTCACCGAACAACTTCTTTGTTTTAAAGAGAGACTCTACAATCTCTAAATTTAAGATCTTGACATATTTTTCTGATGAATCTGTCACCTTCGAGAAGAAAGGGTATAACTCATTCTAGAAAATTATAAATGCTTTCCCGTTTAGGCCGTTAGAAACTAGACTCATAGGGCTTCGAATCCAAGTATGCCAATCAGCCCAATCCCGAGCAAAAACAGTTTATTGCTCAAACCTGACCCAACTGCTGGGCTGTTTTGTAGAAACTTCATTTTCCTTTATTTGGGCCATTTCTTTTGATCATGTGAGTGTTTTCTTTCTTGGATCAGTAACTAAAACCAAAGTTAAGCTTTTTTCACCACTACCTTATTCAAAAACCACACAGGGACTAAATAATATCATACACACATATCATTTTCACAGCAGCACAGGCCTTAAGCATGGGAATGTCATTTAGTCAATTATAATGAAGAAAATGATATATAAACTGCTACACTCTAAATAGAAAAGGTTGTAAGATAACCAATAACATAGAGTGCATGCCTGCATGAAACGGAAGTTGAATAACTCCATCAAAGTAAGCTTGAGTAACTTTTTCCCAACATTATTGCGGGTCTCTTGGTCCAGCAATGCAACCTTATCAATAGAAATGCCTACAATAGAGAGAGAAAGGGCCGGGGGGGGGGGGGGGGGGATAACATAATCTTAAATTCTATATTTGAGGGAAGTGTCAATTTTTTATAGGACTTATTATAGAATTAAAAACATTGAAATGGAGGAGAAGTACTGGAAGTTAACTACATGCCAAATTCCTTTTCAACAAGATAAATGTGAATCTAAATTCTTTTAACGGTGTTGCCAAAAAAAAAAAAAAAATCAAATCTAAAAACTAGTGACTTTAATTTGATTTGTAGATGATTTTCCTCACGACGGCCCCAAATCAACCAACAAAACAATTTTCATTGCTTATCACTCACTCAAACCGTGGTCTAAATACAGGGTAAAGCTACCGAGACTTTTATCCTTTTGCTATTGCTGCTAAAAAAATTATTTCCTCTATACATAAAGAGGAACAATATATTGAGAAGCACGCACCAGGAACCAGTTCTGAAGTTAGAACTCTTCTACTAGATAAATCATCCACCACAAATGGAACATAAAATCCTTTTGTACTGGCCAGAAAAGTTCGAAATCTTTTCTGATTTTTGGCCTCCAATTTGTAGTCACATTCTCGAGAAAGTTCTTCTTTGGCAACCTGTGAAGGAATTAAAGCACAAAGTCTAACAATCACACTTGCATGACATCAAAGATCTACTTTCCTATATTCAAAGGCCTCACAGAAAGATCAAGGTCACATCAACAGAGAAACTGAAACCAAAATCCACAATGCATTTCATAGAAGCAGGAATAATGTCCCTATTAATGCCTTGCCAAAAATTAACCTCCAATCTAGTCAATTACTTATCATTGTAGCGGTACACCCTGTTGAAATTTATATCTGGTTCATTTCATCCTACAAAACATTGGCAATTCTCCCAGCAAGTAACAAATTCACTAATACCCTAATAGGGGAATAATGTGCACCATAAGGCATAGTTCATACAGTGCAATGGAATTGTTAACCAGAGTAGATGTCCAAATGGCATAAAGAAGGCAGCCAGTTTTCGCCTCCGACCCGAGAAAAGACACCCAAACCTTAACGCACGAGCCTCAGCCTCCTATCGAGCAAAAATACTCAAGTTTTCCAGGACGCAGGCTCCTGAAAAGGGAAGCCCTACCACAGCCTAGTGATTCAACCACGGTGGATATTTACTCAGCCACGTCCGGATCTGATTGATCTATTTACTCTGCACCCCATTCAAAAAAATATCTGAAGTCGTGGTTAACGATTCAAACTTCTCAGTTCTACTAGCATGAGTGAGCCAACAAGAACAGGAAACAATTCTGCAAACCACAGAGCGCCAAGAAAAGCTCTAATGTGTAGGCAAACAACTGCTGTAGGTAAAAGAACATACTAGTACTAGCTACATCAGGGTCCTCATAAGATTTGAACCCAGCCCCCAGCCCCAGCCACCACCACCAAAAAAACAAACAAAGGCAGAGATGTTTACTTTATTGGGGCCCATCATTTCATAAGAAGATGATATACTTTGGAAATCTTTATATAACCAAGCACCATAATTAGAAATCAACATAAGAATCATAATGCAAAAACTTTACCTTCATTGCATTGTCAATATACAGTTTTTCTGGTAATAAATTTGTATATGTTAACAGCAGTTTAACATTCTCAATATCACTTTCAATGCTATCCGCAACTCCGGGATACTGAATTTTCATTGCGACCACCAAACCATCCTTTGTGACAGCCCGATGGACCTAGAAATTGCTTAGAAGCATCAGGAGATGAAACGAGTTACAAAATAGATGCAGATGAGTATGATGCTGTGAGAACCTTTTAAATTACAGAGACATAGACAAACAGATAAGATCCAACTTTGATACTTCATATTGCAATCAAATAAACCATTACCCACAACTTAGCCTTTGCATTAGAATAGCAAACATAGGCACTTAAGTTCAAGAGATTACAAGGAAGAAAGGTCCACCATCTCTTATATGTTTATCTTTCAATTGCCTGACTCTGAGGACAGGGGAGAGGGACACAATGGTTTTTCTATATCAAAATAGAAAAAAAAAAAAAAAAAAGGCAACCAGTTCCTCTTGTGCAAATTAGAAAGCTCAAAGAAATATTTTTGCTTAATTATACTGTTTCCAAATGAGATTGTTTCTAAACTTTTTACAATTTAAAAGAGAGAAGTAGCTGCTGCCCTGAACAATGATCCCTAGAATATCATAACCTAGCTTCCTTGATATATTTATGCTACAAACTACAAAATTAATAACCAATTTAATTATCTAAAGAATGGATTTAGATTGAAGTTAAAATCTGTTCCTTTCCACTGATGGAATTTGTATATGTATGATATTTATTTACACTAATATTTAGTTTTTGGATTTGTCTGTGGTTTCTAATTAGATGTAACTGAAAAGAGGGCTAATTATATTTATAACTCATGTCATTGGCCTGTATTCTCCCTTTGAGCAATTGAAAGACTATATTAGAATAATGAGGATAAATCCTAGGGTCCCAAAACTGTACTTGATCCGAGATTGAACCCTCAAACATATATGTTACAGTTATGAAGAGAACTTTCAGTGAATACATGAAACTGTTCACTATTGTTAGGTATAACATATAAATATGAAAAGGGACCCATCCTTATTTGGCAGATTCATGTGCAATATATAGTTCATAGTTATATATGTCATGAAACCTGGAGGGAAAATGAAAAGTCAAGTGTAATTTTTGATGCTCTTAATGAAAGCCGCTCTACCACATCATCTAAGGTCATTTTTGAGGGAAACCAAGGAGATCTTAAATAAACCCTATCCCATAATCAAAGGAAAATGTATTTAATGAAAATCACACAGAATCCAAGATAAGCATAAAACAGAGAGATTTAACTTCATCACCTGTCCTATACTTGCTGCAGCTATTGGCTCATAGTCAAAACTCAACAACTTAGAGGACCAGTTGGAACCCAACTCAGCGTCCAAAACCTGATTGAGCTGATTTCTTGGCATCCGATCTGCACCCTGACGAACAATCTCTAAAGCTTCCAAGATCTGGGAGAGCATCAAAGCTAGCACAGTAAATAAGATGCCTGAGAATTGTAGTTGGGAAGTTATGAAACTTTTAGCAGCAACCCACCCCCCCCCCCCCCCCCTTTCTCTGGAGAGCCTTTTCCCAGTAGTTTTAATTTTCAAGAAGTACAGAAAGTTCAAATAAAAGGTGATAGGATTTAAGGAGGATGTAAAAGTTAGGACTTCAGAAAAACACAAGCTACCCTCATTTGCATCTCATAATTTGCTCTACTATAAACTCTGTTCTTATGGCTCCTTGCACTCTTGTATCTCATTGTTAACAACCTGAACACCAATCATATTAACTGTAAGAATAGCTTGAGTTATCTGATCTTTATTTAATAGTATTATTAGTATTATAATCTATTTTCTTCTATCAGAGAAAATGGGTTACCTTAAAATCCTATCCTCAAAGGATTTGTCATAAGAAAAGCACCCCCCAAAATGTAAGAACATGTGAAATAGACCATCATTTGGGTGCTTCATGCAAAAATAATATCTAACATAAACAGAATGCTACCAAATTAACCGGTGCATTAGTAAAGCCTCACATCATCTAGAACTTTCATGTTTCATTCTTTCTCATTCTTGAAAAATCAGAACAAATATTATCTTCCCACTACTTTGCACAAGATTCACAGTACTTGAATATTCAACAATGAACAATATATTTTTCCAATTTTTAATCTAGCTTTTTCTTTTGGAGGTCAGAAGGAAATTACCACACCAATCACAATTATCTTCCAAAAAAAAAAAAAGAAATTAATGGTTAACTTTTTATCATAGGAAATGAGAGGGTAAAATATTTCGAAGTATGCTGAAAGCATGTAAAATGTATGAACTCCTAATTAAAAAAATATGCATTTACATACTGGAGCAGGTACAAGAGATTCATCTTGAATACTCAGCATTTGGCCTAATTTGAGAGCGGCTCCACGCATTCTGCATAATGCAAGAGCTAAACGCTCTGCATTTTTCTCAGACAGGTATGGGGAAAGAGCAGGTTGATTGTTTCCTGAGTTAGGTGTACCAAACATGATTCTCTTGGCAGATTCCTGAAGTGTGCCCCATACAAGACCAGCTCCAAGTCCAGCAAACCTTCAACCACACTTGAAAAAGTAAAACCAAAACTCATGCCAATATCATTTTCTCATAAGTTTCAAAGTTGGCAAGCTCAACATAACTTTGAATTGAGCATAAAATTAAGGACAAGGAAATAAGTATCCACAGTCCCTAAAAGAACTGCACTAATGAAAAGATAACTCCAAATATCAGAAAATGACCAAGAGTGATGGCAAAAGTTTATTCCTAAATGGTAAATGAATAAAATGAGATATAAGCACTAGTTTTATAGGGAACACCTGCAAATAACATTAGAGAGTTATACTCATATGACAAAGAATACGAGTGGCATATTTTGGCATTTAAAAAAAAAAAAAATAGAAAAGAAAAATATCAAAGACCTAGTACATCCATCAAGATATTTCAATAGGTTCTAACTAGTATATTGCATGCAAGCCTACTATACTTCAACTACTGAAGAATCTAAGTTTATTAGCAAACCAAGGAACGTGAGTGTACATATTTGGCATTTTTTCAGAACACTCAGAGAAAAGGAATTAATGGCATAGTACATTCAGCACGATATCAAATAGTAGCTTAACAGATTCCAACTATTATAGTCCACGGAAGCCTACTATAGTTGAACTATTGAAGAATCTAAAGGTCTATTAGCAAACAAAAAATTGTACTTTTCACCCAATCCTCCTCTTAAGTGTGTTTTCATAAGAATTCAGGTAAAGGATAGAGTTCTGCAAATATTTCCCATCTTGACCATCTCTCTCTTCTCTTGCTCTCATATAAAAACTTTTTGTAAAACTGGAACCAATATTTTTCTTGGAATTTGCACTTGCTGTATAAGAGGAAAATCTACTTGGGTTTAACTGAATCAAGTCCTCCGATCCATGTCTTTCCTCCTACTACATCACCAGAAGCTAAAATCTTGAACTCGTATGACTTATCATGCTAATATTTTCAAAGTAGCCTGATTTTCCAAAGCTCCTCGTAATTGCTTGAACTGATTATCGATTAACGCAATAACAGTGAGTAGAAAGATCAAACGCCTTACCCTACGGCTCTGGAGAAAGAAGTAGAAGGAACTCTCATCTCCCTGGGCTTCCTCAGGTTCCGGGGAGTCACGGTCCCATCAACCACCCCCGTCCGAGGTCGAGGGAACACCAGTTCGGGGACGCTCATCCAAGGAAGTCAGTGAATCTGGATCCTCAGAAGCACTCGAGGTGGAAGGGGAAGGGGAAGGGGAAGGGGAAGGGGCAGGGGCAGGGGAAGGGGCAGGGACAGGATCAGCTGCGTCGGGGGACTCAGTGGTAAAGTAAACGACGCTGCTTCCTGTATTTCCATGAGCAGCGTGATTCGTATTATCAATGTTGGGTGTCTGAGATTCGACGCTATGGAGTTTCCCTTTGGTGATTCCGGCAACGTCGGCGGCGGAGAGAAGGGCAGCCTTGATTACGGATTCCAGCGGAGCAGCCTGCGAGCGGTTAATGGCTTCTTTAGCCACCAGAGATAATCCATTCACCAGTCTCGCAATGTCCTTCAAAGGTGACATCGTAATTGCAGTCAATGGGAAACCCTATGATTGATCTCGAAAACAAGCCTCGTTATAACTGTAATGCGGATCTGAGTTCAACTTTTGTTTTCTCTTTTTGCAGAATTTACTTACGCTACGTGTTCAGCCTTCCTCCCCATAGTTTATGTAAAACACATATTCTCCGTTTTTTCTTGAGACGTCAACATATATTGATATTAATATGATTACGAATTATGGCTCGTCTCATTAAGCTGTAAACTATCATATTACATAATTCATTATATTAAATGATTTGATCGGCAAATCAAATTGTTAACTCTTCATATAAGCACACGATTCTTAAATATATCATTTCAATATATCCTAACGTTCAGTATCTGGGCTTTCTGTATTGGTTCCAAGCATTTATCTTCTAGAACATTTGAATTTATACATCTTTATAAAAAAAAATTCCCAATATTTTTGGACGTTACGAAACATTTTACAAAACATCAACAATGTTAATTCCGTTTGGCAGCAGCCAGCAGGTTATGGTTGAAGACTTTTCTGCCTTTGTACCAAACTGACACTTAGGAATTGATACTCGTACGTATAAATGATTTGGAATGTTATAAAGCCCGGTTGGTTGTAAAAGAGCTCTCAATGATACATAATTCTACCGATTATGATGAGACATTTGCCCCCATTGCCAAAATGGCATATCTCCATGTTCTTATTGCAGCTGTATCAATTTTGGAAGTGACATCTCTCAAATGAAGGATTTCTTCCAAAAATCAGTCTGAAAATGTTAAAATGTCGATCACGCATTGTTCATTTTATATTTTATATCTTTATTTCATAACAAGGACAGATTGGCTACTATACATACTCTTAGTTCTACATCTTATCTAATTACCTATCAATTCTAAGATTATTACACAGATGGCCAAGCTCAGGCCTTGCGTCCATCCAAGTAGTGAATCTCGTCTCAGTGCCTGAAGTGCTGTACAGATAGGATCTAAATGCGATCAGGAAGAAGTATCGCCTGCACTCACAAGATTAGACAGTGTGACAACCCAAAATATAGTAGCTAGCTACATTGAAAATAGGGTGATGAACTACAGATTCTAGGCTAGAAATGCAAATGCTGTCGAAAGATCCTAAAACAAAACAAGTGTAGTTAAAAGTCTAAACATACTACGAGGGAAACATGCAACTGAAAATCCAAATGAAAGGTACCTCATGGGGGGGGGGGGGGTGATATTCTTTATGTTATAAGCTACGATAAAATTGGAAAATGAAACCAACCTCAAAGCCTTGATACCCATATCCTCAAGATATGCTCGATGTTCATCACTATCATCTGAAAGCTTTTCCAGTTGCTTGCTGTAGAATAGAATATCATCTCTCAAATGTCCAGCCCCAGCACACCTAATAGAGAGGAAACAACTTGATGACTAGAGGAAGGATTTTAGAACACAAGAATTAGAAACAGTACTGATGAGGGCCCCCATCAATATTGGGTGGTCATACTTCACTTACGAGTTCTTCCCATATTTTCATCCTTCTTCAAATGTTTAGTTTGTTATGCTACAAAGTCAGGCTGTCTAAATGAATGACTAACTTAAGCTAGCACACACATTTTTTTTAAAGTTTTTTTGTTTTTTTTGGTTTCATGTAATTACCAAGTCTAAATCTGATTTTGACAAATTATCTATGTTATTAGTATCACACTGGGGAAGGTGATTTGCCAGCATCAACTACATTTAATTTTAGGTTGAGGTAGTGTATTAAATAAAACCTCTTTGTTCATGACTTAATAACAACAAATTGAATACATCAAAATTGATGAGATTTTAGTTGAGAAAATGGCGGGCAATAAAAATTCAAATCCACTGTCCATTGGCAATGATGATTGACTTTGCAACATCTTCCTAAGAATACACAGCAATCATTTCTTCAGAAAAAGGTAGTATAGAAAATATTATAATTGCACAATTAATAAAAAAAAGCATGTACATAAGAAATTGCCTGATGGTTAATATAGACACTTGGTGCAGTGAAGTTTCCTGGCTTACAAAGTATGTAGAATATTTGCATCGCAGAGATGGCCATCTTTTGTAGGAAATTTGGCGTGGGAGAGATGGTATGAAATGATGGATATAGTGATAGATGCAGTAGGTAACATGAGTCATTGTCTTGAAAAGTATGAAAGTGAACAGTGAGTAAATCAGTTCGCCAACAATTCCAATATATACATGTATAATGGGCTGCAAATAACTGAGCCAGCTACTGTAACTTACAGAGGTAAAGCCATCTTGATTTATCTGAGTGCAACTCTTACCATTCTTCCTAGCATATGCAGCCTCTTATTCAACTTTGTTCTCAACCAAAGTCTTTAAGATGTTTAGATTATTAACACTTTAGACAAATTGACTTCTCCAATTTAGAATTATGTTAGGAGCCATTAATTATGTTTTCTTAATAATGCTGTTATTTTAAGGAAATTCATTTTAAGAAAAATAAGAAGGAAAAATAAGATAAACAATTTCGGATAAATCAACTTCTGAAATGAAAAAATGATGGTAGGAGCAATAGTTTATGTCTTTAAACAATGCACAAATAGGTGAAAATTCCGGACATTGGTCCTGTGGATGAATTATAATCTAGTTGCAAGGTCAATACACCGACAGAAGTTTGACAAAAATAAAGGTTACATGATGTATTCACACATATACAAGCCAAAGATAAATAAAACAGCAAGCAGACTAGGATAACGTACTTTCTGAAAATAATATCTAATTTCCCTGTCTCACTGCTGCCTTCATAGGGAATTATCATTCATGCTCAGAGCCAGTGTATTTTAATGTCTGTATTGTTATATACTTAAGTTTGATCGCCATTCCAGGCACACAAAATAACATACGCTCTTGCCCGTAGTTCTTCATTCAATTTCACAGATGCAGATCAAAGCATAAATTCATCCTTTTGCTTAAACATGCATGACATACATAAGGAGAAACAACCTGATGTGTAAGCAAAAGATCATACCTATCTACAACAGAGTCAATATCTGCTTTGCTCTCGGGACCATGGACAAGAACTCTAATCAGGCTTAGGATGTCTCTGTAATCACCCAATTTGCGTGCTTCATCATCAGAGTTAAAATGTTCTTCCCGTGAATCAGAAGAGCATGGACTTTCAATAGATCGTGAGAGATGTGATGTTAATGCTGCCTCTTCTCCAAGTCTTATACAAATGATAGCCATTGCATAGGCAACCCCTCCAAATCCTGTGTGTGATACAAAAAGATACGACCCTGCAGAGCTGTCAAGAGAACAAGGAAACCGGTAGTTTTAGGGATAACGTGAGATGGTGAGATGTCACAAAATTATGACAGATTCTAAACAATATTGCAATTTTGATATGCACTCTGAAGATTGGGAATATCACGATAAAACAAATTTAATGCACTTGTTCCATACGATCGGTAAGTGCCCTTTATCCTAGTTGGTGTGTGGTAAAAGCGTAACTTGGAGTCTCAGGATCACATCTTTCTGAGTTGCCCATTCACATAGTCTCTGTGGTCTAGAGTAAAAACCGAACTGAAACTTGCTTGGGTCTACCCCAGTTCACGTATGGATCTTTTCACAGTTAATTTAGGATTGCTCATTGGTTATAGTCCTAATGTTTTATGGATAATGATTGTTTCAATAGTATGATGGTCTATATGGCTACAGAAGAACAAGAGAACAAGAGAACAAGAGAATTTTATAAGATCCTGAAGAACTCGTAATAGATGTCTGGGATAAAATTAAGTTTTTAGAGTGGCACCATGGATCCAAAGGAACAAATATACCAGGAACTTCTTTTTTTGATGAGTTTAGAGATATGAGTTTAGCACTGTAAATTTTTGGGTGGATGTCTTATTCCCGAATTGTAATTATCCCAAAAACTTTTGTTTCTTATAAAAAAAAAGTAGAAGATTGAAATACTCATGGTACATGGTACTTGAATTGTACTTTGCAGGAAGAAATGTAATAAATTTATGAGGGGGGAAAGGACAAAAAACCTAATCTCCTGATCATATATATGTACGAGTTTTAGATCACGTGCGTTGCACGTGGAGATCAATTCAAATTAAGGAAAAAAATAATACAAATACCTAATATATAACACTTTATATTAGAGTTCTAATTATATGAAAATCTTAAATTACTATTATAACCTTAAATAATAATCCTTGATAGGGATATATTTGGCAATCCATATTTTGTAAGAAACATCCACACTTTTATATAGATAATAGATATCATGACATCATACTTAAAAAAACTAATTAGAAGAGACATAGATAAGAAGGTTTAGTCAAAAGTTTAATAGATTTATGATATAGTCTTCAGATCTAGAGGTCTAAAGCAAGACGAGGTCAGATACTAAATAATATCAGGGAAGCAATGCTTAATGGCAAGATATTTGTATAGAATTCTTTTCTGACTAGATACTTGCTTAGAATTAATAGACATTGAAAACCATATTCAATACAAAACAGAATCGAATACTTACTCATCCTTACAGTATTGGATGGAATCAACATCTGAAGCTAGAGCTTCTCTTTCTCTAGTTAATGGGATCCTCTGATAAGCTATATTATATCCTTCATGCTTCAGAGCTGCATATACCTCTGCAGGAGTCTTAACATCATCTACAAAAATATTCTCCCAGTACCCTACGATACTGGCCTGTTTTGATGTGGGATTATACTCTTCACGATGTAATAGCATTCTACCACGAGATTTCCTAATCTCAGAAATTATATCTTCTTTCAAACGTGCCTCCATATGTTCCACCTGTAAATTGAAAGTAAAGTAGGAAATGGAAATCCATTTCAATTTATCTGCAGTTTTTCTATCTTGTGAACTTTTGATAATGTTTGCATACCACTGGACCGGTGATTCCTATGTGCTTGAGTGTGTCAACAGGCTTGTTAAGTTCCCTGAGAACAAACGGAACGTTGTTGATATAAACGACGGCCTCTTCCCGAAGATCTGTTAAAACTACCTTCTGAAAACTTCCTTCTGCTGTGGGCTTGGCACCTAAATAGGCTAACATCTCTTCTGCACCTGCAATGGTTGGGGTTGCCATGCTATACACTGGATATCCGTCCACCTTAAAACACAGAAATCTCAAAAGTGAGACAAGCTGTCATTAAGGGTTCGGACAAACTTATAGCTGTATTAAAAACCTTACTTAGACAAGTAATTTCATGTCGCAGATGATTAACATTCACATTTTATTGTTACTGCCTGAGCATTCTTCATAGAGATGTTTTAGAATAACTGCTCAATAATATAACTTCCCCAGCCTAAATAGTTCCATATAATCGAAAGTCATCATTGTCTTCTAGGTTAAGTATCACATACATATTTGATAATCACCTAAACTTGATACAGTTGCAAAGATATATCTCAGACTTCTTGTTCATTTGTGTGTATAAACATGTCCTCTTTGGGTACCTTGTAGACATTTGGTGCACCATGGATTTGTATGTGGCTGGAAGTCCTTTGACCAGGAAAGAAATACATCTTAAGAATACAGCCTTTCCCCAAAACTGAACCATTGCGATCCTTCACAATTGCCTCCATCACAGCATCTCCATGTTGAGATTCATGCGGAGCTCTCAATTCCTCCTGTATTCAGAAACCTAACGTACAGTCAATCAGAAGGTAAAGAAACATAACTACTTTGAGATTGTTTAGGTAATGAAAGAAGCTTTACAGGGACAGTAAAGAATCGTCCAGGTCTTAATCTGATGGACCATTTCATTGTTTGAACCTCTCGTCTCTGATGTAACCAACTTTTAAATGTCATTCTTGACTCTCCTTGTCACAAAATCCATCAAACGCTTCACTTCCTAGATATGCTGCAAAGCAATTAAACGGAAATAGCGCTCCAAATACTCAGCACCACGGTTTAAAGCTACTCTCCTTTCTCTAGGCTCCATATTCTGCTGATTAAACAGCTGTCTGTACTGCAGAACAGCTTGGCGTATATTCTGCAGTGCTGAACATCGATCTATAATAGCATCCAATGCTCCTCGGCATTCCACTCCATTATCAAATAATCTTGTAATCTTCCACAATAATAGGATGTCATTAATCCCAAATGAATGAACTGAATCTTCCCCTGACCTACCTTTTTCAGAAGCAGATACTGATGAAAAATGATCTTCATTATCATCGTCACCGCGACTACCGAGCTCTTTATGTGATGGGTACTCAAGCTCTCTATGTGATGGGTCATCGATTAAACACTCTAATCGGTCTCCCATATTCTATTCGGAGCTTCAGAAGGCAAGCAATAACAGTACCAGTTGTTGTCCTTCCGATTCCCATCTGTATAAAACTTCAAACCTTAAGGAAGCTAGCACAACTAGCTAATATATTTACAGAAATATGGAGGAAAACTCCAATGGTATGGTTCATTCAACAGGGTAATTGAAACTTGAAACTATAACTACCTGGCAGTTAAAAACAAAAGCTGTGTCTTTGGAGGCAGATACAATGTTCATGGCCAAAGTGTCAAAGTCAGAACCCTTTGGAGCTTTTCCATCAGTTATTGGAACACGTGCATATTTGATGGGGAAACCATCAGCTTCAAAGCACCTAAACACCTCCCGTGGGGTTTGAATGGCATCTCCATGCACATGTTCCCAAGCATCTGATATTTGTCCTTCCTCAGTTTCATGAATGACCATTATTGCACCCTGATAACGTTCAGCTTCTCGCAAAATATCATCTTTCAGCCTAGCTTCCATTCTTTCAACTCTTTCACAATCAATCCCCTTGACACAGATAGCCTATATCATTAGTTTCGGTGCCAAAAACAGATAAAAATAAAATAATATATATACCCACTAGAAAGAGAAAACAGTATAAAAGGTAAATATTAACAATATTGTTAATTTGTTGGTACACTATAAAGGGAAACATGATTTATGAATCTTCACATAACAACAGAATCATCTGCAAGACCAACTTGTTTTTCATTCTGGAAATCAAAATTTTGACAGTATAATAGAACCAGATGGACTTTGTAAATAGATTAACGTAAATGCAACTTTGAAACATATTGTTTTCAACCAAAATGAGAAAAATATAGAGTGATGCTGTCACAGATACCAAGATTCACTGCATTGGTATTTACGGACAAGAATACAGCAATCTCACAGGTCTTACAAATAACCAAAAAAGAAATAAGAGATATGAAAAAAGAAATATACAATGCTATCATCTGGTGTGCATGGGCATAAAAGTTGTCACATTCTGCTAGTTTCTACTACAGAATTGTGGGATAAGTGTCATACCGTGTACTCCAGCATATTTTTGTATGGTCTTTCAACTTCACGAAGGACAAATGGTTTCCCGTTGATGTAAACAACAGGTTCTTCTCTCATATTGTGCCACAATACTGGACGACCACCTTTTGAGCTTCCAATCCTTTGAATGACTGATCGAATTCCATCAACAGTTGGATTAGCAACACCATAAACTGGAAATCCAGGAATTTCTCGAAAATTTGGAGCACCCTCCACTCTTTCTGGTAAACAAGGATGGTGACAACCAGGACAGTGGTCACTTTTAAGAACTGTTTGACTTCCAAGGACCTCTCCGTTCCTTAAGGCAGCAACTTGACTCATCTCAAGAGGGCGGCCATCAGCAGATTCAGCAATTTTTGCTAGAGATGGTTTTAGATTGGCAAAGCCTAGTGCCCCCATTGGGTCTCTCCTCAGCAATCTACAGATGACACCATCACAAGCTAATAACATATTTTGACATTGCATGAATCAATCTCCAAAATTGCAATATCAACATCTATGCAGCAAGGCAATGCTTTCTTTAGTTGAAAAATGACACTTAGATTCAAAGCCACTGTAGTTCATCTCAATCCAGGTTCCTCAAATGAAATTACAAAATCCTTTTAAATTCAGTTCTCCATGACTACACAAATCATATAACATCCAAATTCAGACTCAGCTACAGGTTTCATTTTAATATCCTCAGTCCACTTCTCCTTCTTAGTTTGGCACTAATACCAGTCCACCTTGCTGAAGAGTATATTCACCTTAACATTATTGTCCTTACCATAATCAATATGTATATCCATCAGTAACCATACATTCAATCGAGCAACATAGGTCAGTATTCCTAAAAGTTTTTCTTTTAACCTGTGAATATCATCTTCTAACCCAACATTTTATGCTTAACTGAGTATAATTCTACACCTAAAGCCTCAATTGTCTTTCTAACAGATTGACTCAAGTTGGTCAACTCTTTTGTCATTTTCATTATACCGGTTTAATGCACCCGAAGTTTCATGCAGATGTAAATATATTTGTCTTGAGAATTAATAATTTATATTACATGAAAACATAAATTTTAAAAAAAAACACAAATATGTTTTTAAATAGTCAAAATACAATATTTACTACCAGTGGTTTATTGTATTTGATTAAAGCATTAAAATATTTTGTTTCTAATTTAATAAAAATCAAAGTATAAAGGAACACAGGGTATAAGGATTTATATTTGTCAATAGAAAAGTTGAAGTAGGATAAATGATTGCATTTGCTAAAGAATAATTAAGTATCTTGAAGTTATAATATGTTAAGCACATGCTAACATAAAGAAATTTAGGGCGTGGGATTACCAGGAAAATAATCTGACATTCACTTGATTGGGAGACCTTTAGCACTAAATTGACATTTAAAACAGCAAAGAGCTCATTACCTTCTCAATATACTATAAAGCTCTGGTCTAGCTCTCATCCACTCAGTGAAACTGCATTGACCAGCAGACATAGGATAAAGAGCTTCTCGTTCTGTATGAAGATATACAGCAAAACATATAAGGAAATAATATCTCTCCAAGTACTCCACAAAAAAGGAAAGAGATGCCTCCTTCTTCATTTCATCAGCTTGACAAAGAATACTACTTCTATAACTAGAAATCGCTTCACGTAGATTCTGTAGTAAAAAAAATCACATACAACAATTTAGAATATTGATCATAGTATCAAGATGCTTTATATTATCCCAATTATTTGTTCTAACTAGAATTGGAAAACTGCAGCACACATTAAAAAAAAAAAACAGGGATCAATACCTGCATAGATGCACATTTTAACGATGACTATATCAACCTGTCTTTTGCCTTCAACACCGCCCTTAAGGCAAATTATTAGTCAATACAAATTCATTGTGAAAACAAGAAAAAAGAAAAAAATCTTTGCTGTAAACAATATAAGTAGGAGCTAGCTATTTGGTACCTCTAAAACTCGAATAAGGCTTCTAATGACCACATATTCTCCTCTACGGATAGATTCCTCTGAATTTGGTAGCTCGGATGTCAAGCTAGAACTGAAATCAGAAATTTTTCCCATAGAATTTGTCCTTGGGATACCTATACATGAATACATCAAAATTTATTTCTTTCAACTTTAAATCAGAGAAAAGAACCAGAAAGATATATAGATCTTTTTCCAATAAAAAACTTCTGAAAGGTGCAGAATATTGTGCATGCATTAATTAATTAAAAGGACATAAGAAGCCACTCCAAACAGTGAACAGAAATACTGAGGTTCATCTCATCTGTTATGTTAACCTCCTCAATCAGCAATTGGACAAACAATAGATTATTGGAGAGAGAGAAAGGATAATTCCAACCGTATATAAGACTATTCTATAATGGAGCAAAAATGTCTGAAGACTGTCATAACAGACATTTCGAACATCTAATAATCAATCACATCTCCCTACCAGAACGCAAGCTTAAAATTTAAATCTCTGGACCACGATTCCCAGATTCCCTCTTAGAATCTTTAAAAGGTCCTACTTCTATCTAGCATCAGAAGCATGTCGGTAAGAAAAGACACAAATTTCTTAAGTTTGTACACTAAGTACCAATCTACTCCAAGTCTCCAACTCCTTATTTACAAAGACTTAACATGGAGATATCACACAAACTGCCTGCTAACTTCTAACCTTCTGATACCTGAAGCTAACCCCCGGTTTTTACAGCCATCTGATTCTCTGTATAGTGGTGATACATATAAGTCTCCGCTTTAGACCCTGCTTAAAAGGATCAACATATAGCTCATAAGCTTTATGAGCTCAAGGAGGAGATGGTTGACTTCATGGAAAAGGTCATCAGTGCAGTTGACAGCAAACACATGAAACGCGCAAGCCAAGATGGAAGCATGATGGTGAAATGGTGGTAGTAGCGGCTCTGTGAGGCAATAATAGATGGAGATCAAGAGGAGAAAAGGAATTTTATTCCTAATTTTTATTCGAAATTCGAATTTATTAGGTTTTAATTGGATAATGTCAGATATGGTTGTCACCTAGCTAGCTGCCTGGGTAGCACCTCATCTAGCCTAGGCTAAGCACTGCCTGCCTAGCACCTAGTACCAAAGCTGATGTTTAACATCTAGTACCTATTAGCGATAATAGATGGCACCATATACTTTATTGTAGCAATTTACTTGTCACTAAACTTTCATCATATGTAAGCAGCGGGCATGGCAGTATTTTTAAATTATAGATAGAATTCTACTTTCGTCCAAATGATAATATCATGTCATTTTATCTGGAATGTAGCAAGGAGTGTAGACGTCTAGTGCCATGATTACCAAAGAGAAATACTCGTGCTCAATGGTATCACTAAATTTGTACTAGTTCCAGAACAAATCCTTTTCATTGGAAATCATCAATGTGAATTCCTACTGTATGGAAAATAATACATAAAAGAGAGACAAATGAAAGGAGAAAACTGCTATAATTAATGAGACAATGTATAGGTAATCAATTATGCTGGCCAAGTTCACAAAATCAGAAATCAAATAGAAGTATAAATAGAAAGTTGATATACAAGACTTAAAAAAAAAAAAATCTCAGAAAGTGTGTTTAATGATAAATAATAGCATCCAACTTTAAAGTGTAAATAAGGCTATGGAGAAATTCAAAGGTCACCTGAAGTGCCAATGCGATTAATATAAATCAGTGTCGCGATCACCATCCCTGTGGTCGTTCGTCCACGCCCCCATTTGGCAGTTAAATATTATCTCTGTCTTTACATTTGCTTGAGAAATTTTGTGAACCTAAAATGTAAAGATATGGGGAACCTTGTAACATATATTTCTTTTCTTGATAAGAAAAAAAAAAGATAAAAATAGCAATTCAAACTAACAACATATTCGTAACGTCAGTTATGCGTGGAAATCTTTTCTAGACTGATGTGTTGCATTAGCTGGATGTTCCTTTTAATATACTATAGTAGGCAATATTTACTGGATCAAGATTTCTAGTATTAAACATAGTCTATAGAGAACAGCCTTTGTTAACCTACAAACTTAAATGAGAAAAAAAAAGAAGCTAACATCTCATCATTATTAATCATTATTAATACAATTTACTTGTTTCTTATATAAAAAAAAGGCTTAAATGAAAAAAAGAAAAGGAAAAAGATATGAGGAAAGTAGTCAAGTATCAGCAACTAACAACATTAGTTACATTACTGGCGTTCTTTTGTTAGTCTAATTCTTGAGGTTATCAATTAATTAATAACTGCATCTCTTGAAGAGCGAGTGGTTATTTTTTACATGTTATGTGCACCTATGTTTAACTAATTTACATTTTATATGATAGAGAGCAGGACGGAGGGCGGGAGCTGCTTGAAGAAGGGCCCCATCCCCTGTTGGTGTACCACCGTCGCCAACGGTCCTAAGATGGGCTTGGATCTTTAATTAATTATTTTGGGATCTTTAATCATTTCTATTCCTGTTGCTTTATTCTTTTGGATTGCTATTTTTGGACAGTAGGGTTAAGGATTATTTATTTGCGTTGCTGAGGAATTAGGGATTATTACGTTTTTATGAGAAATTAAGGAGCCATTGGCTTGGGCAAACGCTGCGCCGTTTGATCGTAATTTTCTATTCCCATCAATTGGTCCGACCTGCCAGATCAGAAACCACCACCACCGATTCCATGGCGCGGCCCACCATTGATCAGCAAATGGAGAAATTGGAGGCCGATCAAGCCGAGATGAAAGGCGAACTGCAGGCCATGAATGTGAAACTGGATTCGATCACCAAATCCTGGATAAGCTGGTGCAGACTGTGATGGCGGCTAGCCCGCCGCCGCTGTAACCTGCGGTCGAGACCGTTGTAGAGGGGCAAACTCAGCGGGAAACCCTTGCTTTGAACCAGCCGCTCCCAAATCCGAGCCCTATTTCCCCCGACCTTAGCACTGCTGACTTTTGATGGCACTGATCCGATTGGCTGGTTAGCCCGGGCCAACCAACAGTTTTGAAATTCACCAAACACGATCTGAATTGAAAGTGCTGTCTGCTTTGGTGGCTATGGAGGGCTCCGCTCTTTTACTGGTTTTCCTGGACGCGCTCCACAAATCCAACATTACATGGGAAGAACTATTGCAAGCCCTCACGGCTCGCTTTGACACCAGATTTAAGGGAAGTACCTACGAACGACTAGCTAAGGTGAAACAAATAGGGAATGTGGAGGATTATGTGACAATTTTGTCCAGCTAGCGAGTCAGGTTTCGGGACTCAATGATGCACATTATTTGGGCTATCTCATGAAGGGATTGAAGATCAACATTCATAGCTCTCTACGGCTTTTGCGTCCTGCAGACTTAGAGACTGCCATGGAGCTGGCGTGGGATATTGAGGACAATTTAGCCGTGCAGTCTGGGGGACGGGTTGAGCCTAACTTCAGCAATTCATCGAGTCGCTCTAGACTGCCATGGAGCTGGCGCGGGATATTGAGGACAATTTAGCCGTGCAGTCCGGGGGACGGGTTGAGCCTAACTTCAGCAATTCATCGAGTCGCTCTAGTGCATACAACAGGCCGGTGGGGACAACAGTGCTCCCACATAGGGGTGGGAATAGATTGGGCTGCTCGACAGGGGCCTATGCTCGGCCTACTATTGGCTCAGCTCGACTCGGTCTATTTGATAAATGAGCTAGGCCAAGACCTTTTGTTAGGCCTTTTTACAAAAATAGGCTACGCTCAAGCTTCAAAAAATGTCTTTAGAGCCTAACAGGCCGGCCTATTTATAATCTATTATTATAAAAATATATAATACATATTTTTTCAACTACT
The DNA here is from genome assembly GCA_028654395.1 of Scutellaria barbata. Classification (NCBI taxonomy): domain Eukaryota; kingdom Viridiplantae; phylum Streptophyta; class Magnoliopsida; order Lamiales; family Lamiaceae; genus Scutellaria; species Scutellaria barbata. Next base: position 9,640,719 of record CM053649.1, on the reverse strand, counting down.
GTCACCAAAAATCCATCTTCATCCTTCACAACAAATTGAGACACATAATATATTGATCACTCATCTTCATCCTTCACAAAGAATTGAGACACACGAATATATATTGATCACTGAAATCAAAGTATGTATATCGCAACTGATATGATTGGTATCAATAAGTTAAATATTGATATATATATATATTTTGCAACTAACATAATTGACGTCGATAATATCGACAAGTTAGATGAACATGAATATGATCTATTTATAAAGAATGTGAAGTAATTATTAAGAATGATATTTATCGATATTGCAAATGATATTGTAGTTGATATTGATATCGATAATTTATATATTAATTGATTTATGCATATCGCAACTGATATGATCGATATCAATAAGTTAAATATTAATATATATATATATATATTTATATTTTGTAATTGATATAATTGACGTTGATAATATCGACAAGTCTAGATTCCATCAATGACATTTATCTTATTTTCAACGTTATTGGTTCTCATCATGCAAGTGTACTAAACTTGAGAAAATGACTAAAATTTGAAATGTAGCTCAAATTGCATGGAATGGTACATTCTTGTGTGTTGACAGCTTAAGTACTGAAAATCTATGAATTTTAAGTGTATAGAATAAGTGTATAGTATTGTTATGTTTGTAGGCTTTTAATAGGCTTTAAATAGGCTTCAGGTTGTGCTTATCTACAAAATAGATCGGGTTCAGGCAAAAAAAAGCTTATCATATATAATAGACCAGACTTGGCCTTATATTTAAAATTCAGGCTTGGGCCGATCACAAGAAAGCCCAACCTAGCCTAGCCTATTTCCAGCCCTACTCCCACAAGATCGCTGGAACTCTCGATGGCGTTCAGGTCAGCAGTAACAGGGCAATCCACGAACCGGACTCGGTTCACACGACTTTCTCCGCAGGATTTTGCGGACCTCCAGGCCAAAGGTTTATGTTTTCGCAGCAAGAAGCCCTACATTCCACGTCATGATTGCCCGCTTAAACAATTGCGGGTGATGATGGTGGAAGATGATGAAGTGCTCGACCTCAATTTGCAGGAATCCTTGATTTTGCCAGCTGAAGTAGAGCAGATGGAAGAGCAGGAGGAAAAACAGGTGGAAGAGATAGCACTGCCAGTTTATTCCATGGTAGGATTCTCGAGTCCTCGTACCATGAGGCTCAAGAGGCCGCACCGTGACAGTGTTGATTGACAGTGGCGCGAGCCACAACTTCATTTCGAAGGCCCTAATGCCAATGCTACACCTAAGTCTGGAGAAGACGGGCCGGTTTGGGGTCCAGCTAGGGGATGGTCGGCGTTAGGAGACGGAGGGCATTTGCAGGGGGTATCAATTTTGTTATCTTTTTGTGGTAAAGACTGATTGCTATGTGTGTCATTTAGGGGGCGTAGATATCATTCTGGGCATCGCGTGGCTGGCTACTTTGGGAGAGGTTCGGACAAATTGGGATAGGATGACCATGTCCTTTGAGTGGAAGGAAGACCGTGTGGTACTAAAAAGGGACCCAACATTATGCAGGGTCAGGTGGGACTTCAAGCGCTGATGCGCACCCGTGATGCAGAAAATTTTGGGCTGTAATGTTGGAGGGTGAACCGACCAGGTTGTGAGATCTGAGAAATGAACAAGTGCAAGTGGTACTACAACAGTTTGAGGTGGTGTTTGGAGAACCCGAGGGCCTTCCTCCCGGCATCCTACAGATCATCACATAGAAGTGACTCCAGGAGCGGGACCAGTGTCAGTACGACCCTATAGATATGGTCATGCACAGGACGAAATTGAAAGATTAGTGTTGGACATTCTGCTGGCTGGGATCGTTAGACCGAGTTCTATTCCATTCTCCAGTCCAGTTCTATTGGTGAAAAAGAAAGACGGGAGTTGGCAATTTTGTGTGGACTATAGGAACTGAATAAAGTGACAATGCTAGATAAATATCCAATACCAGTCATTCAAGAGATGCTCGATGAACTTGCGGCGGCAGTGATTTTTTCGAAGATAGATCTACGAGCCGATTATCACTAGATTCGGGTGATTGAAAAAGATGCCAAGACAG
>CM053649.1:9593147-9638630 GCA_028654395.1 Scutellaria barbata | reverse complement strand
CATTCTTTACGGGTATCTTCTGAGATATGTCAGGGTTTTCACTTAAAGGAAAATAACTCTTAAACTATTATACCATTGTAACCCCCACCCCCAGAAAGGGAAAAAATGTAAAAAGCCCCTAACCATTTCTACTATAATACTAAAGATGGTTTTTGTTGTTGCAGTTGGCTAGGGAGAAGATGCTTCAATTGAAAATTGGTGTAGCTGAGTGCTTAAAGCAAGGTGCCTTTGGTTGACAGTGTTTTACCATTTACCATGTGTGTTTTTTAAAGTAGGTATCGTACGAATTAAGTTTGGTGTTGCGTAGGCTTTTGAACATGCTTTATTAATTCGGTTGAGTTGCTTTCCGCAGGAAATTTGTAGCATAGGAATCTCTGCATGTTAGCTTGATTATCCTATGATGATGCATTACTCTACATATGTTGTTGATGAGGTGAATATGAGAATAGTAATATAGTATAGTGGTTTGATGAGGTTGTAACAAAAAATTAAGCAGCAAAACTCACTGATAGAGCAACCTGCAGTTTGGTAGTATTCGGGTCCAGCTCTCTACCTGGAACCTTATATTGGACTGTTGAATGTAATATTAGTGTATGATTTATAAAGATCATTCCCTCAGTGATAATTGGATGCACCCATAATCATAATTATTCATCAGTTTACGCACCACATGAAGCTTTAGTGGTGGTGGATACTATTTTCCCAAACAAAATCTCTATTACAATGTGTGTTTAATTTGATATTCAAAATAATTACTACACTCCATGCATGTAATTAAGACATGATGTTTATTAAGAAACAATAGAATAAAAGATGGAACATTTAAATGTAACATATGATCCATGTCAATATATCATTATTCTTTAATGGAGACAAGAATTCGAAGGATGAGCACGTGAAGTAGAGTACGCCTGCATGCCAGCCTTGTGTTTGATACCAACTTTGAAGGGTGTTGTGGGGCCAAGCCAACAGCTCTACCACCCGGATAACGTGGTAAGAAACTTGGAAAATAAACCACCACCTGCCACGTCACTTTCACACTTTGAATGGTGGTGTGGGCCCAACAGCTCCAACACTTGAAACCGAAACTACATAGTCTCAACAGTACATCAACTGTTGAGTTTTTATTTTTTCCCTTTCAATTGCATTTTATGGTTGAAACGACATCGTTTGTGTACACAACAAGGATTGCTATGCTCAGGGGTTCCAAATCCACCATTTACATACCCATGATAGGATAATGTAGTACAAAATTTAGATAACACCACCAATATGTCAAGTAAAGCAAACCACTCTTTGCTATTTCCAAAAATACAAATCACCCTTAGATAGGTGCCCCCACCACCACACCCCCACGCATGGATCTCTCGCCTTCACAATCTACACGTTACATTTTGATGCATTTCATCAGACAGGCACATCCCCACATGGGAGGGTTATGTAAAAGCTAAGATGTGTGGTGGTACCACATTTGGTGGAATGTATCGCTCGTTCAAACACCCCATTTGTGTATCGCAATGTATATTCAATGACGTACCAAGTCTTCATTAATTGAACACCGCACAAACATTGTATCATAGGTGGTCCTCCACCATACTTATAATTCATTTGCCAGTTCTATCAATACAATTGTGATGTATAATGTATTAATAACCGCAAATCTAATTGTCAATGTGACCATACTATATCTCTCACTACTCAACATTTCCATTGCCCTGCTCTTACTTATCTACGTGAGTTATGTGTGATTTAATTGTTCATTATAACTTCTATGCGTTAAAGATTATTGATAACAGATAGATTTCAGCTGAACATCGTATCTTGCTAGCCCTTGCCTCTCCAAAAGGAACCAGAATCCAATCTCAGATGAGTCGAAGGTCTATATCTTGCATCTATGTTTTTCACCACTAACCCTATCTCCCACCTAAACCTCTGTTAATAAGTAATTAACGCAGATCTGATCAAGAATTTTGGAGCTGGTATGGAACAATGGCAAGATTCTTATGCAAGGTTTATCCACTCTTCCAACAGGAAAGCCGGAATACTCACCAAGTGCATCTGTTTCTTCTAACAAAATGCACTTGAAAAGAAACTTTTGGCAGACACAAGACTCAGAATCTCATTGCAATGTATGTATACAAGAAACTATTGTTGCATGCTTCTTCTTCAACATAAGCTCATATATCCATCCATCATATTATGGTATGATATGTCATGTTTTCTTGCAGGATGATGGTCAATCTGACAATGCCATTGCATTAGCATCCACCCCTAGCAGGAGGAAAGGAATGAAAAAGAAACGAGGAGCTCATGTTCATAACCTTTCTGAAAAGGTGAGTTATGATGTCCTCACATAATCCCCACCAGCCTGCTATACCAACAACACATATATATAGGCACAGCACAAACTCCACTAAAGGAAATAAAAGTGAATCATGATTCCATATGTTTCTCATAACATGGATGTATTTATTGATTCTGTGGAACGTAATGAACAGAGGCAAAGAGATAAAATCAGCAAGAGATTGCGGGTGCTACAAAACCTCATACCTAATGGCACTAAGGTCAGAAATTTGTAGGCTTAGATAAATAGGCAGTTTCATAAGCAATTTAGGTAACATCTACTTCAAGAACCCTACCTCAATGCCATCCAGTTTCAGTTTCCGGTTTTTCTACAGATAGGTAAAGCTTCTGTGCTTGATGAAGCTATTGAGTACCTAAAGTCCATTCAGCTTCAATTACAGGTAACTTTCATACACAAATTTTCAAATTATATGTGGAAATCTATACTTATGTTACTTTGGTCATAGATCATGTCAAAAATTTCAGGTGTGGATTATGTGTGCCATCAACACAAATGATGTTACCAGCCTACTGCCCTGCAATAGGCGGCGCTATTGGTTGGAGATTAGGAGTGGGTGCAGCAGGATGCAGCGGTCTACAGTTGTTCAGTTCACCTTTTGTCGGATATGGATCTAGACATTAAACGCCAATGGAATACCTATGATGTCGCTAAGAAGATCCACACAATAGTCAATGCACGTTATGCTAAGACTACGCCTTCTTGTGTTTAGGACCATATTGGGAGCTGTAAGGTGTAAAAGAGGGCTGTTTTCATGGAGTTATTTGAAAGAGTAAGAAACTGAGAAAATAGAGAGAAGAGCTGAAATCACGGACTTGTTTTTTCTTGTCTTGTGCACACTATAAAGATGGCTTGAGGCTCTTAAAAGCTTTGGCATGCTAAAAAAGAAAGCATGCGAAACTAAAATGATTACAACTCCACTAGCATACTCTTACACACACACCTTGTTAATTTAACACAAATACATTATTTTAGTAGCACAAATATGACTACATTACGAGATACTATTTCCAAATTGGTTAATCAAGTGGATGTCTCAGCTGAATTATTAACATTAATGCTTCCAAATGAAATTACTATTGTCAATAATCACTCTCTTCCTACTGCCTCCAAAAGAATGACAGATGAGATTATTGATATAGACCTCCCACTTGGACCACAACTTTGGTGAAGCAGATCTCTGTTAATTTGTGTTAAGAATTCATGCAAGATACGCTATTATCACTCAACAAGCAAATATTCACAATGCAAGATTCTTAGTGGATAAAGAAATTTAGAACTTCGTACCAGTGTTTTGACAACAAATTATCAAAGTGAGGGAAGTGAAAGACATGGATCCACCACATACCATTCCTTCATCTCTGAGAACAATATATCCAGGATTCCCTGTATTTTGCTGAACTCGGAATGTGTTGTATCTCTAGCATCAAACACATGAGTGCAGTGACCTATCTGTATCCAACTGCGTCCCGGTTTTTTTCTTAAGCCTTTCTCCTTTATTAGAGCTCTGACTCTTGAGGCATCTTTCCATCTCTTTGTGGATGCATACATATTCGACATGAGGATATGGTATCCAGAGTCATCAAACTTATCTTGGAAGATTTCTTTACAAAGAAGATCTACATGCTCCATCATGTTGTGAGCTCTACATGCAGCAAGCAAGCATCCAAGAACGTTACCATTTGGTTCCTGAGGCATTGACCTGATGAAATCGCATGCATCATCAATGCGGCCTGCTCTACCAAGCAGGTCTACCATGCATGAGTAGTGTTCCATGTTGGGTGGTATGCAATAATCATCAATCATGGTATCATAGAGAGACCCCCCCTCATCCACTAGGCCTGCATGACTACAGGCAGATAGGAGTCCAACAAAAGTTGCATTAGTTGGCTTCATAGTCAAAGATTTCATTTCATCAAAGAGAACCAATGCTTGCTTTGCGTACCCATGGAATCCATAGGCAGAAATAATTGTGTTGTATGAAACAATATCCTTTTCCGACATATTATTAAAGACCTTAAGCCCAATCCCCAGGTACCCGCATTTACAGTACAAATCAATAATAGAATTGCTGACCGAAACAACCATTTCAAGGCTGCTTCTAATTGCATGGCAATGAATTTCCATCCCCTGCTTAAGTGCCCCCAGTTTGGTACATATTGGAAGGATGCTCATCAAGGTGATTGAACTTGGTTTAAGTTTAGACTTACATATCCTTCGAAAGATACTGAGACCAAAACCATAATTCTCAGCAGAAGCATGCCCAGCAATTGCTGAATTCCAAATCATGAGGTCCCAATCAGACCAGATGCTTAAGAGTATCTCAGTTTCTGCAGTTAATCCACAACTCGAGTACATGTCTACCAGTGCACTCCCAACGACAACATCAAAGTCGAGACCTTGTTTTATGATAAATCCATGCATCAGTTTCCCCTGTTCTAATAAGTTGAGTTTGCCAAAAGCGGGAAGAATACTTGACATAACAACCCCGCTAGGTTTTGCCCCAAGATTCATCATCTCTGAGAAGAGCTCAATGCTCCTACAGTATTGTGAATTCTGTGAATAACCAGCTATTAAGGTTCTCCAAGAGATATCATCTCTACAAGGCATTCTGCAAAACACTCCGTAAGCTTGATGAGTATCTCCAAACTTACAGTACATATCGATGATAGCATTGCCAACAAACAAGTCATCATGGAAACCACTCTTCAAAGCCAAGCCTTGCAGACCCATTCCCGTTTTCCTTGCTTCCAATCGACCACAGGCAGGAAGAATAGCAGCCATGAGGGCTGAATCAGGGCTCACGCCTTGGAGTCTCATCATTCTGAACAAACACAGGGCTTCCATCCCCTGTCCTTGATGTATCATTCCACATATCATAGCAGTCCAAGAAGCCAAGTCCCTTTCTTTCTGAGGCATATTATCGAAAACCTCTCGGGCATCAACCAAACTTCCGCATTTTGCGAACATGTCAATCAGGGCACATTTAGTGTAGACATTGGGTTTAAAGCAGTTGCGAAGCTCGGCGAAACGGATCAAATCATACACCTTTCTGCCCTCTTCGAGCGAACATAACCCCGAGCAGGCCTTCAAGATAAGTGGGCATGTGTAGTTATCGGGTATAAAGCCCAGCTCAAATACAAGGTGTCTAAAGAAGTGAATTGCTTCAGAAAAGAGAGCAGAGTGGAGATAGGCTCGAAGGATAGCGTTACATGCAAAGTTGTGGGGGGAGCGGAGGGTGCGAAAGAGGAGCAAGGCTTCGTGCAAACAGCCCAAATGGGCATAGAGTTTCAGGAGAAGCGAACCCAAGAGCGGGGCTGATGCTTGGCCACCAACCACAAGGAGAGCATGTAGCCTTCTGGCCTCGTGTAAATCAAAGTGGGTAGGAGGTTTCTTGAGATGAGAGGAGACGGATTCATTGAATGATTTGAAACCACGAGTTAAAGGTTTGGGTGGGGTTGGAAGAAGAAGAAGAAGATGAATACGACGAATTGTTGTAGCTATGATCCGCATGGAGACTGCGGACTTCGCATTTTCAGTTCAGAGTCGATCTCAATTATACATAAACACAAACACTGTACCTTCATTATTATATATACACACAAAAATAGTCATATACGATACATAATGCACCATATCATATGGATTATGGTGTAATAAAATATCCTCTAGCAAAATTTATGTGTTTTAATTTATGTTTCTTCCACGTCAAAAAATATATATATAGAGTTAATTTTGTTCCACAAATTGCAAAAGTTTCTCCTACTCAAGGCTAATTGACATTCAGCATAGTAAAATATCGCAAAGAAATTACCAGGCTTTAGTGCTCTTTCGCGTTTCATGTCGTGTGTGAATGTTATACATTACATTTAAATCAATCACAACCAAGTTTGCAGTTCAAAAATAGTAGAACGTACAAACTCTCTTCATCCATTAATATAATGCCAAACTCAAACAGCTTCAAGACTGCCCTCTTTTGACGTGCTTTGATTTCCAACTGCATTTACAAAACATTCTGCTACAGAGTTCATGGCTCTCTCATCCTTGAGATTAAGATTTGACAAAGCCTTGCTCAAAGCATCAGTTTTTTCCGAAACCTCTGCAGAGCTATTGAACCCAATTTTGGTTGGGACTTGGTTCTCTTCATTTTTTATCTCCAGCTGCAATGTGTTAAATTCTTCCTCTATGTCTTCATCATGCATCTCTGCATATGCTGTAGTTGCTTCTACAAAATCACAATCACAGATGTTAGACTGTATTTATTCAACTATAGATCAAAGAAAGTTTCTTTCAGTTCTAGCGAAGCATTGAATGCAATCTCACACCAAATGTTCAGTTCAGAGCACCTCTTGGAACATCACATGCAGTTTGTTTCATGCAATTTTGAAAAAGCATTTTAGTCCCATAGAGTACAAAGATTTATCTAATACTGGGATTTAAGAATCATTATACATTGATAAAACTGGTTTAAATTTTAAGTGCATAAAGGTTCACATTCTAATTGCAAAGAAAGTGGTCATTGTATACAAAGATTGTGTTGTTTGGGGGGACAAGATCCAAGACAAAAGAGAACTATGGTAATCTGGAATACTACGGTGGTAAAGATTATCGATGCCTAAGCCAAGTATTTGTTCTGAGTCAGAACCCTGATTTTGCTACCCCAATCAAATATTGAAGATTTAGTTCTAGACATTTTCATGAAGCTCCGTGTTCAAGGGAACCTAAAAATTTCATATGCTAGTTGTCTTCCAAAAATGTATCTAGCTAGCCACCAGACATGAAATTGGGCACCATCTTATTATGAATCATTACTCATTAAAACTTGGAAAGTGATGTGGTTAACATGGTTCAGATACCACAAAAATCTGATAATGAATGCTTACCTAAAGCATTATCAAGTCGTTTCAGTGAATCAATGTTCTCATCAAGTTCCTGCAGGCACAGATCAACTTCTGCAATACTAATTTGATTTTCTCGTATAGCAAGTGTGCTGCTTTGTATGGCCTGTGAAACCTGCATCAGAATATTATGAGTAAAAACGATTAAAAATACAACTATGATTTTCAAGTATAAATTCAGGCCATACTCCATATGCAGGAGTAAGAATGGGCTTCAAAACTATATACCATACCAAGCATTGACACCAAAAATTCTAACTTTTGTATGTTACATAACAAGTAAAGGCAAAGATTCCTGAAATAATATTACCAAGTCCAACCAACCTTTTTAGAGGACTCAGCATCTGCGATAACCTGGAGAACTTGCTCCACCCGGTCCAATAGTGTCGTGCATCTTTCTCTACTCTGCGATGCTAGCTTTAGTTCTTTTGTATATCTCAAGGCAACTCTCTTGTTTCCACTTTTAAGAGAAGCTAAAGCTAAGTTCCTGCTTCTGCACAGCGACCCAATTCAGTACAATGAGATTCTATATCTACAAAGATTACAAAAAAGTTAAAAGAAAGAAAGAAAAACAAAGTCACATTAACAAGTAGTGGATATTGGTAGTGGTATACTGCATCAAGAGTAAACCGGAAACCTACAACTTGTTCTATAAACATGTTTATACACATTTCCGGGGATGTGATTAATATCCTATTGGACATCTTCAATGTGACAATATACCATACACAAGGCTCATTCAGATTAACAAATCCATCAAGCTTGGGATCTGGAGCCGAAAGAAGAAATCAGACATTTACTTTTGATAACGTTGGTCAATCAAGCCAAGCTGCTGCTCAAGCTTTTCCGCAGTCCAAGTTAAGTGCAGTACACTGTAATCCACACTTGAGGCAATAGAAGCAGCTCCAGGAGCAAGGCATAGTTTCACTCCCTGTATTGCCAGAAAAAGGACAAGAAAATAAACTATTGCTCTCAGAAAACTGTAAGACGAGCATTTAACAGATAGATAAGAGGAATCCCAGTTGAACTGCTGATGATGACAACACAGCTCCATTTAGAGGAATCAGAGAGATTGTCGATATCCAACATATTTCGTAATAATATTCAACCTCTTACTCCATCAGGAAATGGAAAATCATAAACATAGACAAAAAGAAGTAGAAGTATGACTACCTCTATAGGATCAGCTCTGTTGATGACTAACAGTCTGGCCCTGCCCCTTTCTGACAAGTAACCCAAAATTGCAGATGCTTCCTTTGAACCCATACAAAATTCCTCAAACTTTGTCATGGTGACTACACAAGAAGGCGTCCAATAACTTTCCGACATTTTGTTCACTACTTCAAGGGCTCGTTCCTCTAACAGTGGTGCGAGAGTGTAGTAATCTCCAGTGAGAGCAAGATGATCAGCTTCGTTACCCACCCCAAAAAAATCCAGTGCTCGGCGGAAAATGTGAGAGAGTCGGGAAGTAGGGTGAAGCGGCAATAGGTCTCCGGCGCGGTGCATTTCTACAAGGACTCGATCGAGGCACAAGGGGGACAAGCCAGCTCGGCAGAACCAGAGGCGGCGGAGGCGGGAAGGGCGGATGAGGAAGATGCGGAGATGGCGAGCAGTGTTGAGAATTAAATCCCTCCAGAAACAGTAGAGTGGGTCCCAATCGGAGCGCTGGCCGCTGAGAGCCTTGAATCTCGCTTGACTCTTGCCCTCGTCGTCCCAGTCCCCCACTTGTTTCCGTACGAAAGCCGCCACTGCCGCCGCCTCCTCCTCCTCCCCTTCCTCTCCTGTTTCTCTGTCATCCATATCACAATTGGCAGCTGCTTTAATTACAGTTTCTCTCTGTGTGCTCTTTAGTTTCTTTCTTCAAACAATAATAACTGCACCTTCAAACTTGCTTTTAACAGCATTTATAAAAAGAGTGGGACTAAAGACGCCACAACCTCTTTAAGCACATTTCATAATAATAAAAAAAAAAAATTAAAAATAGTAAAAGATTAAAATATTTTTTTTAAAAATAATTTTGTTTCGTTCAGTCGAAACAGCCGAACACATTTTCATTCGTTCGGTTGAGGTGGTCGAACATGCTTCTATTTGTTCAGTTAAGGTGGCCGAACATTTTTTTATGTGTTCGCCAATCAGGACTGAACGAAACTGTTCGGGTTTGATCGATTTTTTGTGTTTTTTCATAAGATTTTCATTTGATTTTCATATATTTATCAAAATCGTGGAATGTTCGTTATTATGTTGGCATTACATTTTTCAAGAAATTAAAAAATTTAACATTAAAAAAATAAGAAAGATGAAAAATAGAATCCTAGTTTACTTTTTCTTCCATTTCTCTATTTTTTATCTTTCTTGCTTCTTTAATGTTAAATCTTTTAATTTATTGAGAAATGTAATACCAACATAATGACGAACATTCCACGATATTGATAAATATATGAAAATTGAGTGAAAATTGTATGAAAAAACATAAAAACAACAATCAAACTCGAACAGTTTCGTTCGGTCTTGGTTGGCCGAACACATAGAAGAGTGTTCGGCCACCTTGGCCGAACAAGTAGAAGCATGTTCGGCCACCTCGGTCGAACGGGTGAAAATATATTCGACTGTCTCGATCGAACGAAACAAAGTTATTTTTTAAAAAGATATTTTAGTCTTTTATTACTTTTAATTTTTTTATTATTATTATGGGATGAGCTTAGAAGAGATTGACTTGTCTTTAGTCCACCCTTATAAAAAACAAAAACTTGTGTAAAAAACTTGTGGATTATGGTTTATTGAAACCAAAATGGTAATTGTGCGAATTTGCTGGTGGGTTGGAAATAAATTTCTTTGTGGTTTAGAAATTGCGTGAAACTTTTAACAAAATGTATACGATCTTTCATACAAATCAAGAAAAACTTATAAAATAAGAAAATTTAATGATATTCATACTCTCAATTTTATTTTTTAATCCTTCCAAACTCTTATTAGAATTATCACTTACTCTTAATTTTATTTTTTAGTACTTCCAAACTCTCATTAGGATTATCACTTACTCTTAATTTTATTTTTTAATACTTCCAAACTCTCATTAGGATTATCACTTACTCTTAATTTTATTTTTTAATTCTTCCAAACTCTCATTAGGATTATCATTTACTGCATCTAATACTCTTTTCCCAAAATATTTATAATCAACTTGTGTATTCGGTAAACACATATATAATCTCTACTTTTTCAAAATAATAACCTCTATTTTCCAAAATATTTATAATCAACCTTGTGGATTCTCTGTTCGGTGAGCACATGTATAATCTCTCTTTTCCCAAAAATATTTATAATTAGCCTGTGTATTCTCTGTTCAATAAGCACATGTATAACTTCCTTGTTTTTTATCATAAAAGTGCTGCTCTACACATCCACTTTTGCATTTGGCCATTATCACCGTTTTCTCACATTTGAGGTATTTTAAATCGAATACTTCTTACAGCTTAATCTGTCAAAACTTCTTCAAATCTTTTTCTATTTGGAAATTTCAACCCCACTAACAATTCAAAATTTCTTATAAGCACAATCACATCCATGCATTTGGCTGTTATCACTGCTCATATTTGAGGTATTTTAAATCAAATTCCTTTATCATTGCCTAATCAAAACTTCCCCAAATCTTTCTGTATTTGGAAATTTCAACCCTACTGACAATTTAAAATTTCTCATAAGCCCAATCACATTCACTCTTGCAATTTAAAATTTCTCATAAGCCCAATCACATTCACATTCACTCTTGCATTTGGCCCTCATGTCTCTTCCCAAATCCGCTCTATTTGTTTCATCAGCACCCATTCCAAACATATCTTCATTCATGTGCTCACCAAAATCAACTCTATTTGTTTCATCTTCACCAGTACAAGTATATCCTCGTCATTCTCTCATTCTCATGCTCACCAAAGAATCAGTTCTATTTGTTTTATCCGTACCAAGTATATCCTCATTCATTCTCTCATCAATATATCCTCATTCAATCTGCCACCCAATTTTTCACCTGCATCTTCTTCATCCAATTTTTCATTTTGCTCAACCTCTAACATATTCCAAAATCCTAGAGTGCAATTTTTTTTGTCAAAATATCGTATATATATTCTTCTCAATTCCCATGCCACACAGACCATCTTACCCAGTTCCATCCATGTTCCATAATATAAGCCCCTCATCGATGTAGACCTTTTTCTCAATTTCCATCCCATACAGATCATCTTACTAAGTTTCATCCACGTTCCATAATATAAGCCCCTCATCGATGTAGACCTTCTTCTCAATTCTCATCTCACACAGACACTCCATCATCAACACCCACATCGAATCAAATTTTAAATATACCTTTTGACTTGGAGAGAACATGTGCAGTTAGTTTGTAAGAAATAAATTTATATTCTTCAATCAATATTTCATTATACTCAATCTCAGGTCAACATATCCTCTAACATATTTCGTAACATATTCCAAAACCCAATGTCTTTCAAAAGATGTATGATCATGATTATCTACAATCAATGGAGCTAGATTATCCTAAAAAAATATAATGGAATGACGAATATCCCTAACATATTCTCTCAACAATCTTAAAAAATCTAAATCTGTTTTAATTACTGTTAGAGTCTTATCGAACAATCTTAATAAATCTAAATCTATCTTAACAAATTTAAATCTGTTTTAATTACTATTAGAGTCTTATCTGAAACCACTAGACTTGCAACTACTGTTTTACCATTAACTTTTTGAATATATATCTAACAAATTTAGATAACATAATTTATACTATTTTACCATTAGCTTTTTTTGTATATATATCTAACAGATTTAGATAACATAGTTTATCTCTATCGTCATGCAGGATAGTTATTCTCCATTCCCAAAATATTTAATATTTGGGTACCCACCCAATTTCACCACCACACAGACATCGAACATCACAACATCCATTATCGTATAATAATAAAATAATAAAAATTATAATGAGTGTGGGAACATAAGTACAAGTATCAAAAAAAAAATTTCTAAACTAACACCAGACCATGACAATTAAAATAATAAATACTTTAAAAATATTTATTCAAAAATAATAAACTATAGCTTCAAATCTATACTGACAAATATTGAAAATATAAATCTTATAACAAACGTGAAAGTTACATAAAATAAAAATCATTAAACATAAAAATGAAATTAGAGAACAAAAATCATGTACCAAATAATATAGGAGACAAGAATAATATAAATCAAGCTAATAAGCTAAACTAAACCCTAGAAATGAACTTTAAATCTTTTTTCTTCTTTCTTTATTTTATTTATTTATTTAATTTTTTTTAAAAACTTCACATTCTAAGGTTAACCCTAACAAAACCAACCATATTAACAATGATTAACGTACTAAATTTGTAAGACCCAAACAAAAAATAATAGAGAGAAATATGAAATATCAGAAATCATGATTACAGAAAATTTATACTTGTTTACTCTTTAATCGACCACTTGAAGCAAAAAATTTCAAGAAATTGACATTTGATATGGATTTTTGAAATAATTTTTTTGGGAGAATATAACTTACTTTCTCTCTAATGAACTGTGTTTTTTTGGAATAAAGTCTATAGTCCAACTATACGTATGAAGGGTATACCGAGAAATAAGGGTGAAAAATTAACATTCGTTAACTATTTTTAGATTTTTTTTTTTTGAATAAAGTCAACAGTCCAACTATAGATATAAAGGGAAATCAGGGTGAAAAATTAACACCGTTAGCTCTCTTTAGAAAAATGGGAGCGTCAACTACATTTAACAAACTATAAGTGGTTTCGTGCAATTTGTAAAGTATAGAGAGATTTCATGCCTAATTTTCAAACCACGAGGAGATTCGGGCAATTATCTCCTAAATTTATTGATGAATTTTGGATAAATATAAATTAGAATTTCGTCAGTTTTATTTTAAATTAATATTTAACATAAAAATTTATATAAGATGGTTTTACAGATCATTGTCATGATATTGATTCTTATGATCCCTAAATAAAATTCATTTTTATAAATTCCTATCTGAATTGTTAAATGTGGTTTGACTAGTGTTACGTATCTACATCCCTGAGAATCTCATATAACACCCACTCATCTTTTAATTAAAGATGTTAAACGGATTAGTTTTAGCGATTTTGGGCTAGCCTTGTGAGTTTTGGGTGAAATCGATGCCAATCTAATTTTAATCCTATCAAACTTCAGGTTAAACATGTTATTATCAGACTATTAATAAAAACATTATATTTATATTTTAAATATAAAAATTTGAATTAAAATCTGCATAACATTCAAAATTCAAATATATTCATAATAACTAAATTACTCATAATTTATAATTTTGTTGCAACCACTTAAAGTTAAAATATTTGAACATTTGGGTGTGTTTGGACTAAGATGTATCTATCGCATAATATCTTAATCATGTTTGTTGAGAGATTTGCATAATTCTATAATTATACCATATTTTTTATATTTTATTAATTTTTTTATAATTTCCAATAAAAATATTTATTTTTTCAAAATAAAATAATACAACATCATCTATTTTTTCTACAATTTCTAATATGATGTGACATTTTAATTATAATCATCGCTTTAAATCAATCTCGCTCGTCTGGTCTGCCCGATTTTTATACTCTATAAAATTTCAAAACAAACAAAAGATTATCAAAATCCATTTAAATCCTAAATCTAGACTCGCAAAATCCACCTCCGCCCAAATACAAACATACTCATTAAGTTCTGAATTTGAAAATTATCATACAAACACAAATTTTTTGGCTTTAGATTATTCATGATGAAAGTATCACTAAAATTATATTAGCATTATGAATTTATACTTGTTGCAATTCATGAATGAAATTATTAAAATGACTATAAATTGCAATATAATATGAGTACACTTGTTATTTGTACGTGTATTTATTGGTTAAGTACCTGATATTATATATATCATATTATTATTTCATATATTTAATTCTTACAAATCAAATTTGAAGACACCAAACTTAGGAAAATAAACATATAATTGAAGATTGGTATTATATTTTATGTAATTAAGACAATTTTTGATAAACATATGGGCTAGTAGGCCAATCAGTTTTAAATAGATAATTTAAACGGGTTAGACATATTCAACTCTTTTTTTTTTTTAAGCAGTTGAACTATTAGCCTACAACCTGTTTAATATTCTACATATAGTAATATATGTGAATTTGAATCCACTCTAATTTAAATGTATTTGACATCTATTCATTTAAAATCGCTCTATCCAAACATAATTTTATAATATTTATAAAGCAGTTATTGAAAGAGGAGTATCAAGTGAAGAACATCAATTTTTTTATAGAAACTTATAACTACACTGATAGAGAGGAGCATCAAGAGCTACAAATTCCCAAATTCCCTAAAACGAAAAACTTACCAAATTCCCAACACATGTGAGTGGTAACAAAAAAAAAGTAGTATGACAAAAAATGGTATTTTTTGTTATTATATATTGCTGAGAAAGTGTAAGCTATTGTCACGATGTTGATTCACTATTGTCATTTGCCACTAAGTTTGCTAACAAAAAAACCGAAGCTGAATATCACGTATATTCTTCTAAAAGAATTAACAACAAAACAAGCAATAATCATATTTGTATTCCGTTTGACAATGTATCTTCTTCACCAAACTGATAATTCTCATAAACTTGAAGCAGAAGCTCCCTACATGGAACCACAGCCCGAAGTTTGATGCAAGCTAGAAAAGCACCTGAAAGCTTGCGGTGTAGGCTGTACGCCTCCTCTGGAGGGGGTGTCAACCTGTGCCTAAGCATCGTAGCACCAAGATTTGAAATGCTTTGAGTAATATTGGTCGATCCAAAATCATAGCCCCCATGCTTGGCAAATGGTATTCCCACCACAAAACCTGCGTGCACATGAGCGTCTAGCATGATTTCAGATTCCATTCCTGTAAGAAATCCAAGCTTCCTTGACACCTCAATCACTGCCTCTCTCTCACTATTCGCACATGCCATCACCTGAATATTCAATAATGTCAACATTGCTCAGCATATTCTCCTCATGCTTCAAGATAATATAAATACTAGTTGTCAAAACAGAAAATCAAGTCATTTTGAGAACTTCTTCAGGATCAAGCGGACCAGTTACAAGATGTTATCAATGAAAACAGCAATATTTATCCTGCATTTAGAAGTAAATTGAGAAAAAAAGTAATGCACCCTACCATCCTTAAATAATCATCTACAAAGTGTTTTGGGAAATCCCTTGCTGCTCCGAAGTCTATAAGATTGATTTTTTTTTCCGTCTCATCATATAAAAAGTTACTCCAGTTAGGATCAGTCTGCTTGAGATAAAACAACAGGAGTATTAAAAATAGGATAAGTGAATATAAGAAGTGAAATACTTTCATTAAAGCATACAACAAACCTCTCTTAATGGGACTTTACGTTCAAGAATAAAATTCAGACTATAATAGAATAGTTAATAAATGGGTATTGTATAACTAAACTGATGATTGTAGTAAACTGTGGAATAGTTTTCTGAAGAGCAATAAGTGAGTTTCATATTTCTGAGGGAAAGTGCAAGGATGAACATAGAGAAAATTGCCTCTATATTTACAAAAAGATACTTTTTCATCAAAGGAGGATAAGACAAGGGACACAAAAACAGAAAGTAAAACTAGTTAAAAGAAAACACCACTGTGCTTGTAGACCATTGCTTCTTTGGCCATTGTTAAAATATAAAAGGTCAAAAGAAAACCGGGCCAATTTATACAAACAAATGTTTCTTTGATTTAACATTGACACGAAAGAGGTTATGAAAACTGTCCTCAGTATCAAAGACTTCCTTCATCATACTGCTTTATATCTTTAAAGTTGGTAATAGATTCATCCACATATCAAAGTTCAAGGATAGCAGCAAGGGAAGTTGAAAACCTAGTTTACAAGGCCATTTTACGCAATAACAAAAGATAAATATGATTCTCAACATTCTTCACATGCAGCATCTATTCCCAGCTAACTTAAGCAATAATGACCAGATCCTCATTAAACCTCCATATATTTTAGTCTTAAGCTTTATTTTACTGTCCATTTATTACATAAAATTTATGATATTACTTCTAGCTAATTCTTTAAGTATTAAGTTATACGGTTCTTTGATTTACTTATATTTTATTAAATCCTTAAAATGATCAAATTCTTAGACCCCAGCTCTCACAGAACAAAGTAAAAGTTACACAAGTAAAAATACTTAAAGACACTCTCACTCTAAGGAATCCACCAAGAGATTAGAGGAAAAACAAGTCAAAAGACTTAGAACATAGTTTATTAACTTATTTCAATCACCTTCCAAAACACTACAAGAGTATGGCTATTTATTGGAGCCAAACATGATTCTAGATAATAGAGTAATGGCTATTTCACCGAACAACTTCTTTGTTTTAAAGAGAGACTCTACAATCTCTAAATTTAAGATCTTGACATATTTTTCTGATGAATCTGTCACCTTCGAGAAGAAAGGGTATAACTCATTCTAGAAAATTATAAATGCTTTCCCGTTTAGGCCGTTAGAAACTAGACTCATAGGGCTTCGAATCCAAGTATGCCAATCAGCCCAATCCCGAGCAAAAACAGTTTATTGCTCAAACCTGACCCAACTGCTGGGCTGTTTTGTAGAAACTTCATTTTCCTTTATTTGGGCCATTTCTTTTGATCATGTGAGTGTTTTCTTTCTTGGATCAGTAACTAAAACCAAAGTTAAGCTTTTTTCACCACTACCTTATTCAAAAACCACACAGGGACTAAATAATATCATACACACATATCATTTTCACAGCAGCACAGGCCTTAAGCATGGGAATGTCATTTAGTCAATTATAATGAAGAAAATGATATATAAACTGCTACACTCTAAATAGAAAAGGTTGTAAGATAACCAATAACATAGAGTGCATGCCTGCATGAAACGGAAGTTGAATAACTCCATCAAAGTAAGCTTGAGTAACTTTTTCCCAACATTATTGCGGGTCTCTTGGTCCAGCAATGCAACCTTATCAATAGAAATGCCTACAATAGAGAGAGAAAGGGCCGGGGGGGGGGGGGGGATAACATAATCTTAAATTCTATATTTGAGGGAAGTGTCAATTTTTTATAGGACTTATTATAGAATTAAAAACATTGAAATGGAGGAGAAGTACTGGAAGTTAACTACATGCCAAATTCCTTTTCAACAAGATAAATGTGAATCTAAATTCTTTTAACGGTGTTGCCAAAAAAAAAAAAAAAATCAAATCTAAAAACTAGTGACTTTAATTTGATTTGTAGATGATTTTCCTCACGACGGCCCCAAATCAACCAACAAAACAATTTTCATTGCTTATCACTCACTCAAACCGTGGTCTAAATACAGGGTAAAGCTACCGAGACTTTTATCCTTTTGCTATTGCTGCTAAAAAAATTATTTCCTCTATACATAAAGAGGAACAATATATTGAGAAGCACGCACCAGGAACCAGTTCTGAAGTTAGAACTCTTCTACTAGATAAATCATCCACCACAAATGGAACATAAAATCCTTTTGTACTGGCCAGAAAAGTTCGAAATCTTTTCTGATTTTTGGCCTCCAATTTGTAGTCACATTCTCGAGAAAGTTCTTCTTTGGCAACCTGTGAAGGAATTAAAGCACAAAGTCTAACAATCACACTTGCATGACATCAAAGATCTACTTTCCTATATTCAAAGGCCTCACAGAAAGATCAAGGTCACATCAACAGAGAAACTGAAACCAAAATCCACAATGCATTTCATAGAAGCAGGAATAATGTCCCTATTAATGCCTTGCCAAAAATTAACCTCCAATCTAGTCAATTACTTATCATTGTAGCGGTACACCCTGTTGA
This sequence comes from Scutellaria barbata, assembly GCA_028654395.1. Classification (NCBI taxonomy): domain Eukaryota; kingdom Viridiplantae; phylum Streptophyta; class Magnoliopsida; order Lamiales; family Lamiaceae; genus Scutellaria; species Scutellaria barbata. The sequence goes on along the minus strand of CM053649.1, from coordinate 9,620,417 downwards.
AATTTATATCTGGTTCATTTCATCCTACAAAACATTGGCAATTCTCCCAGCAAGTAACAAATTCACTAATACCCTAATAGGGGAATAATGTGCACCATAAGGCATAGTTCATACAGTGCAATGGAATTGTTAACCAGAGTAGATGTCCAAATGGCATAAAGAAGGCAGCCAGTTTTCGCCTCCGACCCGAGAAAAGACACCCAAACCTTAACGCACGAGCCTCAGCCTCCTATCGAGCAAAAATACTCAAGTTTTCCAGGACGCAGGCTCCTGAAAAGGGAAGCCCTACCACAGCCTAGTGATTCAACCACGGTGGATATTTACTCAGCCACGTCCGGATCTGATTGATCTATTTACTCTGCACCCCATTCAAAAAAATATCTGAAGTCGTGGTTAACGATTCAAACTTCTCAGTTCTACTAGCATGAGTGAGCCAACAAGAACAGGAAACAATTCTGCAAACCACAGAGCGCCAAGAAAAGCTCTAATGTGTAGGCAAACAACTGCTGTAGGTAAAAGAACATACTAGTACTAGCTACATCAGGGTCCTCATAAGATTTGAACCCAGCCCCCAGCCCCAGCCACCACCACCAAAAAAACAAACAAAGGCAGAGATGTTTACTTTATTGGGGCCCATCATTTCATAAGAAGATGATATACTTTGGAAATCTTTATATAACCAAGCACCATAATTAGAAATCAACATAAGAATCATAATGCAAAAACTTTACCTTCATTGCATTGTCAATATACAGTTTTTCTGGTAATAAATTTGTATATGTTAACAGCAGTTTAACATTCTCAATATCACTTTCAATGCTATCCGCAACTCCGGGATACTGAATTTTCATTGCGACCACCAAACCATCCTTTGTGACAGCCCGATGGACCTAGAAATTGCTTAGAAGCATCAGGAGATGAAACGAGTTACAAAATAGATGCAGATGAGTATGATGCTGTGAGAACCTTTTAAATTACAGAGACATAGACAAACAGATAAGATCCAACTTTGATACTTCATATTGCAATCAAATAAACCATTACCCACAACTTAGCCTTTGCATTAGAATAGCAAACATAGGCACTTAAGTTCAAGAGATTACAAGGAAGAAAGGTCCACCATCTCTTATATGTTTATCTTTCAATTGCCTGACTCTGAGGACAGGGGAGAGGGACACAATGGTTTTTCTATATCAAAATAGAAAAAAAAAAAAAAAAAAGGCAACCAGTTCCTCTTGTGCAAATTAGAAAGCTCAAAGAAATATTTTTGCTTAATTATACTGTTTCCAAATGAGATTGTTTCTAAACTTTTTACAATTTAAAAGAGAGAAGTAGCTGCTGCCCTGAACAATGATCCCTAGAATATCATAACCTAGCTTCCTTGATATATTTATGCTACAAACTACAAAATTAATAACCAATTTAATTATCTAAAGAATGGATTTAGATTGAAGTTAAAATCTGTTCCTTTCCACTGATGGAATTTGTATATGTATGATATTTATTTACACTAATATTTAGTTTTTGGATTTGTCTGTGGTTTCTAATTAGATGTAACTGAAAAGAGGGCTAATTATATTTATAACTCATGTCATTGGCCTGTATTCTCCCTTTGAGCAATTGAAAGACTATATTAGAATAATGAGGATAAATCCTAGGGTCCCAAAACTGTACTTGATCCGAGATTGAACCCTCAAACATATATGTTACAGTTATGAAGAGAACTTTCAGTGAATACATGAAACTGTTCACTATTGTTAGGTATAACATATAAATATGAAAAGGGACCCATCCTTATTTGGCAGATTCATGTGCAATATATAGTTCATAGTTATATATGTCATGAAACCTGGAGGGAAAATGAAAAGTCAAGTGTAATTTTTGATGCTCTTAATGAAAGCCGCTCTACCACATCATCTAAGGTCATTTTTGAGGGAAACCAAGGAGATCTTAAATAAACCCTATCCCATAATCAAAGGAAAATGTATTTAATGAAAATCACACAGAATCCAAGATAAGCATAAAACAGAGAGATTTAACTTCATCACCTGTCCTATACTTGCTGCAGCTATTGGCTCATAGTCAAAACTCAACAACTTAGAGGACCAGTTGGAACCCAACTCAGCGTCCAAAACCTGATTGAGCTGATTTCTTGGCATCCGATCTGCACCCTGACGAACAATCTCTAAAGCTTCCAAGATCTGGGAGAGCATCAAAGCTAGCACAGTAAATAAGATGCCTGAGAATTGTAGTTGGGAAGTTATGAAACTTTTAGCAGCAACCCACCCCCCCCCCCCCCCCCCCCCCCCCCCCCTTTCTCTGGAGAGCCTTTTCCCAGTAGTTTTAATTTTCAAGAAGTACAGAAAGTTCAAATAAAAGGTGATAGGATTTAAGGAGGATGTAAAAGTTAGGACTTCAGAAAAACACAAGCTACCCTCATTTGCATCTCATAATTTGCTCTACTATAAACTCTGTTCTTATGGCTCCTTGCACTCTTGTATCTCATTGTTAACAACCTGAACACCAATCATATTAACTGTAAGAATAGCTTGAGTTATCTGATCTTTATTTAATAGTATTATTAGTATTATAATCTATTTTCTTCTATCAGAGAAAATGGGTTACCTTAAAATCCTATCCTCAAAGGATTTGTCATAAGAAAAGCACCCCCCAAAATGTAAGAACATGTGAAATAGACCATCATTTGGGTGCTTCATGCAAAAATAATATCTAACATAAACAGAATGCTACCAAATTAACCGGTGCATTAGTAAAGCCTCACATCATCTAGAACTTTCATGTTTCATTCTTTCTCATTCTTGAAAAATCAGAACAAATATTATCTTCCCACTACTTTGCACAAGATTCACAGTACTTGAATATTCAACAATGAACAATATATTTTTCCAATTTTTAATCTAGCTTTTTCTTTTGGAGGTCAGAAGGAAATTACCACACCAATCACAATTATCTTCCAAAAAAAAAAAAAGAAATTAATGGTTAACTTTTTATCATAGGAAATGAGAGGGTAAAATATTTCGAAGTATGCTGAAAGCATGTAAAATGTATGAACTCCTAATTAAAAAAATATGCATTTACATACTGGAGCAGGTACAAGAGATTCATCTTGAATACTCAGCATTTGGCCTAATTTGAGAGCGGCTCCACGCATTCTGCATAATGCAAGAGCTAAACGCTCTGCATTTTTCTCAGACAGGTATGGGGAAAGAGCAGGTTGATTGTTTCCTGAGTTAGGTGTACCAAACATGATTCTCTTGGCAGATTCCTGAAGTGTGCCCCATACAAGACCAGCTCCAAGTCCAGCAAACCTTCAACCACACTTGAAAAAGTAAAACCAAAACTCATGCCAATATCATTTTCTCATAAGTTTCAAAGTTGGCAAGCTCAACATAACTTTGAATTGAGCATAAAATTAAGGACAAGGAAATAAGTATCCACAGTCCCTAAAAGAACTGCACTAATGAAAAGATAACTCCAAATATCAGAAAATGACCAAGAGTGATGGCAAAAGTTTATTCCTAAATGGTAAATGAATAAAATGAGATATAAGCACTAGTTTTATAGGGAACACCTGCAAATAACATTAGAGAGTTATACTCATATGACAAAGAATACGAGTGGCATATTTTGGCATTTAAAAAAAAAAAAAATAGAAAAGAAAAATATCAAAGACCTAGTACATCCATCAAGATATTTCAATAGGTTCTAACTAGTATATTGCATGCAAGCCTACTATACTTCAACTACTGAAGAATCTAAGTTTATTAGCAAACCAAGGAACGTGAGTGTACATATTTGGCATTTTTTCAGAACACTCAGAGAAAAGGAATTAATGGCATAGTACATTCAGCACGATATCAAATAGTAGCTTAACAGATTCCAACTATTATAGTCCACGGAAGCCTACTATAGTTGAACTATTGAAGAATCTAAAGGTCTATTAGCAAACAAAAAATTGTACTTTTCACCCAATCCTCCTCTTAAGTGTGTTTTCATAAGAATTCAGGTAAAGGATAGAGTTCTGCAAATATTTCCCATCTTGACCATCTCTCTCTTCTCTTGCTCTCATATAAAAACTTTTTGTAAAACTGGAACCAATATTTTTCTTGGAATTTGCACTTGCTGTATAAGAGGAAAATCTACTTGGGTTTAACTGAATCAAGTCCTCCGATCCATGTCTTTCCTCCTACTACATCACCAGAAGCTAAAATCTTGAACTCGTATGACTTATCATGCTAATATTTTCAAAGTAGCCTGATTTTCCAAAGCTCCTCGTAATTGCTTGAACTGATTATCGATTAACGCAATAACAGTGAGTAGAAAGATCAAACGCCTTACCCTACGGCTCTGGAGAAAGAAGTAGAAGGAACTCTCATCTCCCTGGGCTTCCTCAGGTTCCGGGGAGTCACGGTCCCATCAACCACCCCGTCCGAGGTCGAGGGAACACCAGTTCGGGGACGCTCATCCAAGGAAGTCAGTGAATCTGGATCCTCAGAAGCACTCGAGGTGGAAGGGGAAGGGGAAGGGGAAGGGGAAGGGGCAGGGGCAGGGGAAGGGGCAGGGACAGGATCAGCTGCGTCGGGGGACTCAGTGGTAAAGTAAACGACGCTGCTTCCTGTATTTCCATGAGCAGCGTGATTCGTATTATCAATGTTGGGTGTCTGAGATTCGACGCTATGGAGTTTCCCTTTGGTGATTCCGGCAACGTCGGCGGCGGAGAGAAGGGCAGCCTTGATTACGGATTCCAGCGGAGCAGCCTGCGAGCGGTTAATGGCTTCTTTAGCCACCAGAGATAATCCATTCACCAGTCTCGCAATGTCCTTCAAAGGTGACATCGTAATTGCAGTCAATGGGAAACCCTATGATTGATCTCGAAAACAAGCCTCGTTATAACTGTAATGCGGATCTGAGTTCAACTTTTGTTTTCTCTTTTTGCAGAATTTACTTACGCTACGTGTTCAGCCTTCCTCCCCATAGTTTATGTAAAACACATATTCTCCGTTTTTTCTTGAGACGTCAACATATATTGATATTAATATGATTACGAATTATGGCTCGTCTCATTAAGCTGTAAACTATCATATTACATAATTCATTATATTAAATGATTTGATCGGCAAATCAAATTGTTAACTCTTCATATAAGCACACGATTCTTAAATATATCATTTCAATATATCCTAACGTTCAGTATCTGGGCTTTCTGTATTGGTTCCAAGCATTTATCTTCTAGAACATTTGAATTTATACATCTTTATAAAAAAAAATTCCCAATATTTTTGGACGTTACGAAACATTTTACAAAACATCAACAATGTTAATTCCGTTTGGCAGCAGCCAGCAGGTTATGGTTGAAGACTTTTCTGCCTTTGTACCAAACTGACACTTAGGAATTGATACTCGTACGTATAAATGATTTGGAATGTTATAAAGCCCGGTTGGTTGTAAAAGAGCTCTCAATGATACATAATTCTACCGATTATGATGAGACATTTGCCCCCATTGCCAAAATGGCATATCTCCATGTTCTTATTGCAGCTGTATCAATTTTGGAAGTGACATCTCTCAAATGAAGGATTTCTTCCAAAAATCAGTCTGAAAATGTTAAAATGTCGATCACGCATTGTTCATTTTATATTTTATATCTTTATTTCATAACAAGGACAGATTGGCTACTATACATACTCTTAGTTCTACATCTTATCTAATTACCTATCAATTCTAAGATTATTACACAGATGGCCAAGCTCAGGCCTTGCGTCCATCCAAGTAGTGAATCTCGTCTCAGTGCCTGAAGTGCTGTACAGATAGGATCTAAATGCGATCAGGAAGAAGTATCGCCTGCACTCACAAGATTAGACAGTGTGACAACCCAAAATATAGTAGCTAGCTACATTGAAAATAGGGTGATGAACTACAGATTCTAGGCTAGAAATGCAAATGCTGTCGAAAGATCCTAAAACAAAACAAGTGTAGTTAAAAGTCTAAACATACTACGAGGGAAACATGCAACTGAAAATCCAAATGAAAGGTACCTCATGGGGGGGGGGGGGGTGATATTCTTTATGTTATAAGCTACGATAAAATTGGAAAATGAAACCAACCTCAAAGCCTTGATACCCATATCCTCAAGATATGCTCGATGTTCATCACTATCATCTGAAAGCTTTTCCAGTTGCTTGCTGTAGAATAGAATATCATCTCTCAAATGTCCAGCCCCAGCACACCTAATAGAGAGGAAACAACTTGATGACTAGAGGAAGGATTTTAGAACACAAGAATTAGAAACAGTACTGATGAGGGCCCCCATCAATATTGGGTGGTCATACTTCACTTACGAGTTCTTCCCATATTTTCATCCTTCTTCAAATGTTTAGTTTGTTATGCTACAAAGTCAGGCTGTCTAAATGAATGACTAACTTAAGCTAGCACACACATTTTTTTTAAAGTTTTTTTGTTTTTTTTGGTTTCATGTAATTACCAAGTCTAAATCTGATTTTGACAAATTATCTATGTTATTAGTATCACACTGGGGAAGGTGATTTGCCAGCATCAACTACATTTAATTTTAGGTTGAGGTAGTGTATTAAATAAAACCTCTTTGTTCATGACTTAATAACAACAAATTGAATACATCAAAATTGATGAGATTTTAGTTGAGAAAATGGCGGGCAATAAAAATTCAAATCCACTGTCCATTGGCAATGATGATTGACTTTGCAACATCTTCCTAAGAATACACAGCAATCATTTCTTCAGAAAAAGGTAGTATAGAAAATATTATAATTGCACAATTAATAAAAAAAAGCATGTACATAAGAAATTGCCTGATGGTTAATATAGACACTTGGTGCAGTGAAGTTTCCTGGCTTACAAAGTATGTAGAATATTGCATCGCAGAGATGGCCATCTTTTGTAGGAAATTTGGCGTGGGAGAGATGGTATGAAATGATGGATATAGTGATAGATGCAGTAGGTAACATGAGTCATTGTCTTGAAAAGTATGAAAGTGAACAGTGAGTAAATCAGTTCGCCAACAATTCCAATATATACATGTATAATGGGCTGCAAATAACTGAGCCAGCTACTGTAACTTACAGAGGTAAAGCCATCTTGATTTATCTGAGTGCAACTCTTACCATTCTTCCTAGCATATGCAGCCTCTTATTCAACTTTGTTCTCAACCAAAGTCTTTAAGATGTTTAGATTATTAACACTTTAGACAAATTGACTTCTCCAATTTAGAATTATGTTAGGAGCCATTAATTATGTTTTCTTAATAATGCTGTTATTTTAAGGAAATTCATTTTAAGAAAAATAAGAAGGAAAAATAAGATAAACAATTTCGGATAAATCAACTTCTGAAATGAAAAAATGATGGTAGGAGCAATAGTTTATGTCTTTAAACAATGCACAAATAGGTGAAAATTCCGGACATTGGTCCTGTGGATGAATTATAATCTAGTTGCAAGGTCAATACACCGACAGAAGTTTGACAAAAATAAAGGTTACATGATGTATTCACACATATACAAGCCAAAGATAAATAAAACAGCAAGCAGACTAGGATAACGTACTTTCTGAAAATAATATCTAATTTCCCTGTCTCACTGCTGCCTTCATAGGGAATTATCATTCATGCTCAGAGCCAGTGTATTTTAATGTCTGTATTGTTATATACTTAAGTTTGATCGCCATTCCAGGCACACAAAATAACATACGCTCTTGCCCGTAGTTCTTCATTCAATTTCACAGATGCAGATCAAAGCATAAATTCATCCTTTTGCTTAAACATGCATGACATACATAAGGAGAAACAACCTGATGTGTAAGCAAAAGATCATACCTATCTACAACAGAGTCAATATCTGCTTTGCTCTCGGGACCATGGACAAGAACTCTAATCAGGCTTAGGATGTCTCTGTAATCACCCAATTTGCGTGCTTCATCATCAGAGTTAAAATGTTCTTCCCGTGAATCAGAAGAGCATGGACTTTCAATAGATCGTGAGAGATGTGATGTTAATGCTGCCTCTTCTCCAAGTCTTATACAAATGATAGCCATTGCATAGGCAACCCCTCCAAATCCTGTGTGTGATACAAAAAGATACGACCCTGCAGAGCTGTCAAGAGAACAAGGAAACCGGTAGTTTTAGGGATAACGTGAGATGGTGAGATGTCACAAAATTATGACAGATTCTAAACAATATTGCAATTTTGATATGCACTCTGAAGATTGGGAATATCACGATAAAACAAATTTAATGCACTTGTTCCATACGATCGGTAAGTGCCCTTTATCCTAGTTGGTGTGTGGTAAAAGCGTAACTTGGAGTCTCAGGATCACATCTTTCTGAGTTGCCCATTCACATAGTCTCTGTGGTCTAGAGTAAAAACCGAACTGAAACTTGCTTGGGTCTACCCCAGTTCACGTATGGATCTTTTCACAGTTAATTTAGGATTGCTCATTGGTTATAGTCCTAATGTTTTATGGATAATGATTGTTTCAATAGTATGATGGTCTATATGGCTACAGAAGAACAAGAGAACAAGAGAACAAGAGAATTTTATAAGATCCTGAAGAACTCGTAATAGATGTCTGGGATAAAATTAAGTTTTTAGAGTGGCACCATGGATCCAAAGGAACAAATATACCAGGAACTTCTTTTTTTGATGAGTTTAGAGATATGAGTTTAGCACTGTAAATTTTTGGGTGGATGTCTTATTCCCGAATTGTAATTATCCCAAAACTTTTGTTTCTTATAAAAAAAAAGTAGAAGATTGAAATACTCATGGTACATGGTACTTGAATTGTACTTTGCAGGAAGAAATGTAATAAATTTATGAGGGGGGAAAGGACAAAAAACCTAATCTCCTGATCATATATATGTACGAGTTTTAGATCACGTGCGTTGCACGTGGAGATCAATTCAAATTAAGGAAAAAAATAATACAAATACCTAATATATAACACTTTATATTAGAGTTCTAATTATATGAAAATCTTAAATTACTATTATAACCTTAAATAATAATCCTTGATAGGGATATATTTGGCAATCCATATTTTGTAAGAAACATCCACACTTTTATATAGATAATAGATATCATGACATCATACTTAAAAAAACTAATTAGAAGAGACATAGATAAGAAGGTTTAGTCAAAAGTTTAATAGATTTATGATATAGTCTTCAGATCTAGAGGTCTAAAGCAAGACGAGGTCAGATACTAAATAATATCAGGGAAGCAATGCTTAATGGCAAGATATTTGTATAGAATTCTTTTCTGACTAGATACTTGCTTAGAATTAATAGACATTGAAAACCATATTCAATACAAAACAGAATCGAATACTTACTCATCCTTACAGTATTGGATGGAATCAACATCTGAAGCTAGAGCTTCTCTTTCTCTAGTTAATGGGATCCTCTGATAAGCTATATTATATCCTTCATGCTTCAGAGCTGCATATACCTCTGCAGGAGTCTTAACATCATCTACAAAAATATTCTCCCAGTACCCTACGATACTGGCCTGTTTTGATGTGGGATTATACTCTTCACGATGTAATAGCATTCTACCACGAGATTTCCTAATCTCAGAAATTATATCTTCTTTCAAACGTGCCTCCATATGTTCCACCTGTAAATTGAAAGTAAAGTAGGAAATGGAAATCCATTTCAATTTATCTGCAGTTTTTCTATCTTGTGAACTTTTGATAATGTTTGCATACCACTGGACCGGTGATTCCTATGTGCTTGAGTGTGTCAACAGGCTTGTTAAGTTCCCTGAGAACAAACGGAACGTTGTTGATATAAACGACGGCCTCTTCCCGAAGATCTGTTAAAACTACCTTCTGAAAACTTCCTTCTGCTGTGGGCTTGGCACCTAAATAGGCTAACATCTCTTCTGCACCTGCAATGGTTGGGGTTGCCATGCTATACACTGGATATCCGTCCACCTTAAAACACAGAAATCTCAAAAGTGAGACAAGCTGTCATTAAGGGTTCGGACAAACTTATAGCTGTATTAAAAACCTTACTTAGACAAGTAATTTCATGTCGCAGATGATTAACATTCACATTTTATTGTTACTGCCTGAGCATTCTTCATAGAGATGTTTTAGAATAACTGCTCAATAATATAACTTCCCCAGCCTAAATAGTTCCATATAATCGAAAGTCATCATTGTCTTCTAGGTTAAGTATCACATACATATTTGATAATCACCTAAACTTGATACAGTTGCAAAGATATATCTCAGACTTCTTGTTCATTTGTGTGTATAAACATGTCCTCTTTGGGTACCTTGTAGACATTTGGTGCACCATGGATTTGTATGTGGCTGGAAGTCCTTTGACCAGGAAAGAAATACATCTTAAGAATACAGCCTTTCCCCAAAACTGAACCATTGCGATCCTTCACAATTGCCTCCATCACAGCATCTCCATGTTGAGATTCATGCGGAGCTCTCAATTCCTCCTGTATTCAGAAACCTAACGTACAGTCAATCAGAAGGTAAAGAAACATAACTACTTTGAGATTGTTTAGGTAATGAAAGAAGCTTTACAGGGACAGTAAAGAATCGTCCAGGTCTTAATCTGATGGACCATTTCATTGTTTGAACCTCTCGTCTCTGATGTAACCAACTTTTAAATGTCATTCTTGACTCTCCTTGTCCACAAAATCCATCAAACGCTTCACTTCCTAGATATGCTGCAAAAGCAATTAAACGGAAATAGCGCTCCAAATACTCAGCACCACGGTTTAAAGCTACTCTCCTTTCTCTAGGCTCCATATTCTGCTGATTAAACAGCTGTCTGTACTGCAGAACAGCTTGGCGTATATTCTGCAGTGCTGAACATCGATCTATAATAGCATCCAATGCTCCTCGGCATTCCACTCCATTATCAAATAATCTTGTAATCTTCCACAATAATAGGATGTCATTAATCCCAAATGAATGAACTGAATCTTCCCCTGACCTACCTTTTTCAGAAGCAGATACTGATGAAAAATGATCTTCATTATCATCGTCACCGCGACTACCGAGCTCTTTATGTGATGGGTACTCAAGCTCTCTATGTGATGGGTCATCGATTAACACTCTAATCGGTCTCCCATATTCTATTCGGAGCTTCAGAAGGCAAGCAATAACAGTACCAGTTGTTGTCCTTCCGATTCCCATCTGTATAAAACTTCAAACCTTAAGGAAGCTAGCACAACTAGCTAATATATTTACAGAAATATGGAGGAAAACTCCAATGGTATGGTTCATTCAACAGGGTAATTGAAACTTGAAACTATAACTACCTGGCAGTTAAAAACAAAAGCTGTGTCTTTGGAGGCAGATACAATGTTCATGGCCAAAGTGTCAAAGTCAGAACCCTTTGGAGCTTTTCCATCAGTTATTGGAACACGTGCATATTTGATGGGGAAACCATCAGCTTCAAAGCACCTAAACACCTCCCGTGGGGTTTGAATGGCATCTCCATGCACATGTTCCCAAGCATCTGATATTTGTCCTTCCTCAGTTTCATGAATGACCATTATTGCACCCTGATAACGTTCAGCTTCTCGCAAAATATCATCTTTCAGCCTAGCTTCCATTCTTTCAACTCTTTCACAATCAATCCCCTTGACACAGATAGCCTATATCATTAGTTTCGGTGCCAAAAACAGATAAAAATAAAATAATATATATACCCACTAGAAAGAGAAAACAGTATAAAAGGTAAATATTAACAATATTGTTAATTTGTTGGTACACTATAAAGGGAAACATGATTTATGAATCTTCACATAACAACAGAATCATCTGCAAGACCAACTTGTTTTTCATTCTGGAAATCAAAATTTTGACAGTATAATAGAACCAGATGGACTTTGTAAATAGATTAACGTAAATGCAACTTTGAAACATATTGTTTTCAACCAAAATGAGAAAAATATAGAGTGATGCTGTCACAGATACCAAGATTCACTGCATTGGTATTTACGGACAAGAATACAGCAATCTCACAGGTCTTACAAATAACCAAAAAAGAAATAAGAGATATGAAAAAAGAAATATACAATGCTATCATCTGGTGTGCATGGGCATAAAAGTTGTCACATTCTGCTAGTTTCTACTACAGAATTGTGGGATAAGTGTCATACCGTGTACTCCAGCATATTTTTGTATGGTCTTTCAACTTCACGAAGGACAAATGGTTTCCCGTTGATGTAAACAACAGGTTCTTCTCTCATATTGTGCCACAATACTGGACGACCACCTTTTGAGCTTCCAATCCTTTGAATGACTGATCGAATTCCATCAACAGTTGGATTAGCAACACCATAAACTGGAAATCCAGGAATTTCTCGAAAATTTGGAGCACCCTCCACTCTTTCTGGTAAACAAGGATGGTGACAACCAGGACAGTGGTCACTTTTAAGAACTGTTTGACTTCCAAGGACCTCTCCGTTCCTTAAGGCAGCAACTTGACTCATCTCAAGAGGGCGGCCATCAGCAGATTCAGCAATTTTTGCTAGAGATGGTTTTAGATTGGCAAAGCCTAGTGCCCCCATTGGGTCTCTCCTCAGCAATCTACAGATGACACCATCACAAGCTAATAACATATTTTGACATTGCATGAATCAATCTCCAAAATTGCAATATCAACATCTATGCAGCAAGGCAATGCTTTCTTTAGTTGAAAAATGACACTTAGATTCAAAGCCACTGTAGTTCATCTCAATCCAGGTTCCTCAAATGAAATTACAAAATCCTTTTAAATTCAGTTCTCCATGACTACACAAATCATATAACATCCAAATTCAGACTCAGCTACAGGTTTCATTTTAATATCCTCAGTCCACTTCTCCTTCTTAGTTTGGCACTAATACCAGTCCACCTTGCTGAAGAGTATATTCACCTTAACATTATTGTCCTTACCATAATCAATATGTATATCCATCAGTAACCATACATTCAATCGAGCAACATAGGTCAGTATTCCTAAAAGTTTTTCTTTTAACCTGTGAATATCATCTTCTAACCCAACATTTTATGCTTAACTGAGTATAATTCTACACCTAAAGCCTCAATTGTCTTTCTAACAGATTGACTCAAGTTGGTCAACTCTTTTGTCATTTTCATTATACCGGTTTAATGCACCCGAAGTTTCATGCAGATGTAAATATATTTGTCTTGAGAATTAATAATTTATATTACATGAAAACATAAATTTTAAAAAAAAACACAAATATGTTTTTAAATAGTCAAAATACAATATTTACTACCAGTGGTTTATTGTATTTGATTAAAGCATTAAAATATTTTGTTTCTAATTTAATAAAAATCAAAGTATAAAGGAACACAGGGTATAAGGATTTATATTTGTCAATAGAAAAGTTGAAGTAGGATAAATGATTGCATTTGCTAAAGAATAATTAAGTATCTTGAAGTTATAATATGTTAAGCACATGCTAACATAAAGAAATTTAGGGCGTGGGATTACCAGGAAAATAATCTGACATTCACTTGATTGGGAGACCTTTAGCACTAAATTGACATTTAAAACAGCAAAGAGCTCATTACCTTCTCAATATACTATAAAGCTCTGGTCTAGCTCTCATCCACTCAGTGAAACTGCATTGACCAGCAGACATAGGATAAAGAGCTTCTCGTTCTGTATGAAGATATACAGCAAAACATATAAGGAAATAATATCTCTCCAAGTACTCCACAAAAAAGGAAAGAGATGCCTCCTTCTTCATTTCATCAGCTTGACAAAGAATACTACTTCTATAACTAGAAATCGCTTCACGTAGATTCTGTAGTAAAAAAAATCACATACAACAATTTAGAATATTGATCATAGTATCAAGATGCTTTATATTATCCCAATTATTTGTTCTAACTAGAATTGGAAAACTGCAGCACACATTAAAAAAAAAAAACAGGGATCAATACCTGCATAGATGCACATTTATCGATGACTTTATCAACCTGTCTTTTGCCTTCAACACCGCCCTTAAGGCAAATTATTAGTCAATACAAATTCATTGTGAAAACAAGAAAAAAGAAAAAAATCTTTGCTGTAAACAATATAAGTAGGAGCTAGCTATTTGGTACCTCTAAAACTCGAATAAGGCTTCTAATGACCACATATTCTCCTCTACGGATAGATTCCTCTGAATTTGGTAGCTCGGATGTCAAGCTAGAACTGAAATCAGAAATTTTTCCCATAGAATTTGTCCTTGGGATACCTATACATGAATACATCAAAATTTATTTCTTTCAACTTTAAATCAGAGAAAAGAACCAGAAAGATATATAGATCTTTTTCCAATAAAAACTTCTGAAAGGTGCAGAATATTGTGCATGCATTAATTAATTAAAAGGACATAAGAAGCCACTCCAAACAGTGAACAGAAATACTGAGGTTCATCTCATCTGTTATGTTAACCTCCTCAATCAGCAATTGGACAAACAATAGATTATTGGAGAGAGAGAAAGGATAATTCCAACCGTATATAAGACTATTCTATAATGGAGCAAAAATGTCTGAAGACTGTCATAACAGACATTTCGAACATCTAATAATCAATCACATCTCCCTACCAGAACGCAAGCTTAAAATTTAAATCTCTGGACCACGATTTCCCAGATTCCCTCTTAGAATCTTTAAAAGGTCCTACTTCTATCTAGCATCAGAAGCATGTCGGTAAGAAAAGACACAAATTTCTTAAGTTTGTACACTAAGTACCAATCTACTCCAAGTCTCCAACTCCTTATTTACAAAGACTTAACATGGAGATATCACACAAACTGCTGCTAACTTCTAACCTTCTGATACCTGAAGCTAACCCCGGTTTTACAGCCATCTGATTCTCTGTATAGTGGTGATACATATAAGTCTCCGCTTTAGACCCTGCTTAAAAGGATCAACATATAGCTCATAAGCTTTATGAGCTCAAGGAGGAGATGGTTGACTTCATGGAAAAGGTCATCAGTGCAGTTGACAGCAAACACATGAAACGCGCAAGCCAAGATGGAAGCATGATGGTGAAATGGTGGTAGTAGCGGCTCTGTGAGGCAATAATAGATGGAGATCAAGAGGAGAAAAGGAATTTTATTCCTAATTTTTATTCGAAATTCGAATTTATTAGGTTTTAATTGGATAATGTCAGATATGGTTGTCACCTAGCTAGCTGCCTGGGTAGCACCTCATCTAGCCTAGGCTAAGCACTGCCTGCCTAGCACCTAGTACCAAAGCTGATGTTTAACATCTAGTACCTATTAGCGATAATAGATGGCACCATATACTTTATTGTAGCAATTTACTTGTCACTAAACTTTCATCATATGTAAGCAGCGGGCATGGCAGTATTTTTAAATTATAGATAGAATTCTACTTTCGTCCAAATGATAATATCATGTCATTTTATCTGGAATGTAGCAAGGAGTGTAGACGTCTAGTGCCATGATTACCAAAAGAGAAATACTCGTGCTCAATGGTATCACTAAATTTGTACTAGTTCCAGAACAAATCCTTTTCATTGGAAATCATCAATGTGAATTCCTACTGTATGGAAAATAATACATAAAAGAGAGACAAATGAAAGGAGAAAACTGCTATAATTAATGAGACAATGTATAGGTAATCAATTATGCTGGCCAAGTTCACAAAATCAGAAATCAAATAGAAGTATAAATAGAAAGTTGATATACAAGACTTAAAAAAAAAAAAATCTCAGAAAGTGTGTTTAATGATAAATAATAGCATCCAACTTTAAAGTGTAAATAAGGCTATGGAGAAATTCAAAGGTCACCTGAAGTGCCAATGCGATTAATATAAATCAGTGTCGCGATCACCATCCCTGTGGTCGTTCGTCCACGCCCCATTTGGCAGTTAAATATTATCTCTGTCTTTACATTTGCTTGAGAAATTTTGTGAACCTAAAATGTAAAGATATGGGGAACCTTGTAACATATATTTCTTTTCTTGATAAGAAAAAAAAAAGATAAAAATAGCAATTCAAACTAACAACATATTCGTAAACGTCAGTTATGCGTGGAAATCTTTTCTAGACTGATGTGTTGCATTAGCTGGATGTTCCTTTTAATATACTATAGTAGGCAATATTTACTGGATCAAGATTTCTAGTATTAAACATAGTCTATAGAGAACAGCCTTTGTTAACCTACAAACTTAAATGAGAAAAAAAAAGAAGCTAACATCTCATCATTATTAATCATTATTAATACAATTTACTTGTTTCTTATATAAAAAAAAAGGCTTAAATGAAAAAAAGAAAAGGAAAAGATATGAGGAAAGTAGTCAAGTATCAGCAACTAACAACATTAGTTACATTACTGGCGTTCTTTTGTTAGTCTAATTCTTGAGGTTATCAATTAATTAATAACTGCATCTCTTGAAGAGCGAGTGGTTATTTTTTACATGTTATGTGCACCTATGTTTAACTAATTTACATTTTATATGATAGAGAGCAGGACGGAGGGCGGGAGCTGCTTGAAGAAGGGCCCCATCCCCTGTTGGTGTACCACCGTCGCCAACGGTCCTAAGATGGGCTTGGATCTTTAATTAATTATTTTGGGATCTTTAATCATTTCTATTCCTGTTGCTTTATTCTTTTTGGATTGCTATTTTTGGACAGTAGGGTTAAGGATTATTTATTTGCGTTGCTGAGGAAATTAGGGATTATTACGTTTTTATGAGAAATTAAGGAGCCATTGGCTTGGGCAAACGCTGCGCCGTTTGATCGTAATTTTCTATTCCCATCAATTGGTCCGACCTGCCAGATCAGAAACCACCACCACCGATTCCATGGCGCGGCCCACCATTGATCAGCAAATGGAGAAATTGGAGGCCGATCAAGCCGAGATGAAAGGCGAACTGCAGGCCATGAATGTGAAACTGGATTCGATCACCAAAATCCTGGATAAGCTGGTGCAGACTGTGATGGCGGCTAGCCCGCCGCCGCTGTAACCTGCGGTCGAGACCGTTGTAGAGGGGCAAACTTCAGCGGGAACCCTTGCTTTGAACCAGCCGCTCCCAAATCCGAGCCCTATTTCCCCCGACCTTAGCACTGCTGACTTTTGATGGCACTGATCCGATTGGCTGGTTAGCCCGGGCCAACCAACAGTTTGAAATTCACCAAACACGATCTGAATTGAAAGTGCTGTCTGCTTTGGTGGCTATGGAGGGCTCCGCTCTTTACTGGTTTTCCTGGACGCGCTCCCACAAATCCAACATTACATGGGAAGAACTATTGCAAGCCCTCACGGCTCGCTTTGACACCAGATTTAAGGGAAGTACCTACGAACGACTAGCTAAGGTGAAACAAATAGGGAATGTGGAGGATTATGTGACAATTTTGTCCAGCTAGCGAGTCAGGTTTCGGGACTCAATGATGCACATTATTTGGGCTATCTCATGAAGGGATTGAAGATCAACATTCATAGCTCTCTACGGCTTTTGCGTCCTGCAGACTTAGAGACTGCCATGGAGCTGGCGTGGGATATTGAGGACAATTTAGCCGTGCAGTCTGGGGGACGGGTTGAGCCTAACTTCAGCAATTCATCGAGTCGCTCTAGACTGCCATGGAGCTGGCGCGGGATATTGAGGACAATTTAGCCGTGCAGTCCGGGGGACGGGTTGAGCCTAACTTCAGCAATTCATCGAGTCGCTCTAGTGCATACAACAGGCCGGTGGGGACAACAGTGCTCCCACATAGGGGTGGGAATAGATTGGGCTGCTCGACAGGGGCCTATGCTCGGCCTACTATTGGCTCAGCTCGACTCGGTCTATTTGATAAATGAGCTAGGCCAAGACCTTTTGTTAGGCCTTTTTACAAAAATAGGCTACGCTCAAGCTTCAAAAAATGTCTTTAGAGCCTAACAGGCCGGCCTATTTATAATCTATTATTATAAAAATATATAATACATATTTTTTCAACTACTGTCACCAAAAATCCATCTTCATCCTTCACAACAAATTGAGACACATAATATATTGATCACTCATCTTCATCCTTCACAAAGAATTGAGACACACGAATATATATTGATCACTGAAATCAAAGTATGTATATCGCAACTGATATGATTGGTATCAATAAGTTAAATATTGATATATATATATATTTTGCAACTAACATAATTGACGTCGATAATATCGACAAGTTAGATGAACATGAATATGATCTATTTATAAAGAATGTGAAGTAATTATTAAGAATGATATTTATCGATATTGCAAATGATATTGTAGTTGATATTGATATCGATAATTTATATATTAATTGATTTATGCATATCGCAACTGATATGATCGATATCAATAAGTTAAATATTAATATATATATATATATATATTTATATTTTGTAATTGATATAATTGACGTTGATAATATCGACAAGTCTAGATTCCATCAATGACATTTATCTTATTTTCAACGTTATTGGTTCTCATCATGCAAGTGTACTAAACTTGAGAAAATGACTAAAATTTGAAATGTAGCTCAAATTGCATGGAATGGTACATTCTTGTGTGTTGACAGCTTAAGTACTGAAAATCTATGAATTTTAAGTGTATAGAATAAGTGTATAGTATTGTTATGTTTGTAGGCTTTTAATAGGCTTTAAATAGGCTTCAGGTTGTGCTTATCTACAAAATAGATCGGGTTCAGGCAAAAAAAAGCTTATCATATATAATAGACCAGACTTGGCCTTATATTTAAAATTCAGGCTTGGGCCGATCACAAGAAAGCCCAACCTAGCCTAGCCTATTTCCAGCCCTACTCCCACAAGATCGCTGGAACTCTCGATGGCGTTCAGGTCAGCAGTAACAGGGCAATCCACGAACCGGACTCGGTTCACACGACTTTCTCCGCAGGATTTTGCGGACCTCCAGGCCAAAGGTTTATGTTTTCGCAGCAAGAAGCCCTACATTCCACGTCATGATTGCCCGCTTAAACAATTGCGGGTGATGATGGTGGAAGATGATGAAGTGCTCGACCTCAATTTGCAGGAATCCTTGATTTTGCCAGCTGAAGTAGAGCAGATGGAAGAGCAGGAGGAAAAACAGGTGGAAGAGATAGCACTGCCAGTTTATTCCATGGTAGGATTCTCGAGTCCTCGTACCATGAGGCTCAAGAGGCCGCACCGTGACAGTGTTGATTGACAGTGGCGCGAGCCACAACTTCATTTCGAAGGCCCTAATGCCAATGCTACACCTAAGTCTGGAGAAGACGGGCCGGTTTGGGGTCCAGCTAGGGGATGGTCGGCGTTAGGAGACGGAGGGCATTTGCAGGGGGTATCAATTTTGTTATCTTTTTGTGGTAAAGACTGATTGCTATGTGTGTCATTTAGGGGGCGTAGATATCATTCTGGGCATCGCGTGGCTGGCTACTTTGGGAGAGGTTCGGACAAATTGGGATAGGATGACCATGTCCTTTGAGTGGAAGGAAGACCGTGTGGTACTAAAAAGGGACCCAACATTATGCAGGGTCAGGTGGGACTTCAAGCGCTGATGCGCACCCGTGATGCAGAAAATTTTGGGCTGTAATGTTGGAGGGTGAACCGACCAGGTTGTGAGATCTGAGAAATGAACAAGTGCAAGTGGTACTACAACAGTTTGAGGTGGTGTTTGGAGAACCCGAGGGCCTTCCTCCCGGCATCCTACAGATCATCACATAGAAGTGACTCCAGGAGCGGGACCAGTGTCAGTACGACCCTATAGATATGGTCATGCACAGGACGAAATTGAAAGATTAGTGTTGGACATTCTGCTGGCTGGGATCGTTAGACCGAGTTCTATTCCATTCTCCAGTCCAGTTCTATTGGTGAAAAAGAAAGACGGGAGTTGGCAATTTTGTGTGGACTATAGGAACTGAATAAAGTGACAATGCTAGATAAATATCCAATACCAGTCATTCAAGAGATGCTCGATGAACTTGCGGGGCAGTGATTTTTTCGAAGATAGATCTACGAGCCGATTATCACTAGATTCGGGTGATTGAAAAAGATGCCAAGACAGCCTTCCGAACTCATAGCGATCGTTATGAGTTCTTGCTTATGCTATTTGGTTAGACAAACGCCCCTGCCACTTTTCAGTCTACTATGAACGACCTATTCAGATCTGAGAAAGTTTGTTCTGGTGTTTTTTTGACGATATTCTGATTTACAGCCACAATTTGACAGAACATCGTAAGCATCTAGAGCAAGTCTTGAGAATATTGCAGCAGAATCAGTTTAAGGCCAATAGGAAGAAGTGTGCTTTCGGATGCTCAAAGGTCGAATATCTTAGTCACATCATCTCGACAGCAGGGGTGGAGATGGATCCGTCCAAGGTAAGTGCAGTGATGGAATGGCCCCAGCCGCGATCAGTTCTGGAGGTACGTGATTTTCTTGGGCTGACAAGATTCTACAGACGATTTGCCAAGAATTATGGGATAATCGCGAGGCCACTCACGGCCTTGTTGAAGAAGGAGGCGCCTGCTGTATTTACATGGACTAGCGACGTAGAGGCGGCATTTACCCGCCTCAAGCGAGCACTTACTGAAGCACCGATTTTGGCCATGCCAAACATTTAGGGCCACTTTGTTATCGAATGCGATGCTTCGGGCATTGGCGTGGGAGCGTAAGAGGGTCGGCCACTTGCATACTACATCAAGTCATTAGCTGATAGAACTCTTACAAAATCAGCTTACGAGTGGGAACTGATGGGATTAGTTCTTGCGTTGCAGCATTGGAGGCCTTATTTGGTGGGTCGCCGCTTCACGGTACGCATGGATCATAATAGTCTCAAACATCTTCTTTCGCAAAAAATTGTGACACCTTCGCAGCAGATTTGGGTAGCTAAGTTGCTTGGATATGACTTCATGATTGAATATAAACCCGGAAGCTCCAATTCAGCCGCAGATGCCTTGACAAGGAGGGGGGACGAGGGAACGTTGGCAGCCATCAGTGGACCGAAGTGGGCTGGGATGCATGATATTATAGAAGAGCAAAACAAGGATGAATACATTCAAAGCATTGTGCAGGCGTTGCGGGCGGATCCGGGCGGCCGAATGGGGTTTGAATTGCATGAAGACAGGCTGTTTTTTAAGGGCAGATTGGTATTGGCTGCAAACTCCGAATGGATTCCGCGATTACTACAAGAATTTCATGACATGCCGGAAGGGGGTCACACCGGAGCACTCCGCACTTATCGCCATCTAGCTAGCAGTGTGTACAGGAAAGGGATGTTCCGACAAGTGCAAGAGTATGTGTCGAAGTGCTTGGTTTTCCAGAAATCAAAATATGAGACCATGTCACCAGCAGCTCTGTTGCAGCCTCTACCAATTCCGGATTTAGCATGGGAAGACATCGCCATGGATTTTATTACATGTTTGCCCAAGTCCCAGGGGTACACGTGCATCATGGTGGTGGTAGATAGACTATCAAAGTATGGGCATTTTGTGGCTTTGAAACCGCTAGTTTCGGCCTGCGCGGTGCCAGAAGCTTTTGTTCGAGAAATTGTTCGGCTTCATGGAATTCCGAGGTCCATTGTTAGTGATCAAGATCTGTTATTTGTTAGTTCATTTTGGAAGGAGTTGCTCAGGCTGTCTGGTACTCAGTTGAAATATAGTTCAGCATATCATCCGGAAATAGATGGACAAACGGAGGTGTTGAATAGGATTTTGGAGAACATACCTGCGTTGTTTTACTTGTGAGCAGCCAAGAAAGTGGTTTAGTTGGTTACCGTGGGTGGAGTATTTGTATAACACTTCTTACCAGACGGCCGCCCAGATGTCTCCTTTTGAGGTTGTGTAGGGGAGACCTCCGCCGTCTATCCGATGATTTTTTTGCCAGGTGAGTGCCAAGTGGCGGTTGTGACCAAGATTATGGGAGGCCGAGATGAATTACTACGCAGGTTGAAGGGGAATCTAGAAAGAGCACAGTGCAGATGGTGAAGCATGCTAACCGGTATCGACGGGACGTGGTTTTTGAGGTAGGGGATCATGTGTTCCTCAAGGCGCGTCTGTACAGGCAGACTTCCTTAGCTAAGCAGTCCCACTATAAGTTGACCGCCAAATTCTATGGGCCCTTTATTGTAGAGGCACGTGTTGGGTTAACAACGTATCGACTTGCCTTACCAGCTTTTAGCCGAATACGCCCCGTGTTCCATGTATCTCAGCTGCGGTGGGTAGTCGGGGATCATCCCATGGAGACAGAGCTGCCCGAGAGTTCGGAGGTGCCGGTAGGTCCGGTGTTCGAATTGGAATCAGTGTTGGTGTGGCGTAATGGTCAGGTGACGAAGAGGATGTAGAGCAAATTCTGGTGCAGTGGGTTGAACGGTCGGAGGATGATGCTACGTGGATTGGCATGAAGCAGTTTCAGCAGCAGTTTCCTTACTTCAACCTTGGGGACAAGGTTGTTCCAAAGGGAGAGGGATTTGATAGAGAGCAGGACGGAGGGTAGGAGCTGCTTGAAGAAGGGCCCCATCCCCTGTTGGTGTACCGCTGTCGCCAACGGGCCTAGGATGGGCTTGGATCTTTAATTAATTATTTGGGATCTTTAAGCATTTACATTCCTGTTGCTTTATTAATTTTGGATTACTATTTTTGGACAGTAGGGTTAAGGATTATTTATTTGCACTGCTGAGGAGATTAGGAATTATTACGTTTTTATGAGAAATTAAAGAGCCATTGGCTTGGGCAAACGTTGCGCCGTTTGATCGTAGTTATCTATTCCCATCATTATACATCTTAAGGATCCATTTCCCACGCAATACCTTGGATCTATTGTGTACTTACAACTACGTGCATGAGACATGCAGTGACTGTGGGGCCAACCAAATGAGTGTTCCAAAAAAAGTTTCTCATGAAAGATATGCCTACAAGAATGGCTTTAAACTTTGGAACCATTTTCATCCATTTTTGTCTTTGCTTCTGCTTTATGGAAGAGAAATTTGGACCCAGACTAACCTTTACTAGATTGATGGGCTTCTAAGCATTGTATGGACGTTGAGGAAAATTGCATTACACATCAAGGAATAAAGATTTAGCAATGCCTTAGAAGACATGTGACTGAGGAAACTGAAAATGATAGGTGGTTTAAATTCAACTTCTAACCATTGGAACTTACCAGAATATCAAAATCCTGCTCTTTAGGAGACTTTTCATCTGTTATAGGAACACGTTCATAGTCAACAAGGAACTGATGTCTCAATTCCTCATACACCTGATTTAGAGAAGAAGATAAAATAGTATGAGCATATAGTTTACATCACTTCATTTTTATAGCAAGAGTGCATACCTCTAGTGGTGTTTTGACGGAATCATGTGAAACTGGTTCCCACTGATCCACCATCTGACCATCTGGTAGTTCATCAGTTACGAGGATTTTAGTTCCATATCTGTTGATTCAGATGTTAAAAAATAAATGTATAACAAAATAAGCCGTGACCATAACAACCAACAACATTCAACAATTGACAATACATCTAAAAGAACAATAAAGTAACAAAAAATACCTAGCAGCTTCTGTCAGGACATCTTCTTTCAACCGATCTTCCATTTGTTCTACCCTGAGCCTGTTGATGCCCTACTTTTATTTGAAAAAAAATTATTGATGAAGAGACTGACTATGCAAAGTCGGAAACTTTGATGTGGATTTCATGAAGAAACAGGATAAAGTACAAAGCTTAATATACATCCACTTAAGCTTAGAAAAAGATTTATTTTGGAAGAAGCAGGACAGCATAGAGGAACTTTTTTTTTTTTTTTTAAATGAAGACATGCTTAGAACTGTTCTCCATATGCAGTGAAACAAGGTAATAGTTCGGCTTGATCAAAGGTACAAAGTCATAAAGCATGTCTATTGGCGAAGCAAACATGAGTGCACACATGATTCTAGAGCAAATAAATGGCAAGCTGTATGTGGGTTTGCCTGCAAGAATGAACCCACAGTTTTTATTAACTGGTTTTACAACAAAAAGCTATGTTGCCTTCTCTTGGTTCCATGAAGGTTTATAAGGAAACTTTGAAACATAGAAATCCAAGAAAAGGATGCTATATTCATAAAAGATGGGAAGCTCTTCAGTCTTGATAATATATGCACCAGAGGAAAGAAAAAGAGTGGCTATGAAGAGAGAGCAGGATAAAAGATACAATAAAAGAAATGTCAAAATAAAAGAAGTGAAATGCCTTCAATTAGGACAATCACAAATCAGTCTCGAACTCTCGAAAATCATTGGGTTCACAAACTTAATTACAGTGTTCTACATTAAGAAGCTGTCCTAGATTTTACTTCCATTCATACCTAGGAAGAGACAAGTAAGAAATAATCTACAAGCATGCTGCCTAACCAAACAAAAGTTTTTAGAAAGTACAAGTGATCATGCAAGATTTCAAGGGCATTTCATACCGTATACTCGAGATTTGAAAAGGGTTGCTCAACATCACGTAGAACAAAAGGCCGACTGTTAATGTATATCACCTGTTCATTTATGCAGGAATAGTTATTTAAATAGCATGTTCAAAGAATTCTTTTACAAATATCCCAATTACACAGCTAACTTCCAAGTTCCAGCATGCAAAATGTACAACCAACTTCACCAATGTACAAGAATTAATTATCTAACACCTCATCGCATGCTGGGCAACACAACCATTAAGAAATCAATTGTGAGCTCTTCAACTAAAAATCAAATTTGATAACAACAAACTGAATATCAATTACCCTTTAATTATCACGCAATAGCCTCTTTTGGGCGTACATGGGCTACCAAAATTACTTCAGGTTAGGGCAATCCCACCATGACTTTATACAGCGTAGTAGCACTTTATATATACAAAACCAAAAACCTGGCAGAAGCACACTCTCATGTATTCAATTGACTAATTGTTGTCATTCCTTGATTCTGAATGGAAGAAAACAGATTACATTAACTATTTGTTTGTTGAATTTTCAATTGGTCAACATGGTTGCTAAAATACAAAGATATAAACCAAAGTACAATAACTGGAATGTCTATGGCCAACATCACTTTAATGATTGTCTTAACCATACTCTTAGCATATTTAGGTCTCAGTCCACTCAAACCATACTCAACCTCTCATGGAATGCACCAAAATTTTCAATTAAACAAGTCAAGAAGCAAGCAGACTCTTCAGTGAAAAAGCTCAAAAACCATGTCTTTGTATGTATGAAGATTTAGGGAAAGAGGACTAGCTCGGACAATGGGAGTGGAAACTGGTGTAATGGATTCAGATTATCCTAACTAGGTCATTCCAACAAGCACTCCAAAACAATCCAACATTTACGGAGAGACAGTTCTTCTATGTGGTTACTCAAAAGTAAGAAGGCAAAAGAAAATCTAAATTCAAGGAAATAGATAGTTTAAATTCAAAATGGCATTTGGCACTTAGAACTTGACACTAAGTAGTGCTAATTCACTTAGTTTTAAGAAAGTGTGGGACCATCCACACCCTAACATTTTCTAAACACACCTCATAATAAATTGAATGAAAAGCAATTACAACTGAGAAGACTGAAATACCTTTCTATTTAAATGAAAAATCAGATCTTTCTTCCACATCTTCCTTCTTCATATTTTTTGAAGCCTAACCCTAAAAAATCACATCTTTTTCCTTCACATTTCTTAAAACCTAATCATAAAAAATCACAATGGTGTATTTGGAACGAGCAATGTAATATTTCTCATGTTTTTTTACGATATTCTTTTTCCCCTCTAAAGGGTAAATTTGAGATGAATTAAAGTGTGTTTAGAATTTCTATAAGTTATAATTATTTTTAATTGAGGTGTATTTAGTAATGGGGTGTGTTTAGAAAAGGGTGGAGTGTAGACAATCGCACCCTTTAATAAAGTACTAAAATACATAGGACATTCTGCAGAAGAATGATGGTAAGAGGAAATATGATGCAACAAAGGAAATAGATCTGTAGA
Source organism: Scutellaria barbata (assembly GCA_028654395.1). NCBI lineage: Eukaryota > Viridiplantae > Streptophyta > Magnoliopsida > Lamiales > Lamiaceae > Scutellaria > Scutellaria barbata. The sequence continues at coordinate 9,594,430 of CM053649.1, read as the reverse complement.
TGAATGATTCCCCAACCATACATCCTCAATACACTTCACCATGTTACCTCTCCTGACATGGACATTTGCTGATTGAATGAAGTCCGGGTAAACTCTGAAGATGAATTTCCAAGGGCTTCTAAATGTAGGTCTGATATCTAGCCATGCACCACACTTATAATCCTACAACCCATATTTACTTTCTATAATTCCATGCCAAAAGAGTTCTTCACAATGTGAAAATGCCACCACCACTTCCCTAATAAAGCTTTCTTTTTCAAACAGATACTACCAATACCCAAAGCACCTAACTTGTTCAGGCAAACCACCACTTCCCAAGAAACTAAATGAGTTTGTCTACTCCCTTCCTTCATTAGTTATCATTAACATCTGAGATAATGTTATCCACATGCACATTCTTTTCATCTTCACGAGTAGCAAAATCTCATTGGTGGGTTTGCAATAAGGTTAGGGAGAAATAACCAATGTCATAATACTATTGTACATGTTGTTGCATAGCAAATGTTCTAAAATCAATAGCACATCTAAAGTTGGTAAAGGTAATTCATTAAATTTATCAAAGTAGGATAATATAACAGAGAACTGCAAATCAAAAGGCTGGAAGTAGAAAGCAAACAAATGTTTTAAATTGAAAGAGAAAAGACACATGTAACCTTACACTTATTAAACAAGAGACAAGTTATATGGAATCAGAAAATCAACTTTTGACATCTGATTGGACAAGCAGGAGGCCCATAGTCTATTCAAATTGCCAGTGGATTTCCCTATAGTAAAAAATGTGCATGATTATACCTGAATATCCAATTCGCATCTACTTCTACAATCAAAGTGGTCAAGCACCAACCTTATAAAATAGCATTAGGCATGAATTTCTTAATCTACAACCTGTTATAAAAATCTTCCATCTATTTCACAGAAATTTTTAAAGACTGGAAATTTGCACTGCCTCCAACAATTTTCTGGGCATAACTAATTCGATGTGAATGATTACCGGTTCCTCACGAAGACTAATCCAAAGTACACAAATCTGGTCTCCATCCATGTGAGCTCCAATGTGCGTGAGAACATTTCTAATGCCATCAATAGTTGGAATAGCTACACCATGTACAGGCAACGAATTTGCCTACGACAATTCAGATAGTTTAGAACATAACATTGAACATGAAAAGCATGAGTGAGTATCCCCCACATCCCCCCCCCCCCAAAAAAAAAGAGAAAAAAGAAAAAAAAGGAAGACCTTGCGGTAATTGGGGGCGCCATCAATATGGGGAACCAAGCGTTTG
>CM053649.1:9448399-9578047 GCA_028654395.1 Scutellaria barbata | reverse complement strand
ATCTAAATGTATTACTTGTTATATGTAAATGCATATTTGTTTTTTTTTAACACACGCACACGTGATTCGAACTCATAACCTAAGGTTATAGGTAGTGGTGCATAATTACCACTTGAGCTATCCCACTTTGTCGTAAATGCATTATTTGTTCATTTCAAAGGTATTATTTATTTTATTTGTTTTAAGTACAATTATTATTTTTGTTTTGCTGAAAACTATTACTTATTATATGTAAATGTATTAGTTGTTTTAACAAAAGGTATTGAAAGTTTTATTAATATTTAAGGTATTACTAGTATAAGGTATTACTTATATAACTAAAATGTATTAGTGTTCGTGATTCATCATGTTCTTCCTCAAATTTTCTGTGAACCGTGATTTCATCATCTTCTTCATCAATTTTTGTGAAATCATGATTTCATATTGTTTGAAATAATTGATTATGCATAAAATCACAATCAAACGAATCAAGAGCATGGAGATGCAATTTAATATATGAAAAATAATAAACTCAAAGTTCTAAAGTTTCTGAAACAAATTACAATGATCCTTATATCATGATGATAATAAGCATCGTGATCTCGTGCTCAACCAGCATTGAGATCCTAGGTGCTCAACCACCATTGTAGTCTAATGAACATCATGATTTATATATTACAATATAAAATATGAAATAAATAAATCACGATGCTTAGGCATTGTGATTTAAGAATTAGCATAGTAATTTAAGATCTCGACTCAATCATCATCGTAATCTAAGATTTGGAGCATCATAATTTATCTTTCAGCAAATTAAATCATAATGTTAGCTTATCAATGCGATATAAGATTGTTAATCATCGTGATCAAGACTTATCACCATCATGATCTATTTTAAATTTATTTCTTTTAGGAAAATAATAACTTCTCTATTTTAAGGGCTTCATGTCATTTCACCTCAAGTTTGGGTAGAAAACATATTTTTTAATTAAGTGGAAATATTTTATTTTCTCTTATTTATAACGGGTAGAAACAATACACTTCCTGTTATATAAATAAATATTTGAACTATTATAGTTAAACAATCAAGGATGAACTCACCGTAGAAAAAAAAAGTTCTTTTTTTAATCAAGAGTTTGAAACTATTTTTTTAATCTATAGAATATTTTTTGAATAATTATATGCTTAATGAAATTAACCTCGTATCAATCTATACCATCATATTACACTTTCATACCATTATTAATTTAGCCCGTACCACCATATACTCTCGTACCATTATTTATGTAGCTTGTTTCATCATATTACACTCTTTGTATCATTATAAGTGTAGCTCATTCCATCATATTAAACCTCAAATGTTAGAAGGGCATAATTGAAAAAAAAATCATTTTTCTTAACTATAAAAGAACAAAATTTTATAATTTGATAAAAAAAATGTTTCTAAATAAAAATGGTTAAGAATGGAACCAGATTCCAACAATAGTCAATAAATTTTTTGTAACTGTATCATTGAAATTAATGTGTGTCAAATTTAGTGATTTAGACCTATGGTAATATTGTGGTTATGGATTATGAATTGATATATTTCACAAAATTAAATTTATAATACGATCTCAAGATACACACTTAATTATTTGATTTACATCTAAATCATTAATCCAAATGTTTCATAATTACATGACTTGTTGGACTTGCACCATGGTCCATGGATATTAATGTTGGAATTTTATGGTTGGATTATATATATGTTATGTGGTGTACTTTATTGGATGCTATATATTCATTATTTATTTTAGCGTACAAATCTGTGATATTTCATCGATCATCAAACAAAATCTATTAATCATAAAAAAAAAGTTGTGTCTCGGTTAAAGTTTATCTATAAAAAGAATTTGGGCGTTACAATATATATATATATATAAATCAATTTTTTTAAAAATGAATTTGGGGTACAGTTATATATCCCATGTACCCCTCTGTATCCGTCTGATATATAAAATAAAAAAAAATCAGGTTTTTGTTTTTAAATCAGTTTGGGGTACAGTTGTATTCCATGTACCCCTCTGTATCCGTCGTTGATTTATAATATATATATATATATATATATATATCACTTCATTAAATGAAACGATGAATTAACTGTCAACAAAATCCAACATTTCCAAAGTTTTGCTATTTTTAAACTTTCATAGCAGTCATTATTTTGTCATTTTAGCTGCCACTGTTAGATAAATGTATAATTTGCTGACAATAACTTGATGTTAAAGGTCATAATTACACATCATCTGGAAAATAACTTAAAATAAATAGTATAATTTAAATATATCATGAAAAGTTTTTCTAGTAAGTAAGTAATCAAAAGAAGTAGAACTGTCTTACTTAATTTAAAAAATGATGTTACATAGTCAAAAGAAAGAAAAAATATTTTCCAACTCAACTATATATATATAATATAATATAGTCCTAATTGAATTCTTTTTAATAATTTTGATAAATAATAACTTCTTTAATTTAGTAAAATAGTGATTTTTTTAATGAACTAGAGAGATTGGAAATACCACTTGAGCTCGTGATAGCAAAATAGTCGTGACTTTGACTTACTATTACAATTCAAATTATAACTGTATTTCAAATGATCTGAATCCACATATTCAATTAGAAAACTAAGTTGGATGCAACATCATAAGTCATATAATTTTGAAAAAAATAAAAAAATATTTGATTTATATCAAAATGACCACTTTTAAGGTGAAATTAAATTAAATGGAGAGCTAAATGAAAAAATTATGGCAATATGAATATTTTGTATTAAAAGCTTTGCTTTTAATATAACTTCACCTAAGAAGTTGTTTGACCTTGTTTGGGAGATTGAAATTTTAATTATATTTCAAAATTACAAACTTTATGAAGTAGCGTCTGACGTAACTATTTTAGTCAGACGTTTGAACTCAAATAATCAAAATATGATGATTACATTTGAAATATGATGATTCATGTTTTGAAATCTACATTTTAAAGTTCAACATTCAAGAATAAGGTAGTTGGAGAACTCCTGTGAGGTGGGAATGAGGGAAAATCTTTGCCCAGTGGATGCACCTACTCAATCTATCCAACGAATATGTGTATACATGAAACCTTTATAAAATATATAAATGTTGAATTTTATTTATTTGCTTACACTGTATATAATTCTCACTATTAATATATTAACATTGTAACACCCTAGAATTTTAAATAAATTAATTTAAATATAAATTATATAGTATTAATGTAATATTATAATATAAAGTGATAAATGTATAGTATTGTCTAATTTTGAAAATTAATTGGGGATAAGAATACAAGAAAGAAAGAAAAAAAATAAATAAATATATAGATGTAAAAATTTATTTGATATATATACATAAGAATTTTCTTTAGTGATTAAATAAATTATGTATAGTGTATACTTTATATGTTATATATATATATTAAGATGTTTAAACGTGTATATGCATTCAAAAACTTTTCATGCCATTAATAATTAATAATATTAAAAATGATAATAATAATAATTTAAAGTTATTAAAAAGAAAAAGGATAAAGATAAATTGCTATAGTATTGTCATTATCAATGGAGAACAAAAACCCTCAAATTGGGGAAGACTAATTGGAATTAAATGCAAAGGAAATTTTCTCCCAACTTTTTCTCTCTCTCTCTCTCTATCGGCCCTCTCTCTCTTTTTTTCTCTACATTTTTCCCTCTATTGTTACTTCCCTCAACTCTGCAACTTTCTACCTCAACCACTTCTCTCTCTCTCCCTCTATTCTATCTATGCTGCAAGGTTGCTTTTGAGGTGGGTTGCCGGCGCAACCTTGCGCCGGTGTGAAGGTGTACGGGCTGCCATCGGTCATGGTTGTGGATGAAGTGTTAGGTGTGTGTATGAAGCTGAGTATGTATATATATGTAACTGGGGTGCGTGCTGCCGGGTTGATCGGCGACGAGGGCAAGGCGGCCGGCGGCCGAGGCGGAGGCGGACAGGACAGAGCAAGGCTGTTGTGGGCCGAGGCAGAGGCTGAGACGGAGGGAATGGGGATGAGGGGTGGTTTGGGTAAGGGTTTTATTTTGAGAATTAGATTAAGTGTAGGGGCTAAATTGCAAAACCTATAATTATTGGAATTTAATGATTTAATCCCTAACATTAATAGATATTACAAATTAATCCCATAAATTTATGATATATACTTTAAGACCTATAATTTATGAATCATAACAATTAAAATTCCCAATAATTATAAATATTACATTGTATACCCTTAAGTTTATGAAAATATGTTTTAAGCATCTTAAATTATAATTAATAATATCGTACCCCAAATTTTACTGAAATTACATTATGTACCTTAAAATTCAATGATATTAATTATGACATATTAGAATTGTTGAAATTATATATTATTACCCATAATTAGTTGGAATTATAAAAACGGACTTTAGATATTACAGATATTGCTTTCAAGAATTAATATTATATATATATATATATATATAAATAATGAATTAGATCCAAACTAATGAATTAGGTTATAAATTAACCTTAGAAATATTATAATAATTAAGGTATATACAATCTAATAGTTATCTTAAATCTAGGTTTTAAAATCCTAGTTTCACGTCTCGTTAATCCCATAACTCTTGGGTAATTATAAATATGAATATTATGTTTCAATCTTCATAATTTAATGAACAAACTAAAGGCCATATTATAAATATTAATTATAATATCTCTTAATTTCCAACGAATTGTTGATTTAAATATAATTATAGACGTTGAGATTTACCCTTATAATCTAATAAGCGAATCAATGACTTAACTATAAATATTAAATATACAATTAAATCCTCAATATTGTTAAAAATGATAAAATGTAAAGAAATAATTATGAACCTTACAATTTAAATCTCAAAGTTAAGAATCAAATTAAATATCAATTTTAATCCTATTAAATAATAATTAACTAAAAATGTTATGCAATTAAATATAAATCCTAAATTAACCTATAATATCAGTTAATTGAATTCATTCTTATAAATTAAATTATGTAGTTAAGCTGAATACGTCATAATCATAAATATATTCAATTTTATTAATACCTAGGTTAAACCATAAATTATATAATTAGATTTTCTAATATTATTTTAAGGGTTAAGAATTAATTTAAGCTAAATCTTTATAATTTACTTATTTCAGAATTATTTTCAGTCTTCAATATCTAAACCAAATCATAATCTTACAATTTAATTCTTCTGAAACTAATCTAAGTTTTTCAAGATCTAATTAAAATCTAATTAAGTTTTCTAATATTTTAATAAACATATTTTATTAGAAATTCACTTAAATATTATATTCACCTTAAAATCATTTATTTTATTCGTTAAATCACAACATCGTCAGAAACCTATTTCAAACTTATCAAAGAGAAATTATATAAATTAAATTATTTTATTTAGACCTCTTTATATGTCGAATAGGGCATAAACCCTAGATCCTTATCGAAATAATTAAGTGTTGGTCCCAAGTGGTGTCCGAGGTTCAGAGGGGGGGTGAATGAACCTTGGTCGATTTTGCAAATCTTTAAACAAACCGTTTTGCTCTGCAAGTTACTTGAGCTTGCAGCGTCAGATGGTTACTGCTTGCAGTACTAGGATACAGTCCTCCATGCTGTAACCTGGAGAGTTATACGCAGTGGAAAATTAAACTTTAAAACACAAGACTGTTTTTCTCAAAATGTTTTTGTCAAACCGTTTTATGCTAAGATAAACACAAAATGCAGAAGATAGGCACACAGATAAATAAAGCAATAAACACTTATGGTTTATAGTGGTTCGAAGGTGGTGTAATCCTTCTACGTCCACTCTACTGCTCCTCGAGTAGGAACTTTGTTAAGCAAGATTGGTTTACAGGACACTCCTAACAATCTATCAACTTGACAAAGATAACAACCTACTGAAGTCCAGCGTACACACAGCAACTGCAAACTTCAAAGGCTAACCCACATAGGGTTCCACACTCCCATATAGGGAAGCTGTCTAACACTAGACAACTATACAAACAGCAAGGATCTCTCCTATCAACTGTCCGACACCACTAAAACAACCTAAGCACACAGCAACAAGGTTAAAAGGATAGATGATTTTCTTCAACTGTTGCTTTGAAGTGAGCTTCTGAATCCTTGAGGAAACTTTCAGCTTTCGAACTTGTTTCACTTCTTGAGGTTGAGTGACTGAAACTGGTAGATTACTTTGAATATTTGAATCTTTGATATCTTATGAATTTTGAGCGATTGTTTCAGTAACCATCTTCTGTGCTTCTCATCCTCTATTTATACTTGTAGGAGAAGATGTCCGTTGAAGGGGACATCCCTCTTTTGAATTTTGAAGTAGTCTGACTTAAGGCATGGTTCGCATTTAATGCGACTTGACTTTCTCTTTCGGAGCATTTAATACGGCAGTTGCGGCTCGCAGCTTTCTGCAGCGCGTCAGTCCACATGACATCTTCTTATTGGCTCCGTGTCTGTGCCTTCTGACTTTAATTGGAACGACTCTAATTCTTACTTACTTAGATGTTCGTTCCTCGTACTGTATTTATCCTTCCTCGAATTTGCAGGATACTCTGTCTTGTAGTAATTGCTGTAGAGTTAAACTGTTAAGTGCAGTTTGCAGCTGTATCCTAGGTCTTGGTGCAGCGGATCCTTTCTTGCAGTGCTGCAGTAACTTAGACCTGATTGCAGTATCTTCAGGCAGTGCTGCTGTATCCATCTTCTAGCAGTACTCCTGTATCCTTTTCTTGCAGTATTGCTGTATTGAATACTTGTCTTTTTAATACGTTGTTGTATCTTCTTTCCACTAGCTGTGTTGTATCCAGTCATCTTGAGCGATGCTATATCCATTCTTCTTTCAGCTATGCTGTATCTTTTCTTAGTTCTTCAATATTGTATCCATTCAGACTTAGATGCAGCTTTATCCTCGTTCAGCCTTTATTTACCATTTAACACAAGACTCAAATCTAGTCTATGTATTCACTTAAACATTGTGAAGAATGGGGTACTCAAAACTTCCTATTACATATGTGGTTTGTCTCATCAAAATCTAAACACTGAAATCCTAACATTAAGGATGTATATTAATTAAGAATAGTTGGATTAAATTCTAAAGCGAGCACTTACGCTTTGTAGGAAATACGAAAGGAGAAATGAACTAAGTTAGGATAAAAATAGATGTTTTTGCAAGCATCTTCCGTAAAAGAAGGGGATAAATGCTTATTACGGTATTTATAACTCTTTCAAAATATTTAAATTACGAATTTTATTATGTTATATGAAATGTGCTGAATGCATGAAATGTTATTATATGATGAATGTGTTCGGAAAAATGATGAATGACAAAAATAAATGTTTATGTGATGTTATAAGCATGAATATATGTGAATTACTTGAATTGTCTATGGTGGCTAAGAACCACATCTACGGCGGCTAAGAACCGTATCTATGGCAGCTAAGAACTGCATCTATGATGGCTAAGAACCGTATCTAGGTGGCTAAGAACCACATCTATGACGGTTAAGAACCGTATCTATGGTGGCTAAGAACCACATCTATGGCGGCTAAGAACCGTATCTATGGTGGCTAAGAACCACATCTATGGCGGCTAAGAACCGTATCTATGGCGGCTAAGAACCGTAAAATTTTGAATATGTAATTGATATGAATAATGATAAAAGTGATAAATATGCATGTGAATGATGATTGATTGAGATGCTTACATTTTAAAATGGTTTATGCCACGTGAATTGAAATGATCTATTTTATGTTGTTTTTAATAGAAGACAAACGTTTTACGAAAATCTATTTTTATGTGATAAAGTGGTGGTTTGGCATGTGCATGTAAAATCTTTTAAAATTATGTTACGTCATCTCGAATTCCCCACCCCACTGAGTGAACTTTTGTTACTCACCCCTATCTTTAAAAATGTTTTCAGTTTAGGGTTTTAGGGCGACGTGCACGAGCGGTGGATGCTGGTAGCCGATGATCAAAGGTTATAGAAGCTTTTTATTTAAAGAAATTAATTTCATGTATTTAAGAAATGTGTACTTCAAAATTATTCTTGATTTTATTTATCTTTATTTTATTGAAAGTGTGAATTTTATAAGTGGGTAATGTCTCGGTTAAAGTTTATTTACAAAAGAATCGGGACGTTACAAACATAAATCTTCAATTTTATTTTGACATTTAAATTAAAAAAAGTCGGAATCCCATGGGAAAAGCCATGAGAATGGGGATGAAGATTCCCTATAGAGTTGTAAATGAATCGAATCGATTCGAATATCATGATATTCTATTTGTATTCATTTAATTTAGTGAATATTTGTATTTATATTTATTTATTATTAGAATCAAATATGAAATTCGTATTCGAATAAAATATTCGAATACATTCGAATATTCGAATTCGAAAATGTGGACTTTGTAATTTCATTTTTTTTTCAAATATATATTTATTTTTTATTAATAATATGAAATTGTAAATATATATCATATGCATACATGACACAACCTATAATACATAGTAAACAATAAATTGTTCATCAACTCTTTTGCATGCAACAATTCATGAACTAAAAGATTTTAAATTAACATTCAAAATATTTATCAAATCCAAAATAATGAGGAGAATAAATGAGAAGTAAAAATAATTATATGTAAGTATGTATATATATTATTTTATTAAATAAATATTTTAATAGTTTTTTATTAAAATTATATACATTTATAATTATTCGAATATATTCACAAATATTCGAATCGAATATAATTATATTCATATTCGTATTCAAATAATATTCGAATATAAAAAATATTTTTATTCAAATTCTTATTCGCATTTTTCGAATTCAAATAAAAATTTTTTGATTCTTTTACAACCTAGTATTGGGATTGTCCCCATTACAATTCTTCTACGGTCTAGTGAAGAATTTCATTATTGTTTATCATTCAACTAATCACAAGCTTTTCCAATTATTTATTAATTAATTATTATCTATAAGAAGTTTCTCAATTTAAAAAAGAAAAAGAGGTTTTAATTAACACCTATGTCATGACGCATATTAATTTCCGCCATCACGGCTAACGTCAGCGAGTGTTGCCCGAAACAGATTAACTCTTGCCTATAAATACCACTCTCTCACTCTCTGTAATCTGTATGATCCCATAAACCCTTTTACAACTTGCTACTTTTCTGTTAATCACTCTTTTCTCTTCGAATTTAGATTCAGAAATGGCGAAAACACCAGAAACTGAGCATCCAGTTCAGGCTTTTGGCTGGGCTGCTAGAGATACTTCTGGGTTTTTTTCTCCTTTTAAGTTCTCTAGAAGGTCTAGATTTATACCTCTCTCTCTTCCTTTGTGCATTTGGTTGGTTTATTTTCGTGGGTTTTGTGTAAGGTTTTTGCTGTGATTTTTGCAGGAGCACTGGTGAGAAGGACGTACAATTCAAAGTTCTTTACTGTGGTGTTTGCCATTCTGATCTTCACATGACTAAGAATGAGTGGGGATTCTCTCAGTATCCTATTGTGCCTGGGTAAACATTCAATCTTCGTGTGTAAATTTGTATGTTTTTGTGTGTTTATTCTGCTGTGATGTTTAATCTTGGTGTTTTCTATAGGCATGAGATTGTGGGAGTAGTAACTGAGGTTGGTAGCAAGGTGGAAAAATTCAAGGTTGGTGACAAAGTTGGTGTTGGATGCTTGGTCGGATCATGCCGCCAATGCGACCAGTGTTCTAATGATCTCGAGAACTACTGCTCCAAACATATACTCACATATAGTGTGCCTTATGTTGATGGAAGCATCACATATGGAGGGTATTCCGATCTCATGGTAGCCGATGAGCACTTTGTCATTCGTTGGCCCGAGAATTTACCCATGGATAGTGGTGCTCCTCTACTATGTGCCGGCATTACTACTTACAGCCCATTGAAATACTTTGGACTCGATAAACCAGGAATGACTGTTGGTGTTGTTGGTCTTGGTGGGCTCGGTCATCTAGCCGTAAAATTCGCTAAGGCTTTTGGCACTAAGGTAACGGTCATTAGTACATCTTTGAGTAAGAAGAAGGAAGCAATTGAAAATCTTGGCGCTGATGAGTTTTTGGTTAGTCGTGACCCCGAGCAGATGCAGGTAAATTACTCTACACTTTGGTGGGCTAAATTCTTCGATTAGGGATTGATGTAAATAACCATGTTTTTATTCTTTTGCGTGTATAGGCTGCAGCTGGTACTTTGGATGGGATCGTTGATACAGTCTCGGCCACTCATCCACTTCCGCCATTGTTAACCTTGTTGAAACCTCATGGGAAGCTTATCTTGGTCGGCGCTCCGGAGAAGCCCCTCGAGCTTCCAGCTTTTCCTCTGATCATGGGTTAGAACCTCCATCGATTTTGTCTATGTCAATATGGTTTCATTTTATTATGTAGAAATTTGAGGTGATAACAAAGAACAATAATTGAAATAGGGAGGAAGTCGATCTCGGGGGCAGTGCAGCCGGAGGTCTGAAAGAGACACAAGAGATGATCGATTTTGCAGCAAAGCACAACATTCTACCGGATGTGGAGATGATCCCTATAGATTACGTAAACACAGCTATGGAGCGTCTGTTGAAATCCGATGTGAAGTACCGTTTCGTCATTGATGTTGCGAAAACATTAAAGGCAGAGTAAATGTTGTTTTGACTCATCATTCTCTCCAGAGTTATTTCTTCACATGGTTGGAACAACTAAGACTGATCATGTAAACCATCTTTTGATCTAGTTTGTACTTCTTTTCTTATTTTTCAATTTCATCTCGTATTTCATTTTATCTTACAGTGAGTGATGATAATATAAATGTGCAAGTGAATTACAGTGATAAAATAAAACACCATTTGCAATAAAAATCCAACATACGTCAGTGGTATCGATGTTCAACCGCTGAAAAGGATAAAGTTTGTTAGTTTGACTTTAGGTTATTGTTATCAAGGCAAAGGTCGATGGTAATAACGTATTGATATTATACATTTAATTTAAAAGGTTGAAAAAATGGCCTTGAAAGTTAAAACGTTGTATTAAAATGTTTCAAAAAGAATATTAACTATATAACCAAGATAATCAGTGGTTTCAATTTCAAACATGCATAGTTATTCAGATACATTCTTTGTTTTACATAATTTGACCAGAGAGATCAGGGTTATTACCCCAAATTAGTTTGACATAAATTTGGAATATAATTATATATTAAAAAAAAAAGTGTAGGTGTGTCTTGAAACATTCAAATAGTGGCACTCAAGTTGATTCAAATCCTGAGATTATTAATCATAAAAATATGAGCATCAAGTTCACCACTTCAACGATGTCTCCATGCACGACATTGATTATTTTGCAGGAAAAATACAAAGGGAAATAAAAATAAAGTTGGATATTCAAAGTAATCAACTACCTCATTTAATATTTGTATTTCACTAGCAAAACAACGATGTTTTTAAATTCAACTACCTAGCCTCTTAGCCATTCATTATTTACTACAATAATTTGCAATAATTTAACTATTTTATATTCATAATGTGAACTGCCATAGAAACAACATCACGATATCAAATGTTGGTTTTGTTTTATTTGTTCAGTACCATTATATTATATATTAATAATAATTGTATATCAATGATATTATTTTTAAATCCATCATATATGGATAGTATTAATTGTTATAGGAAATTCTAATCACAAAGGTTTTGATATGCATCTTCGTGCAATTTGTTTGATTATGATAGAGAAGATCCCACAAAATCGAAAGTTTGACTTAACAATGATTTTGTATATCAAATCTTTGATTTATTTCCTTAATATAATTTTGTAAATCTTTGTACATATATAATCTTGTATTATTTATACAACAACAATCAATGAAAAATACAAGCCATTCAACACACTTCATGACCATGCAGGCCCGTTCTGGAATTTTCAAACCCCGTCATTTTGTCGATATTGCTCACATTCCTACTCTGCATGCCCTCATGACAACGACAGTTCCCAAAGGTTTCAAGAGTGTAGCCAAACACCCTCATTGGGTAGTTGCAATGGACGAAGAAATGGAAGCACTTCGCAAAAATAACACTTGAGATCTCTTTCCTAGATCCTCTGGTGTCAATATTGTTGGTTCAAAGTGGATTTTTCGCACCAAACTCTTGGCTGATGGCACGATTGATCTTCACAAGGCACGACTTGTCGCACAGGGATTCTCTCAAATACCTGGTTTCGATTTTTCTCACACATTCAGTCCAGTGGTTAATGCATCTACCATATGCATTGTTATTGCTCTTGCTGTTATGCAATATTGGCCCTTACATCAATTGGACGTGAATAATGCTTTTCTTCACGGTATCCTATCTAAACCTGTCCTCATGGAGCAGCCACCCGGTTATTCTGATCCTCGCTTTTCGAATCACGTTTGTCGACTGAAGAAATCCCTCTATGGGCTCAAGCAGGCCCCTCGTGCCTGGTTTCAGAGGTTATATGACTTTCTCCTTCTTATTGGTTTCTCTTCATGTCGCTCGGATACTTCTCTCTTTGTTTATAAGCATGAGTCTTCTATTTTATAGCTACTTGTCTACGTAGATGATATTATCTTGACGGGCAATTCTTCAGCTCTCATTGCCCACCTCATGGGTCGTATTCAATAGGAATTTTCTATCAAGGATCTTGGGTCCCTCAATTACTTCCTTGGCTTGGAAGTTTCATATACTGATGATGGCTTATTCTTGGGGCAAGCTAAATATGCCCATGACATCCTTTCTCGTTCAGACATGATTGATAGCAAACCTATTACCACTCCTCTGGCGCTTGGCGACTCTCTTTCTTCAGAGGGCACTCCGTTCTCTGATATCACTCGTTATCGCTCTCTTGTAGGCGCCTTGCAATACTTGACCATTACTCACCCGGACATCAGTTATGCTGTAAATCATGTTAGTCAATTCTTACAGGCTCCCACAGTTGACCATTTTTAGGCTGTCAAACGAATTCTACGCTATGTTAAAGGCACTTTATCCTATGGCCTGTCCTTTTCTCGGGGAAGTTCGTACTCTCTCATTGGATACTCTGATGTGGACTGGGCCCGTTGCTTAGATACTCGTCGTTCAACGTATGGATACTCCATTTATTTGGGAGGCAATCTTGTTTCATGGAGTGCCAAGAAGCAACCAACTGTTGCTCGCTCTAGTTGCGAATCTGAATATAGTGTCATGGCTTCTATAGCTTCCGAAATAATCTGGGTCACTAATCTTCTTCGTGAGCTCCACGTCTCTCATGATCCGCCTCAACTTCTTTGTGACAACAAGAGTGCGCTCTTTCTCAGTCAAAATCCAGTTGCTCACAAGCGCGCTAAGCACATCGATATTGATTATCATTTCGTTCGGGAACTTGTGATGTCAAATCATTTATCCACTCATTATATTCCCTCTGAGCTTCAAGTTGTTGATATTTTCACCAAGAGTCTTGCCCAACCTCTATTCACACTATTTCGATCCAAGCTTCGTGTTTTTTCCAGTCCCACATTGCGCTTGAAGGGGGTGATAGAGAAGATCCCACAAAATCGAAAGCTTGACTTAGCAATGATTTTGTATATCAAATCTTTGATTTATTTTCTTAATATAGTTTTGTAAATCTTTGTACATATATAGTCTTGTATTATTTATACAACAACAATCAATGAAAAATACAAGCCATTCAATTCAAAACTTCTACAGATTAGTTGAGCATTTTGGTGTGTACTTAGTGTGCTAGATAAATAGAGCATGCATTTGCATGTTAATTAATGTAGTATTGAAATTGTTTAATATTTTGTAAGAAAAGTAAGTTATTTGTCCAATACATTTTGAGGACAAAACGAGCTACGAAAGGACTTGTGAGTTGATGATTATGGAGGTTCAACTGATGTAAAAGGGCATGCCAAACTTTTGCCTAACTCTCAAATTCTTTAGAAAACGTTTTATTAATTTTTTTTCTTTCTAATATCATGTTTTAGTCTGGTATCTTATTTTAACAAATTATTTAATAATACACATCGCATTAACATTATGCCATAGTCCATAAAGAATGTGCAAATTCATTGACGGTGGCATCATACATACGCATGAATTTCATATATGCTATATATAAGAGGGAGATGAATAAGTGATAGTAGAATTAAAGGATTTTGTAACGTGCAATTAACTTGTACTATAAAGTTTTTCATCGATCAATGGAATTATTTTTCGATGAAAAACTAAAAAAAAATATTTGAGTGAGGCTTACGTACCTCCGGAGTACGGATCTAGGATCCATGTTCCCAACCTGATCTGTCCGTCCACTCACCACCTATCTACCCACCCTTATATTTGTTTTTTTTCTTTTTTTTTTCCTTTTTATGCCCTAGGCAGCACAAAAGACTTTTCTCTTTCCAGAAGCACTCTTCTCTCTCTCCAGATGTCCTCTACTGTTTTTCTCTCTTCACCTATCTCCTTCATTCTTTTCTCAAGACGTCATGTTTTCTCCCCATTCTTTTTTTCTTCTTTTCATCTTATACATAATAATTTGATGATTTCTCCATACTCTTAATTAATTTGATTCTAGTTATTTTTCTTTCATGTATTAATCTGAGTGGTGTATTTTTTTATACCCAAAAAAATCTTTGATGTATATTTTATATTAGAAGGAACAAATATATGAATACCAATCGAAGATGATGCAAGTTATTCTGACTTTTTTTTTTAAAATTTATTAATACTGAGTTGTATGATACTTTTGATTCTGATTTTGGTGAGGTCGAGAGATGTAGAAATTTTGAGGAAGAAAATGATGTAAATCCTGCATTTGAATTTTAAGATTTTAAACTTACACTCTATAATATACTCAATCTTTTGAGTATATGAGTAATACCTTTAAATTATACAAATAATACATTTACATGTAACAAGTAATACCTTTAAGTAATATTTTTTCACTAAATTAACACAGTAATTAATACCTTAAATAATTACCTTATGAGTATGTAACTAATACATTATGAGTATACATTTCACTACATAAGTAAATGTAAACATACATTTCAATTATTAAACTAATATCTTATGAGTATGCAACTAATACCTTATTACTAATATCTTTCACTGAAAAGGTGAAATGTAAACATATATTTTAGCTATACAAGTAATACCTTATGAATAAGCAACTAATACTTTATGAGTGTATATGTTTATATTTTACTTCTTCAATAAAAAGATATTAGTTGTATACTCATAATATATTACTTTTATAATTGAAATATATGTTTACATTATACTTATATTTAAAGGTATTATTTGTTTTATCAAATGATATTACTTGTGTACATGAAAAATATTTTGCTTGTTTATCTAAATGTATTACTTGTTATACGTAAATGCATTATTTGTTCATTTCAAAGTTATTATTTGTTTTAAGTAAATTATTATTTTATTTTGCTGAAAGCTATTACTTATTATATGTAAATGTATTAGTTGTTTTAACTAAAGGTATTGAAAGTTTTATTAAAATTTAAGGTATTACTCGTATAAGGTATTACTTATATAAGTAAAATGTATTAATGTTCGTGATTCATCATGTTCTTTCTCAATTTTTCTGTGAATCGTGATTTCATCATATTCTTCATTAATTTTTGTGAAATCATGATTTCATATTGTTTGAAATTATTGATTATGCATAAAATCATAATCGAACGAATCGAGAGTATGGAGGCACAATTTAATATATGAAATCATCAAAATACTATGAAAAGAAGAAGAAGAAAAGATGAGAATAATTGAGAGAAGAACACTGGAGAAAAGAATGGATAATATATATATGAAATTATGAAAAAGAGAAAGAGAAAAATGAGAAGAATTGAGAAAAAAACACAAACATTGAAAGAAAAAAAAAAAAAAAAAAGGAGAAGGCGTGAAGATGGGAGAATAGCGCTGCTACACTAGCTAGGGCAAAAAAAAAAAAAAAAAAAAAACCACATATATAAAAGATGGGTGGGTGGTTGGGGTACAAATCATTGGATTCGTACCCCAGGGTGTATACGAGTTTTTGTAAAGGTATTTTGTTGTTTGTAAACAGTTTTTTATCCTTTCAAGTATTGTCACAATTATATAAAGTGGAAATATATTTTCCTAATCAAAAAGTATTGCAAAAAATATTTTTTACCCAGCCTATAAGAAAACATGTTTTCTATCCGTTTTATTTGTTCTAAATATTTTAAATGTCAAGTTATCTCTTTTAATGATTCCACCTACCATCTTTATCATTTCTCTCTCTTCTCTCATATAAATTGAAAAATAGCTTCATCTTTTTCATTATTTCCTCCCACCTCTTGAATACAATTGATTCGGTGCAATTTCATCTCATGGTTGTTGCTCAAGATGTACGATATATTTTTTTTTTATGTTTAGTATAATATAGTTTATAATTTTTTAATCTAAATTTGAATTTGGATTGAAGTTAGTTAAATGTTTGAGAAGATTTTCGTTTTAATAATTTTTGGAAAAAAATATATAATTCCTACACATTTTTAACCTTCAAGATCTGAGTTTTTTTGGTGTAAATCGTCGATTTTTTTTCATAAAAACAATAAACTATAAGTTTTTAATTTTTTGGAATAAATTACAATGATCCTTATATCATGATGGTAGTGAGCGTTGTGATCTCAAATCTTGGTGTTCAACCAAAACCGAGATCCTAGGTGCTCAACTACCATCGTGGTCTAATGAACATCATGATTTATATATTACAATTTACAACATAAAATGTGAAATAAATAAATCACGATGCTTAAGCATCATGATTTAAGAATTAACAAAGTGATTTAAGATCTCGACTCAATCACCATCGTAATCTAAGATTTTGAGCATCATAATTAATTAGATTATAATGTTAGCTTATCAATGTGATTTAAGATTATTAATCATCGTGATCTATTTTAAATTTATTTCTTTTAGGAAAATAATAACTTCTCTATTTTAAGGACTTCATGTCATTTCAACTCAAGTTTGGATAGAAAACATATTTTTTAATTAAGTCGACAATTTTCATTTTCTCTTATTTATAATGGGTAGAAACAAGACACTTCCTGTTATATAAATAAATATTTGAACTATTGTAGTTAAACGGTCAAGGGGATGAACTTATAAGTAGCCACTATAGAAAAAAATAATCTTCTTTGATTCTTGAAACTATATTTTTTAGCCTATAAAATATTTATTTGGACCATTATATCCTTAAAGAAATTAACCTCGTACCAACCTGTACCATCATATTACACCCTCATATCATTATTAATGTAGCCCCTACCATCATATACTCTCGTACCATTTTTAATGTAGCTCGTTTCACCATATTACACTATTTGTACCATTATTAGTGTAGCTCGTTCCACCATATTACATCCCAAATGTTAGAAGGGTATAATTGAAAAAAAAATCATTTCTCTTGATTAAAAAAAATAAAATTTAATAACTTGATAAAAAAAATGTTTATAAATAAAAATGGTTAAGAATGGGGCCGGATTCCCACAATAGTCAATAAATTTTTTGTAACTGTATCATTGAAATTAATGTGTATCAAATTTAGAGATTTAGACCTATGGTAATATTGTGGTTATGGATTATGAATTGATTTATCTCACAAAATTAGATTTATAATAAGATCTAGAAGATAAACACTTAATTATTTGATTTACATCTAAATCATAGTCCAAATTAAATGTTTCTTAAGTACATGACTTGTTGGACGTACGTGCACCATGGTCCATGGATATTAATGTTGGAATTTTATGGTTGGATTATATATATGTTATGTGGTGTACTTTATTGGATGCTATATATTCATTATTTATTTTAGCGTACAAACCTATGTAAATAGACAAGAACCTATTTTATCATTTTGTTTTGCATACGTGGCAAATAGACCAAGTTATAATATCAATAATAATGATCACACTTTGGAAGCATGATAATATATATAGATTGCAAACATATCAACATAAAGACATGATACAGATATAATACATAAAGTATTACATTATATAAAAAATGATGAAAATCGAAAACCTTAATTCGAGGAATAATGAATATTGCAAATGGAATATAAAGATTAGTTTGAGGGGGGTGGTGAGATGAATGGGAAAGAAGGCAAAGTAGTTGAAATGGTTGGAATTGAAGGCATCGTGGGCAGTGGGGTGGCGGGCAACGGCGGCAACGTAGGCTTTGGAAGGATCGTCGCCGGATTAGTAGGCAGCATTGGTATTTGTGTGCTTGGCATAGGCGGCATTGTGGCGGCCGGAAAATTGGGCATGGTGGGCAGTGGTGGCAATGTGGCCTTAGGCAGCGGTGGAATTGTCGGAGATCCCGGCTGAGAAGTTTGCAATAGGTGGCGTGCCGCCCGGCTCGTGTGGAGGCTTGGAAGTGAGACCACCATAATTAAGGATATAATAAGGTGAAAGTTAGAGGCTGCCATTGATAGATGGATGTGTAGCTTGAGGTATGATTAATTGTTTGATTTGGAATGAGAAGTTGTCACTTATTTATATAGGTGAAATTGATGAAAAGTTTGATTGGATGTAATGTAGGTAGGGTAAGTATGAAGAAATGCAGATTAGGTTAACATCCTATGGTGAATGCTAAGAACTAATCTGTTATCATTTTGAATTCCAATGTCAAACAAAGAATATTGTGCAGTTGGACTATCTTACCAGTATGAGGAGATTTAAAATTGATATAGGGTTAATATCAAAAACCAATTTTGAAGTATGACCTTTTCATACAACTACAACTAATGCACATGAGTTTACAAATAATTATTATCTTTACATTTGTTTTCTTACAGGCATTAACTTTTTTAAAATACATTTTTTTTTTTGGTCATTTACCTATTACACTTATATTAATGTTTTTTTTGTCATTTATCATTACACCTATTTTTATTGTTGGCCATTTAATTTTGAAATATATTTTACAGTACAAATAAATATTTTTCAAAGTAAAAACAGTACTTTTAAAATAAAAATAAATATGTTGATTAGTCTATTGAATGTGTTAACCACAAATTGATCATGTTTACTCGTGTTAACCAACTCATTTCATCTTATTAATTAGGGTCCAAGAGTCCATTCATAAGAGAGTGTATTCTAAATTCATCCATTGTAGAGAAATACTGTTTTAAAAAAGTAGCAAAATTTTTCGATATGAAATGGGTGATCATTTTTATTTTTTTCTCAGTTGATTGAGATTTTCGGTGCACCTATTTTTGGATGGGTGTATTTTTTCTCCAAGAATTTTTAGTAGTCTAGTAGGGCTGGCTGATTTGGCCCAACTAAAGCCCAACACATTGTGGGTTGGCTCAGGGCCGGCCCACCAGCCAAATGTGCAGGCTGATTTATGGTGGCTAAATGGCTGCCAAGTTGCCTCATTACTTATTCTAAATACTTGGGATTAAGAATGTAAAAGAATCAGATATTCGATATTTGTGTTCAAATATGAAGATTTGAATTTGGAAAAATTGAAATAAAATTTATTTTTATGATTCGAATATTATTTTAAATATATATAAGAATAAAATCATATTCGATTCGAGTATTCATTAATATTTGAATTATATATATATATATATATATGGTTTTTTCTATCCTCTTTTCCCCCGTATATAATCATCTATATATATTATGGTAATTTTTTTTCTATTCTTATATAGGAGAAATTTGCAATTTGGTATTATTTACTTGAATACACTAATTATGCAAAAATAAAAACTGTGGAAAAAAATCAAATGAAACTTAGGTATATATTTTCGATTCAAATATTATATTTGATATTATTTAAATAATAAAAGAATAGGATATGAACCACATTTATTATTCAAATAATAAAAAAAATTAAAATATGAATATTCGTTAAATTACTAAAATATGAATATAATATCAATATATTTGACTTAATTTGATTCGTTTACAACTCTACTTTGGAGCGATCATCAAATTTTGGTTGCAATCCAAGTCCAGTACTAGTTTGTAGTTACCAAGATGCCCTCCATTAGTTACTAGTTAAGTTGCTCGTTTTTTGTTACTAATTAGGTGGTCAATAATTTTGTGTTGAGATTACAATCGTGCAGGGTAGAGAATGCTGTGCGATCAATGCCGAGATAGGTACTTTTGTAAAAAAAATAAAAATTTGAAACTAGATAATGATAAAGAAAAATGAAATATTAAAGCTAATTATCATATACTTTTGATTCTTTATGTTATATACTAAGCATTGGTATAAGAGTAATTACAAGTTTGCAACTACTATTATGCAAGTTTGAAGCTGACAATTTTTTTTTCATTGTAGAATCTTGCAAATAAAAAATCTCTCACTTTTTTCATTGTGGGACTCTATTGGCTCAGATCACAATCTTGCAGGTTTTTTTTTTCTCTAATTTTTTTAATTTTCAATACTCATTGAAAAAGTTATAGGTGATGCTTGAGAAACTTTATTTATTTATTTATTTTTTAAATATTGAGAAACCTTTTTATAGTTGCGGATAAAGTGGAAAGAAAGAAAGAAATTATAGCTCGACAGTTTCACTATGTTTCTTGAAATAAATTGAAGCATTGTGCTATTTTAATTATGAAACGAGTATGATCAAGAAAAGAGATTAAAAATCAATCATTTGAAGCTTTATTGGTGACACGTGGGCTCTGTTTTCACTTAAAGGTTTGCCTATAGAATGAATTCGTGTGGAGAAACTAATGAGCAAATTAAGTATGGTCATTATAAAATTTTATTACAAAATAAACCATTATTAAAAAAAATGTTTTGTTTTACTGAAATCGATATTTACCGATATTTTTCAAATACTCCATCGATATTCACTGATTTTTCTTTGATTCTCCAACAATTTCTACCATGAAGCCACTAATATCAAAAATCAGTATCGATGTTTTGACGAAATTTCATGATAATCCATTTCTATATTGGTTATGTGAAAGAATGAAAAATATAGGAGAAATATTTCTACAGCCTCTTTTTATATTGATTATATGGAAAAATGAAAATATTTGTCATATTTTGTGATATTTTTAAGAAAGGTATGTGTATGTTTGTCCAAATTGCTTTACGGATGCTATTTCCATGTCGGAAAAATTATAATTACGTTCTTGAAATGTGTCAATAATTTACTATATGTTGTTTGATACAACACAAAAAGATACAATGAGTTTTGTTTTTTTAATAAGTTTGAGAGAGTGGAAAGAATGGAACAATAAGAACACAGAACTGAAGCTAAAGTTACAGGCTCTGAGCAGCATGCGCAGCTCCCCTTTTCCTTTTAATTGTTACTCCAATTTTCTGTTAACCACAACCAAATGCTTTCATGTCTTTGTGATTTTAGTCACTATACCTTCGTATTTTATCAAAACATATCATGGGGCAACACTGTATAGACCATGTTTTGAAGTTGGTTTTTAACCCATCAAATTGCTGTTATCTAGTTTGTATCCTTTTGAGTATAGTAGTTATAAATAGTTTGTGCTAGTCTCAAGGGTAATTTTATGATGTAATTGCTTCTCTTTAAGTTTCTAATTCATGCCAAAGAGTCATATTAAATATAGTTCATATGAAATTATATATGAATGCATTTAATAGTCATCGTGCAAAACATAGAACTAAACATTATTCATTATTCAATACATCACATGATTTTATTATTTAACTACGTACAATACTTTCTCGAAACACAAAAAAAAAAAAAAAAAAAAATATCTGAGAGAAATAGACACAAACAAACATTAATTCTTTTCCCAGATTGCCTCTCACAAATTAAGCATTGTCCATTTGATATTGACATACACATAAAACTTGTTCCACAACTCTTCTAAAAACCCAAAATAGGCATCTCTCCATGATTTCCTCAACACCAATGCACTGCACACAACTGAAAACCCCACTGCAAATCCCAAAGATAAGAACACCCAAATCCACTCTATCTCAAATCCATCACCTTCATCCTCATCTTCGTCGTTGTCTCCATGAGCTCCATCACTACCATCATTGCTGCAATTTCTTGTTAATGGAGGGCCACAAAGATCATTCCCAGTAAAGCTCGAAGCATCCAAACTCTGAAGTTGGGTGCTTTCTGGTATTCTCCCGATTAAGTTATTATAAGACAGGTTCACATAACTCAAAAAAGACATGCGTGTGACGCTATTAGGAATTTGACCCGATAAGCAGTTTGTTGATAAATCAAGAGATTCTAATTGCTTCATATCTCCCATGTTATCTGGGATCAAACCTGTCAATTGATTTTCAGACAAGTTCAATGACTTCAATTCGACCAAGCTTGCCAACTCCCTAGGGATATCTCCGGTCAGATTGTTCTTCGAAAGGTTAATATTGGTAACCAATGAAAGAGTTGTGTCATACCGGAGTTCACTTCCTTTTGCAGTTATTGATACACTCTCCATAAAGGCCCATACTACGTTTGTAGAATAAGAAGAGTATAACATGGAAGGAGTTCCAAAATTTAGAACAGAAGCAACAATTATATTTCTATTTGTAGCCATTGCAGTAAAATTATGAACACACCTAGGTATTATGCCTGAAAATTTGTTGTTGGAGAGATCCAATATTTGAAGAGAGTTGAGATGACATAGGTTTGAAGAAAGCTTACCACTCAACATGTTCGAGCGTAAAATGAGAATCCTCAAGTTGACAAGGCTAGTCCCCATTTGCTTTGGTATATTTCCATGAAGATTATTGTAAGAGAGGTCGATCGTTACTAACTGTGTGCAGTTATGCAGAGAAGAAGGTATCTGGCCTGAGAATTTGTTGTAGTAAAGACTCAAGGATCGCAGATTGCTGAGAAACCCAATGGAATTTGGGATGGTACCAGACATGTTGTTATTGCCTAAATTCAAAAATATCAAACTTGGCCACTTGGACCAACAATTTGGCAACTCTCCACTCAATTGATTTTCCCGCAAAAGAAGAATCTCCAAGTAATAAGTTTGATATGTGGTGTCACATAGAAAGTGAGATATACCTCCAGAAAATGAATTATTGGATAGATCCAGCTCCCAAACACCTTCTCCTATTTGAGGCAGTAAACCATTGAATTGGTTTGAACTCAAGTATATATATTGAAAGTCATCTTCTTTGTTACGTGCTTGTATGCATGGAATGTTTCCCTGGAGATGG
This sequence comes from Scutellaria barbata, assembly GCA_028654395.1. Classification (NCBI taxonomy): domain Eukaryota; kingdom Viridiplantae; phylum Streptophyta; class Magnoliopsida; order Lamiales; family Lamiaceae; genus Scutellaria; species Scutellaria barbata. The sequence goes on along the minus strand of CM053649.1, from coordinate 9,554,776 downwards.
TTATGAGAGAGATTCAAAAATGAAATCTCCCAAAACCAGCTAGGGACATTACCAGAGATTCCAGTATTGGATAAATCAAGTCTTGAAATATTGTTGCGCGTATGAAGCCATGAAGGAATATGATTAGAAGCTCCAAGCAAGGTCCACGACCCTAGTTCAAGACTTACAAGTTGGATGGGAGGAATCCAGTTTGGACTAACTTTCAAACTCATCAACTGATTCCCAGAGGCAGAGAAATATTTCATGTTTGTGAGGTTTGCAAAGTGAGTTTCAGTCACAACCCCACTCATCAACATGTTACCACTAATGAACAGTGAGTCTAAATTGAACAGTTGGCCCAAACTCTCTGGAAGATTTCCAGTAAACTTGTTACTATCAAGATATAAATAATTCAAAGACGACAAATTTGCAAACGAACTTGGAATATTTCCTGTCAATTCGTTACCAGATAGCCTTAAATGTATCAAAGATGATAAGTTTGCAAATGAATCTGGTATATCTCCTTGCAACTTATTTCCGGATAAGGACAATTCTTCTATTCTGCAAAGGTTAGCAATTTCTTTGGGTATTTCACCAGAAAGTTGATTCCCATCTAAAGCGAGGGTGCTAAGAGAGGTAAGGTTTACTATGGCATTTGAAATTGCACCTTCTAGGAGATTGAAACTCAAATCAACGAACTCCAAGTCCTTACAAAAGTAGAGCCAATTGGGAATACTGGAATTAAAATGATTATTAGAAAGATCTATACGCTTGAGTTTGGTGGCACTACTGATACTAGGAATTGGTCCTTCAAAAGAGTTATGACCTAGATAAAGAACAATAAGATTGTTTGAAAGATTTCCAATATTATGGGGAATCTTTCCATGAAATCCAGCATTAAACAAATCCAAATGCTCAAGGTTTGTGAATGACCCGATGAAGGAAGGCATTGTTCCTGCGAAGTCATTTTGGCTGAGGTCAAGATACCTCAGATGTTTGAGATTGAGCAAAGATGAATTTATTTTACCACTTAAACCTTCATTGTCGAGGCCTTGGCCTTGAAGATGGAGTTGATGAACATGGCCAGTGAGGTTGTTGCAAACCACACCTTTCCACTTGCAGCAATTCACTTCACCATCCCATGAAGACATTAGATTCTCTGGATCTTTCAAACCTTGCTTGAAGGTTAGTAACGATTGTTTTTTCGATTTCTGGGCATAAAACAATATCATTGTCTCTCATGCAAGTACTTAGTTTGAAAAAGAAAATGAGGAAAAACAAAGAGAGACGACTTGTGTTTAAGCAATTCATCATCATTTGCAAAAACTGATCGTATTGGAAATCAATTTAATTGATCGTTGATTAGGAATGGGATCCATGGATGGATATATATATAGTAGTAATACTATTGATATTCTATATGGTATTTTGAATTATAAATGCATTCACATGGAATATATAAAGTATTTCTTTATACATTTATTAATGTTTTCCTTTTCTTTTCTTAAAGGTACGTACATATGACAAACAATTCAATAATTTCCATATGAAATCCATCTAGATCTGTGAAAAACAATTAATGATAGATAGCCAAGTGTCTTGACGTGTAAATGAAGACGATTTCTCTTTGAAGGAATATCAGGTTGGAGTTGGAAAATAGAATTGTAGAAAAACGTCCATCACCAGTGACATTTATCTCCTCTTCTTCAATCTTACTATGACCGTCTAAACCGAAAGAGGTACTCTTTTGTACAATTAGTGCACAATGTAATTGAGTTGATCTGAATCCATACGTCTATTTTTGTTTTTTTTTTGCTTTTTTTTTTTTAAATTCATATATGACATTTATGTTATAATAGTATGACTCTTATATATAAATATTTTTATCTTTATATAATATTTTAATTTCATAAAACAAAAAAATAATTTTTTTTTTTTGACACAACTTATACATTTATATGATGGTACTTATCCTTTATGTGATATTACTTAAACCTTTATAAAAATACAATCATATATTTATATAATATATAAATGTACAATTAAGATAATAAAAATATAGGAAATATGTTAATGTCTATCTAAAATAATGTAAAGGTTTGAAAGTTCTAACATAAAGGTATGAGAGTCGTAATATAAAAATATGAATGTTATAACTAAAGGATATACATATTTTTCCAGAAAATCCAAAAAATAAACTAAGTGTGTGGTGTCCTCTTTAGCGCGCAAAAGGATGCGTGAAAGACTATGTCGGGTTGGATCCAATCGAATTGTATGGATTTAAGATACGTGCACTAGTTGCATAGGAATTTTTGTGAAATTGAAATAAACAAAAAAAAAAGTAACCAAGAAGCATACCAAAGTACCAAACCAAATAAAATATGGCTATAACCAATAAAACAGAGTATGCATCCAGCATCCAGCATCCAGTTAGAGCCTGTTACCAAGATTATCAAAAAAAAACTCAGTTTTCAAAATCCCTTGTCATCGGTTTAAATAAAAAAAATTAAGTTTGATTTAGATAGGTGAATTTGAAAAGAAATTTGAAATTTATGATAGTAAATTCATCAGTAATCTTTGGATATATATGAATTTGCAATATGTTACTTTCATTTTGAACTAATTTTTAAATTATTTGTGTAGATTTCAAATATAAACTTGAATGTATTTGAAATTCATTTATTTAAAATTTTGAATTTTAATCACTCAATTCAAATGAAGCAAGTAGGAATATTAATATTTTTTAATGTAATGTCCATCTATATATTGTTTTTGATTTTTAGTTGGTTTGGTTAACTAACAAAAGCCTAGAAGTTGAAAATAAACGAAAAACTCGAAAATCTCAAACTTATAAAACAATTTTTAATCTGATCACTCTCTATTGACGTCTGGTTGGAAACTTTTGGTTCAAATCAGAATCTTGATTTCATCTTTGTCTGAGAAGTTAATCCATCTGCGAGCACATTACATGTACGGAAAAATTGGTTAAAATATCTGTACCATTAATTATGATCTTATTTTTAAATTTTTTAAGTTTTTAAGAATAACAAATATGTTAATATTTATTGCTAAAAATACCCATTTACCTATGGTAAAAGGTATATTGTCGTCACAATCTGACGTGATCAATAAATATATATGCGGAATTGATTTTTGAGTTCTTTTAAGCATAAATTATGTTGGACCATCAAGCGTTTTACCGCTATACCAAAAGAATATCTAGTGGACATATGGCTCAACTTTAATGTCTTATACTTATGTAGCTTTGCGCTCACGGATTTGAACCTGACAGAGTCGTGTCTCACACCAATTTAAGCTCCGACCCAAGATAGGGTGCTAGGAAAATTCTCAAAACCTAGCAGAGCCGTGCCTCACACCAATTTAAGCTCCGACCCAAAATAGGGTGCTGAGAAAATACCCAACAATCCCCCCAACATCAAAATTCTCAAAACCTGGCAGAGCCGTGCCTCACACCAATTTAAGCTCCAACCCAAGATAGAGTACTGAGAAAATTCCCAACAATCCCCCCAACATTTGTCAGCCTCTCCACTTCAGCAATCTTAGAACGCGTCTCGCCTCGCGCCACCACCACGCCACACAGGACCATCAAGCGCTTTACCGCTACATCAAAAGAATAATTAGTGGGCAAAATTCCCAACAATCCGCAGAGTCAGGTGCTGGGAAAATTCCCAACGCCACCACCACACCACATAGGACCATCAAGTGCTTTACCGTTACACCAAAAGAATATCTAGTGGGCAAAATTCCCAACAATCCGCAGTGTGAGGGTGCTGGGAAAATTCCAAACAATCCCCCCAGCACCTGCCAGCCTCTCCACTTCAGCAACTCGGCATCTTGCCTCGACTCGGCATCTTGCCTCGCGCCACCACCATGCCACACAGGTCATCCTCAGCTCCAAGGGAGCTGTCTTGGAATCCATAACTCAGTGTCAGTCTTGGAACCCATGACTCAGTGTCAGTGTCTCGCCTCGCGCCACCACAGCTCTCACAACATCTTGGAACCCATGACTCAGTCGTGTCAATGTCTCGCTTGGAGCTGTCTTGGAACCTCAGCACCACCACGCCACACAGGCCATCCTCAGCTTCAAGGGAGCTGTCTTGGAACCCATGACTCAGTGTCAGTGTCTCGCCTCGTGCCACCACGCCACACAGACCATCCTCAGCTCTGTCTCGCCTTGTGCCACCACGCCACACAGACCATCCTCAGCTACAAGGGAGCTATCTTGGAAACCATGACTCGGTGTCTCGCCTCGCGCCACCACAGCTCCCACTGCAAAGTGCTCCCAAAGGGATTCGAACCCGTGACCTATTCTGATATCAAGTGTTGGACCATCAAGCGTTTTAACCGCAACACTAAAAGGATATCCAGTGGGCATAGGACGCAACTTTAATGCCTTATATTTATGTAGTTTTGTGCTCACGGATTCGAATCTGGTAGAACCGTGCCTCGTACCAATTTAAACTCCAACCCAAGGTAGGGTGCTGGAAAATTCCCAACAGAATTCGAAACATAATTATACACTCCGACGATCCAAATTTACGTGTCAAGCAAAATAGCATGTGAAGTCGAACTGATATAAATCCTGATTTTTATGTAAATATTAAAGTTTTGATCTCCAAAAAAGTTAAATGTTGTTTGAATTTAATAGTTTGTTAAACTTGTGATTTTTTTTTTTGCTAATTTTTTAAGGATGAAATTAAATTGCGATTTTGGAAAATGTGGGATTTTGTTTTTATAAATTCAAAAGGTTGGGATTATATTGCAATTAGGGTAAATGTGGTGTCTTTTTTTTTTTTTTTCAATTAAATCGTTAAAATATATACTATTTAATTAAAAAAATTAACAAAATAACTTGAAATGACAAATTAAAAGCAATCAGCTTTTATAGGAAAATTTTATTGTAAGAATTACAGGATGTTGTACAAATTATCACTTATCTTACACTTATTATTTTCAGGTCATTAACTTTATATATATATATATATATATATATATATATATATATATATATATAGTCTGTGATCCTTTTCCTTTTCACTGATGCTAACCGTGGTTATTTGTTTTTTCTCCCTTTAATTTTACCATTTATTACACTTACTTTCATTTTGATCATTAATTAGTTTAAGATTGATTTTAATTTTGTTGTTTACTATTAATTTAACTTTCAAATCTGAGAAGCTTCTAAACCAAATGTAAAAAAAGCTGTCATATATCAATGGCTCAAATGGATTTTGACTTGAGAAATGACCAAGACTTCAAAGTGTTCAAAGCATAACTTTCTCAAAGAAAGTTATCATATTACCATTTTTCCACACCAAGAAATAAGTATCAATTAAGTTGAATAGGACAAGAACCATACATAAAACTTCATGCATACGCAATTGGTTGAATCTTCTATTTTATTCCTTAGGACTTTTATCATATATTCAGGCGCACACGATACTACAGAGGTTTATGGTTTATGATTCTAATGATATCAGATTCAATTGATATTAGACTTCAAGTATTTATCTTTATTTAATAATATTAGGTGTCAATTATTTATCTAATTATATATCTATCTATTTTTACACTATATAAGTATTGATATTTCTTTCATTTTCATAATGTCAATTTTAACCTTTTTAAAATTCATTAAATCACAATTCCTTTCTTAAATTCTATACAAATCACAATTCTAGATATAAAGTCCACACAAATCATATTTTTTTTCTTAGAGTTCATACAAATCACAATTGTTCATTCAATGGAAGTATAACCTATTTTCCTATTATAAGTTTCAAGCGTCAATACGCGATTTAGCATTACCTACTTAATCTTCAACTCAACACGTGTCGTTGTGCTAAACTTGTTCTCCTAAAGAATGTAAGTTCAACTCAGCATGCCCGACACCGAGAAGAGATCCGAAAAAGTTTTTTCCAATTTCGATCTCGATTAGTTCACACGATATAATTTACAATTTGAGCATGTTTAAACTTGTGAGCCATTAATAGATTCAATAAATTAAGCTCATCACCAATAGATAACAGAATAACCAAACTCTGACTATAAAGGCTCGACTTGGCTCGGCTTCATTACAGTCCTATGTTTGATTCATTTTTCATAGTGTCAATTTTAATCTTTTTAAATCCATACAAATCACAATTTTAGATATAAAGTTCATATAAATCATAATTCATTTCTTAAGAGTCCATACAAATCACAATTCTTAGTATAATTAAAGATTGTATTACTTATACAACTAGATATACCAACATATGTATATTAACATTAGGATTCACACATATTAAAGTTAAGAGTACCAAGGACCATCGGCAAGAGTACGAGCAGATTGAAGTTTTGGCAAGTGACCGCACTGTCGTGACGCGATAAAATTAATTAATTTCATTTCTAACCTCACTAACTAGTAGTTAGGGTAAGTTGGAGTCGATCCCACGAGGAGTGTAGAATTAACTATATCATCTATGTTCAATTCATTAAAATAATAAGCGATGGTAGTTTCAGATTGAATAAATTATCACTAAATAAACTAATAACCTATAAAGCAATTAAACAACGAGAATTCGATAAAAGAGAATATTCCAGTTAACAGTTCAGTTATCCCTTGTTATCAATCATTCCCTAATAAATGTAACTTCTCTCTCTCAGATTATCATGAAATTATCACCCCTAGTCTAACAACAAGCTCTATTAAATCGAATCGTCTCTTAAGATTAGTTAAATTAAGATAAGATCGTTAATTAACCATATTCAATTGAATAACCTAAAATAAGCTCTCTAAATTTAATTCATCAAATGCATTAATCACCAAGACGATATGATTAACTAGACCCCAAATACATATATATGCTCGATTCGGTAACCCTGAGATTATGTTACCCTAGAGAAGCACGACCTCTAGTTTACCATTAATGAAAATTAGACAATAATAATTAGGATTCATGATCTAAAATTCTAGCAATTAATTATCAACATTTAACTTAGGTGATCAGTCTAAATCAAGCATCAAATAATCGAAAATGATATTCACAGATAACTTAATCAATTCAATCAAACATAGAGAGAGAATTACGGAATCAATTAGAAAATAAAAGATAAACGGGTTCAAACATCTCTGCTAACCGAAATTACAAATTAAGCGAGCATCCTTGAAATCGAATCCACAAAAGCAATTGAAAACTCCATCATAAAACTAATCTAAAAAGTATTTCTCTCTCTAAAATTTAAATTTTCTCTCTCTCTCTCTCTCTCTCTCTACTCTCTCCCTGCGTGAATCGTGGCTGTCATTGTTAATTGGTGGCTAAGTAAGTGATCAAGCCCTTGGTAAAGTTTGGGCTTTTCTCCCAATCTATTTAATTTTTCAAGCCCAATTGATGCTTAAATCCTTTTTTTTAAATAGTGGGTTTCTTGTCTTCTTCGGCCCAAGTCCTCTTTCGAGCCCAACAAAATATAAATGGTCACATTCTTTGACTCCAAAATAATCAAAAAATCCCTAAATAGTCAAGAAAATAAATTGTGAAGTGCTTGGAGTTCAAAAACACATATATGTAAGAAAACAATGAATTCAATCTTATCAAAAACATAAAATCTCAAATTAATTCACAATAATATGCACCAATTTCCTACCTATCAGCAAGAGTACGAGTACTATCATGCAAGAGTACGAGTAGATTACGACGACAAAATCATCTCAATTTTGATAACAGGTACAAAATCATCTCAATTATATTAACTGTGCATTAATAGCTATCCGTTTTTGCTCATTAACCACGAAGCCAAATAAAGAAAATTACAAACTGTAGTTAAAAAATATATCCGTATTTCATTTTTCCTACAAACTCACTCATTCTTCCTGCCTCTCTTACTAAGAATAACACGCAGGAGAAGAGGCAATAAATTCATGGCATCACATTCTTTCTCCAAATGTAAAAGGCTCTAAAATTGCTCTTCTGAATAGACATAACTACATCTCAACCTCTACATCTGTGCACCACCATGCTCCTACAAAAATCGAATATTTCCAACAGCCACTTGATAATCAAGATAGCTTTATACTCTTCTTGAAAGAACTCAATTAAATCTAGAATCTGGACCAAACTCCATTATAATATAATATAACATATTTATTAATAATTCAGACATATAATTTATTTATTAACTATGTTATTTGAGAGTGTTGGTACAATTGCTCAGAAACTCAATTGCAAAGAAAACCTCACATAAAATGATAACTCTCAAAGCCAAGAGAAAAGAAAAGATCAAGAAAACGAAAAACACACAAAGGATTTAAGTGGTTCGACTATATAATAGTCTACATCCACTGCCGAATCAAAGCCCTTTACTAATTCTCAGAATCAATCGGAAAAATACATCGAATTTCACAATTTCGCAGATTAGGGTTTCTGTGGACGAAGAACCCTAGCTCTATCTAATTGAATCGAATACAATGAACAATCATGGGGCAAATGACAACTACTTATGCTTATATATACGCATTACAAAACCCCCAAAACAATTACTGAAAACTGCTCTCAATTGGCAACCAATTTCTGTTATTTATCAGCTGCACTGCGCGAATGAACAGTAACCGGCTCAGGTTAGTTAATGCTTAACTGCTGCAACTCGAACTGACTCCTGCACATCCGGCTTCAGCTAAATCCAGCCGATTCTCCACCAATTGACCACGGTTCTGCAACCTAAGCATAATTCCTGAGTTAGCCTAAGCCTGCAACCTTTTCAGAGAGGGAAAAAGACTATTTTGAGAAACAAATAAATTATCAGTTTAAATAAAGGGTTTTATTATTTTATTTTTTTTGAAATATAGTCAAAGAAAAGTGGTTATGTCAATTGTTGAGACGAGTGGAAGTGATACCGATTTTAGAATTGGTGACAATCGTAAGACCTATTTTCATTCTTTGTTTGAATCGAATTTGTTTACCTTTTTATTTTATATTTAATTCTTTTGTGAATGATTGTATTACTTTTATTTTGTTGTATTTTTATTTTATATTTAATTTTTTTTTTTGAATTGTATGTTGAACAGCCGATGCCAAATATAGATGACGTCAAAGGAAATTTGCTGGGCAAAAGAGAAGATATGCAAATCTTAATGATGCTAAGAAAAAAAACTATGTAGAACATATTTTGCAAAATCATAAAAAGAGACAAGCAATATGTAATTTAAAATTCAAGCGAATCTAAATAACTTTAAAGGTATATTTGTATACTATTCTTTAAATTTTGTATTAAAATACATCTTTCATTTAAAATTGAAAATTGTATTTTAATATAGGGAAAAAAAAAGTTTTTTTGGTCCTTTAAGTTTACCTAATTAGATTTTCATCCTTTATCTTTCAACTTCGGACTTTTAGTCTTCTTTGTTTAAGAATTTTCATTTTTTAGTCCTCTTACATACTACAACAAATAATTTTTTATTTTTTTAATTAAAATTTATCTTTAACAAGAAAATGCATATTTTACATTTTTTGAAATTCTCTTTGATATAGTGTTTGGAAAATTCTAAAATCATGCACCGAAAACAGAATAAAATCTTCATTATGAATTGTGAGGCACATAAAGGAAGGGTAAAATAGAGAAATAAGGGTAATGATATCCCTACTTAGTAACTCATCATACTGCCATACTAATTAAATCTATATATAAGTTGAAAAATTGGGCAGTTACTTAAAAATTGTTTTCGCAATTAGAATCTTGAGTACCATATAGCTTAATGTTTCGTCTGTTTTCAATTCAAGATAAATTTAGAGGATCAAGAAACTTATTTTCCCTTTAATATATTTATCTAATTATGTATTTTAATGTCAGAACAATATAAATTAAAAAAATGTCAAGTTGCATTCACTGTGGAGCAATAAGATTTGAGTATAAGTCTCCCACTTTTTGTTGTGATAATGGAAAAGTTAAACTTCCACCTTAAAAAATTCCAGAGAAATTGTACACACTATAAACTTCTCAATATGAAGAGTTGGTTGATTTAAAAAATATATATGTTCATACAATTTCATATTCTCATTCACTTCATTTGGAGTGAAATTGGATAAAGAGCTTGCTTCGGCACGACGAGGAGTTTTCACTTTTCGAGTACAAGGAATGATTTATTACAATCTTCCAAGTTTGAGTCTTAATGAAAATAAACCAGCTAATTTTCAGTTATATTTTTTTGGTACTGAAAATGAAACTGAGAATAGAATGTGTCTTATTCACATGTATAAAAAAAATGTACGAAAGCTCACTGAAATACTAGAGGAGAATCCATATTCCAAAATTTTAGAAGACTAACAGAGTGTTCTTCTCTAGATGATGTGCAACTTTGTATCAAAAAAGATGTGAGATTAGATCAACGAGTTTATAATGCTCCGACAGCAGATCAAGTTGCAGCTATTTGGATTGAGGTAAATAATGATAATGTAGGGTTTGAACGAGATATTATTGTTAGTACTCATTTTGGGGACTAATATAAAATTATGCATTATTTTGGATGTTATGACCCTTTATAGTACCATCTTCTATTAGCCTACTTCATGAGCTAGGTGCTCGAGTTTTGTTGATTGTATGTTTAACTATTACAGGAAAGAGTTGACCGAGTTGTATATTATTCTTTGTATCTTTGTATTTATGGTTTTGATTGGGTTTCCTTAATTTACGAAACCTATTGTTATACTGAATTGTATATATGTATGTTTTTCTCTCATCACCAATCAATTGTAATAATATATCCATTCTCACATGGTATCACGCCTCCCATCCTAAACCTTTATTCTCCTCTCGCGGCCCGATGCCATCTTCTTCTTTCCCGGTGAACTAGACTCCTTCGCCTGTTATCTTCGTCGTGCAATATCTTCTTCGCATCGTATTTTGCACATCAATCCATGGTTGCTCCCTCTTCTCAGACCACGGCGAACAAACTTGAGCTCGATTGCATGTTTCTTGGAGCCTTATGATCATCCTTTCTAAGTCCCTAAAAACCAAAATACAACTTTATGATCTTCTTTTTTGCATTACTTGTTAGAACACAATTGAAAGACAGTTGTGAAATTCACACCAAAATCTAAAGTACGGTTAATAATGGGGCAGGGATTTCCCGTTGCCCGCAGGAATTCGCCCCAAACTGGGAGAGGTTCCCTAAAATGTTCCCCCATAAGGACAGGGAGGATTTTTTTCCCACCAATGGGGTGGGGTTTGGACGGGGATCATATTCCCCATCCCATTCCTCACGGGCCCCGAAAATTTTATATATATATATATACATGTATATATTTTAAAAATATATAAACAAAATTTTAAAATAATATAATTAAATTAATATAAAAAATAAATTATATGGAGATTGAAGAGTTGAATGCGTTGAAGTATTGAATAATGATGAAAATTAATGAAAATGTATTAGGATAATTTATTTTTGTGTTTTAGCTAGTTTTATTAAATTTATGTTTTCATCTTTTATTTGGATTATGGGTCATTTATTATATTTTAGTTATATCTAATTGTAATGAATTTTTTTTGATGAAATGTAAAAATTCAATTCCAAAGTGTTGAATTATTTTATGTATTAATTAGATAAAACAAATTTTGCACAAAAAAAAAAAAAAACACAAGATGGGGTGGAGTCCGGAGGGAAAAAATTTCCGTTTCGCTTGCGGGGACGGGGAATGATTCCGGAATTCAAATGCAAATTCAAATGAAGATTTTATTTTTCTATATATAGATGTTCAAATTGTAAGAGAAGACAGAGCTCATTTAGCTACTTCTCACATTTCATATAATTCTCTTGATCGTTCCAAGCCTTTGTATTAAAGTTTAGCTTCAACCAAGCTGTCCTTAAGCTTGAAATTTTCAAAATGTAAGTTTTCATATATTTATCAAAGTTTGCTTTATTTCATATTGTTTTAATATTAATTTCATACATACATCATAGGCTTCATATCTCATGTGTCGGTTCTGTTATTTATGGTATCAGAGCCAAATCTCAAGTATCTCATGCCTATGATGTATGTATGAAATTAATATTAAAACAATATGAAATAAAGCAAACTTCAATTAATAAAAGACTTACAATTTGAAATATCAAGCTTAAGGACAGCTTGGTAGAAACAAAAAATTTCTGATACAAAGGATTGGAAGGATTCTAGATTTTAGATGTCTTTGATTGTGATAATTTGAAAGATCCATATTATGTAATCCTGTTTAAAAATCAAAGGGATCTTGAGCACATGGTCCTCCAAAAGGATCATTTGAAGTGGATTCATCAGAATTTTCAATTTCTGATTTTTGGGACGTGAATTCAAAAAATTGATCTTGTAGATTTGGGTATTTTTTTAAGGGGACGGGGATGGGATTGCTTCCCCAGCCCGCCACATTCCGTTGCCATCCCTAATCTAAAGTAAGAGTTGCAGAAAGGTAATTAATCAACTATACCTTGGATTTGTTTCATCATCGGTCTTGTAATCTTGTTTCAACTAATAGTGTCGAATACGTACCTTCATTCATCATTTACATCATATATGAGTTCGGATACCACTCAAACACATCAAATATAAAAGAAGTAAAGTAATTGTTTAAAATGTTTTACCAAACTGTCTATGCAAGGAGATTAAAGGAAGCAAATATACACTAGTCGAAACGAAGGAAAGTGATTTTGCAGCATTGATAAATGAGCAGCATAACAGAGAATTCACAGATTGCATATCAGTTTCTCAGGAGTTATATATAGACATAGATCATTCTCCTTCAGTAAAAGATTCGTTCATTGCCGATGAGGGAAAATAGGATAGCCGAATTATGGGTAAATTACAATTTTGGTTCTTAAACTATACCCTCATTTCAACTTTGGTACCTCTCTTTCTAATATGATCATGATCTGATTCTTTCCTGAAAACTGCTCAGTTTGTTGTTTCTGTTCGCCATCAACGTGGTGATCAGTGAGTGTACCTTGCATCTAGTATGATCATGATCTGATTCTTTCTTCTGTTTCTGCCTGTACTATTTCTGGACAGCTCATCTTTCGGTTTTTAGACCAATGTTAATATGGACATTACAGGAAGAAAGACAGGAAATAAGTTGATGTATCGAGCAACATACAATTGTGAATGTGGATCCCTCAACAACTCTGCAGCCTAAAATGTACTAGGCATGCATGATCATCAGTATATATAAAGTACATTTTATTATTAGTATGATATGTTATGATGTTGGTTTTACTAACCGTCGGTCTGTGTGCAGGGCTTTTTCGAAGCATGGTTTTGATAACCCTTTTTCTGTAACATGATTCAGATCATTGATATGAGGTGTAATGAAAAACATCCTAAGTACAAGTTCAGCAGAAAGTGAACTCACAGGGAAGAAGAATATGCTGTTGGGAGAGGAGAAATGGTGGCTCTGTTAATTTTGCTAATTAGGGAAGCCATGTCCTGTTTAATATTGGACAAGGAAGCTTGTTAGAATCTGAATTCAAAACGACGTACATAGTTCATATAGATGAGCCGCTATTTCAAACATGCAACACCCTGAAAAAACCAAACAACCCAAAATTAGTTTTAGTGGCAAATATTTGATTAGTATGTGTTAGTAGAATGTTATGTACCTAAAGACCAAATGTCAGATTTGTAACCGTAGGGTATGTCCGCTAAGATCTCCGAACACATGTGGTTTGGTGTTCCGACAACCTTAAGTAACACAAACGAACAATCAAGTAAAACGAGCATTTAATTGGTTCCCATAAGGACACATGTCAGATTGCAAGCCCAACATCACCTACAAGCATGCAACTTCTCTTATCAGTAGGTCGTTTTTGGGTGTTTTGGTCCACGTGCCACTCGTAATTGTTGGGGTTACAAGGTGACCTACTTCTCTGTGTTTGTATTCAACATTAAAGTGAGATTGAAATTGAAAGCTTATTTTGTAATTAGTCGAGTATTGGACACTGTTGAACTTTACTAATAGTCAAATGTATTATCTGGGTTTAACTGAGAAGGGTAGCTTTCCACAATTTGGGAATGAATTGAATTGGATAAAATGAGAAACTGCTTGTAAAAAGACTTTAAGTTTATGATCATTGAGTTGGCTGGGGATGAAAATGTTGTTGAAATCTGGTGTTTGATTTCAGGCTGGAGATCAATTTCGGAGTACTGATGATAGTGAACCATCTGGAACAGCTATATATTCTGCAATAGTCGCTTCAGGGATAGATAGAGTTTTGTGGTGGTTGGCATCAGGTAGTAAATTATACTCAACATTTAATCGAGTGCAAAGTCTAGAAGAAGCTTTGAAGGTAAATTGTAACCGTGATATAGAGTTAATCTACAAGCACTGATATTTATTTCTTCCTCTGGTAACATATGGTCTTCCAAAGCTATACTCATAGTTAAAAATATTACATTTTGAAGACTAGTATACCTAATTAGTCGAATGACATTGTTGGATATAAGGAAGCACACCAAAATAAATAACACACAAATCTGATAATCCGGGAGCTACTCCCGTCCAAGCCAACCGGCCAATAATTAATTATTCCAATGATGCATAATCAACCCTATTTGAAGGTTCTTATACTCTAATGACACGGCCCATGGGCCAACATAAACCAGAATGGAAATAATAGATAAAAACAATAAGTAATAAAAGGAAATAGTTTGCAGCAGGTTTGTAGCAGCAGCGGCTAGATCGGAGCCTGGCGTCCCTTGCTCGCAAGCCTCGTGTAGACCACAGGCGTATCAGACATCGTTAATGTACATCCTCAGTACCATTAATTTAAAGGTTTAGTTAGTTTTTCAGTGCATGTCTGAAGCAGTAGAGATGGAGAGTTCCATATGTTTCTCTCTATCCATGACATTAATAGAAATTGAAGTTGAACTTTATTCCATCAATTTTCATTGTCATCTCAGTTGACTACATATTTCATTTGAAAAATAAATTGTTTTATTTGTGCAAGATATGGTTTGTTGCCACAAGTCAATTTGCAAAGACAAGGTTACCTGGTAAGTTTGTCTTTTTACTGCCATGATGTAGAATTTCAGTTTATACATAGCTACATCACACACACACTCACATTTATATATACCCATAAGTGGGGAATGAAGTTGAGCAAAGCTGAAAATAAATTGGGAAATTTTCATTAATAGAGAGGATAACAACACAATATGATCAGAAATAACTTAATACTTGAAGAAAACCATAGGAAAAAACAAAGCTACTAGTAACATAGGCACACAAAGGAATGAGAATGTGAGTACAATAATGGTTGTGTATCTGAATGCTTAGTTTGATGGTGGTGGTGTGGAAAAAGGAAAAGAGGGAAGTGTGGTTGGAATAGATGGCATTGTGGGCAGTGGGATGGCCGACATTGGAGGCAGAGCCATGTTTGGTATGGAAGGCATTGTGCTCGGAATTGTTGGCAATGTGGGCATTGGAATGGTGGATGGATTAGTCGGAAGTGGCGGAAGTGTGGCGGTTGGCATGGCGGGGAGTGGTGGCAATGCGACCTTAGGCGGTTGTGGGACTGTGGGCAATCCAGGTTGAGGAGTTTGCAATAGGTTGCGTGCTGCCAAGCTTGCATGGAGGCTTGAGAGTGAAACCACCATAATTAAAGATAGAACAAGCTGGAAGCAAGAGACTGCCATTGATGGATATATATATTGCTTCAAGGGTTAAGTGGTGATTGATCTGTAGTGGAAGCTTGTTGATATTGAAGGATGGTTTTTGTCTATTATTTATAGAGTTGGTATTGATGAAGAGTTTTGGGAGTTTGGTTGGTAAGCAAGAACATGTACTGATTAAGTTAACTTCCTTTGATGGACCTGAGACTTTTTTGTAACATTTTATTTTAATGAATTTCTGTCAATAATTAGTTAAATGA
The DNA here is from genome assembly GCA_028654395.1 of Scutellaria barbata. Lineage (NCBI taxonomy): Eukaryota > Viridiplantae > Streptophyta > Magnoliopsida > Lamiales > Lamiaceae > Scutellaria > Scutellaria barbata. The sequence continues at coordinate 9,538,905 of CM053649.1, read as the reverse complement.
AGCTCAACTATATTCTGAACATCTTCAAATTATCATTTGGAGTTCATGTCTAACAAGTATAGTTGGTTGGATCTCTCTCTCCCTTTTCCTTTTAAAATTATCTTATATTTGTTTTTATGAAGTTTCAAAGTATTCCAACATCTGTCAACTTAATTACTCCCCATTAAAAAAAAAAAAAAAGAAGCCCATTTAAGGTTAAGCATAATTTATCTGTATTAAAATTCATTTCTTCTGCATTGAACATTAGTTTATTATCAAATGTTATATGTGTCCCTCCCCACAAGAGTTTTCATTACCACATCATAGGTTTTGATTATTAATATTAAACTCTTATTCACTTTATTTTATGGGTTATCATATAAAAAAATACAAATATAGACATTATTGTGTATTTTCTCTCCATCCTTTATTATAAATTTTGTTTTATCTCATGATATTTTTAATACACTTTTCAGTTAGAAAAATAAAAATAGAATAAAATATGTAAATGGTGTCTTCTAATATATGTGATGCACTGTAGTTACTTTTAAAATAACTAATATAATTAGGTGAAAGTGGACTTGAAAGTGTGCATACAATGCAAAAAAAAAAAACTAAATTACATATATAAGTTTTTATAAGCTTTAAGAATAAGCTTCTTTTAATTAGTGTATCAAATCCATGAACTGAAAAACCTAAGATAATGTAATACTCAAATTGAAATATCTTTTTTTTTATTGCCACATTTTTCCTTTACCAATATACTTCTAAAGCAGTAGACATATTTATGTGATTTATTTTTGATTCTATATTAAATTACAAGATACGAAAATATTTGAATTACATTTCTACAAGATTGAGATTCTAAAGGATTTTGGATTATGATTCTAATATAAATTATTAAATACAAAAATATAAAATAAAATTCTAATATAAAATTATTAAATGTATAAATAACAAATTACTATATTACTATTATGACCTTAAATAATATATATGGTTAGGATTTTGGAATACAATTCTATATATAAAATTATTAAATACAAAAATAATAAATCACTAAATTATCATTATGATCTTAAATAATACATACACAGGGTTAGAATTTTATAGGATTTTAGAATAAGATTCTATAAAAGATTACGATTGTATATAGGATTTTGGATTGAGATTCTATATAAAATTAGAAGATACAAAAATACTTGAATTAAAATTTTAATATAAAATTATTTAACATAAATATGAAATTATTAAATTATTATTATAGTATTAAATAATAAAATTTAATAAAAATATATTAGTTTTCAAATTTTATAACAAACATTCACACTATTATATTAATAATACAGTCCCGCTCCCCTACCCACCGTGGGCACGTTAAAATATGCCCACGGCTAATGTGTCAAAGATCCAGAGTATCTATTAATTTTACTTTTCATATAACGAGGGGATGAGATCAATACACGTCATTGGTGGGCATATTAAGAGTGCCCATGGTGGGCATTTGAGCAAAACCAATTAATAATAATATATAATAGATATTATACAAACAAACATGATTGTTGCACTTCCACATGAGATATTTGAATAGATTTATTTATCATAGTAATATAAGGCCTAGCGCAGATGGGCCGAAGACGTGGATGTCAGGCCGGTTTGAACGTCTCATAAGTAAGGAAGCCGCAGGCCCAATGGGCTTGAAGATAGAGAATTGTCTTTTATACCCTTTAAATAAAAAGTAGATATAAATACTCGTAAATTATGTTTTGTAGTGCAAGTTTTACCCGTTTTGGAGGGAAAGAAGAGGCTAAGTTTAGTGAGAGAATATTCAGGTTCCTTTTTTATCTATGGTTTCACTGTTCAATAGATAATTAATGGATTGATTCACTGTTCATGCTTCATCATCACATTCTTTTTGTCAAAGTATTTATACCTATTGAATTTTGGGATTTTAGACCATGTTTATTGGTGACCCCTCAATCTTGGATTATGGGAAAAAGACAACATTTAATTAAAATAAAAGGCAAAAAAAGAAAAGAAATAACATGACAGGTTGCATTTTGGGTTGATCAAGTTATCAACCAACCCATATCACAACCTAATTTATCACCCCCACTTACCCACTTTATAACATGTGTAATTTTAAAAAAAAAAAATTATAGATATAATTTAGAATATTGATATTGAATATGATTTTTATTAAAAAATATTTTTAGAAATGATCAAAATTCATATTTTCTTTATAAATATAGTCTAATAATAACATATTTTGAAGCATAATTTGAAGCTTTTCATTTTCTCACAATTTCAAATTCTTTCTTTTGTCACTTAATTTCTATTATTTCTTATAATGGATCCAAACAATCTAAACTAGTTGTAGCTTGATTTTTTTTTTTTTTATATTCCAATTATTGTAATCCTAACATAATTATTGTGTTAGCATCTTATTTTAAGTGTATGATAAAAAAAAAATCCTTATTATAATAACAAAATTGAAATATCAAATATTTTTTTATATATTTATTACATCTTTTAAATATAATATGTCGCACCACTTTTTCAAAATGTAATAAAATATTAAATTTTATTTCGGCGTTCAACAACACATTATAAACTCAATTTTAAAGGATCGATCAACTTATCATAACTGAAATTCATCACAAACAGTCAATTTACATAAAACGTTTAAAGTTTGTTAGAAGCAGTAGAAATAACATCAGAATTTGACCCCACGGGTTTAAGTTTTACAAAATTCAAATTAGGGTTTCAGAAGTGGTAGAAGAACATGTTTATTTACAACAAAAAGAGAGGACATTTCACTTCTACTTTTCACCATAACCTAGAATCTGTAAAACAGAAGAATACATAAGGGATGGGTGCGTGAAAAACACTCAGTGGGGTTAACCTTGCAAAGTAAGGAAGAATAGCATAAACATTCGTAATCAGCGGCGGACCCACACGATGACAAGGGGGTACAACTGTACCCCAAAATGAATATTGTATATATATTAATATTTACTAAAATAACCTTATTTAATATTCTAATTATAAAAATGTCATTAAGATTTAAATCATTTCCCACAATCAATTCCACACACCTCCTCCATCCAATTTCACTTCCAGATAGCAGTCGTGAGAGAGACTTGAGAGAGATAGAGGGTTTACTTCCTTGGCCACTTTTTAGGTATTTTTTTCTTTAAAATTTATTTATCTATTTTATCTATTCATATTGTGTATATATATATATTCATATTTATTGTTTGATTTAGATTATTATTTAGTGAATTTGATGTTGTTTATTCATTATTTAGGGTTTGTATTTTTCCATTTTTATGAATGATATTTATTGATTTTGTGACAAATGTGTTGTTATTTTTTTATGGGTTCTAATTGTAATTGTTAATTTACTATAGCATTGATTTTATTCTTATTATTTACTATCGTTCTATTAGGATGAAGAATACTCCTAAATCAAAGAAAATAAAGGCAATGGAAAAGCAACCTGATCTTCAACAATTTATGTTTAAGAAAACGAAATCTCAAGGAACTTCTTGTTCTTCACTAAGAGATATCGAAATTCCTCAAAAAGATTGTGAGTCTCCTTCTTCTCAATCACTTAATTCACCCCAAATTCAAGAAAACAAAATGAAATCAAGTGGTTCAAGGGAAAGTAGAATGATATTAGAAGAGCAAGAATTTTTATATGATGTCGAACTTCTTCCCCACGATCCAGGGAAAAGAATTAATATAATGGATTATCCTCCAAAACAATGAAATGCAGTGAAAAAAGCATATATTCTTAAAGAACCATGTCAACCAAAAATTCATGACTTCCCTCAAAGAGAACTTGGAGGTATACGTCGATTTAGTGTCTCTTGATTCAAAAAGTATGATTGGCTTGAATATAGTATTGAGAAAGATGCAGCATTTTGTTTCATTTGTTACTTGTTCAAGAATGAAGTATTTCTTAATGTGGGGGGAGATGCATTTGTTAATGGAGGATTTAGATTATGGAATAATACGGATAGGTTTGAGAAGTATGTTGGTAGGGTTAAAAGTGCTCATAATCTTGCTTATGAAAAGTATGTGAATTTAAGAGACTCAAAAAAGAAATTTATTGTATATGTTTTTGATAATACAAGTGATATGATTCGAAGTGAGTATGAAACTCGTTTGAAAGCTTCACTTAATTGTTTGAGGTATCTTTTACGCCAAGGGTTGACATTTCGTGGGCATGATGAAGGTGAAGAATCAATTAATAGGAAAAAATTTCTTGAGCTTTTGAAATGGCTAGCAGAACATAATGAAGATGTTAAAGGTGTTATTTTTACAAATGCTCCAGGTAATAATCAAATGACGTCTCCCAAAATTCAAAAAGATCTCATTAATTGTTGTGCAAAAGAAACAATTAAGCGTATTATAGAAGAACTTGATGAATATTTTGTTATATTGGTCGATTAGTCAAGTGATGTGTCTCAAAAGGAACAATTAGTTCTTTGCTTGCGTTATGTTGATGGTAAAATATGAGTGGTAGTGGAGCGTTTTCTTGGACTTATACATGTCGGTGATACCACTGCTTTAACACTTCAAAGTGCAATTACATATTTGTTTGTGGAGTATTCTTTAAGTCCGTCTAAAATTCAAGGACAAGGGTATGATGGGGCTAGCAACATAAAGGGTGAGATTAATGATCTTAAGACTCTGATTATAAAGGATACTCCATATGCTTACTATGTTCATTGTTTTGCTCATCAACTTCAATTAACACTCGTTGTTGTTGCTAGACAAAACAACGATTGTGGTTGGCTTTTTGAAACACTTGCAAATTTGTTGAATGTAGTCAGAGTTTCTTGTAAGCGGAGAGAAATGATTTGAGTAGTTCAAGCTCAAAAAATTGCTCAAGTCTTGGAAATTGGGGAACTTGAGAGTGGATTAGGTTTGAAAAGACCTGGGGATACTCGTTGGGGGTCTCATTATAAAACTCTTTTGAATGTTATCCATTTGTTTTCTACAATTGTGGAGGTACTCGTCATGGTTGGGGAGAATGCTTCATGTTCAGAAGATAAGGTAAAAACTCAAGCCATTTTGTTCTCATTAGAGTCGTTTGATTTTTCTTTCATGGCACACTTGATGTTGACTATTTTTGGGTACACTAATGATTTGTGTCTTGCTTTGCAAAAAAGAGATCAAGATATTGTTAATGTTATGTCTCTTGTTTCTTTAACTAAGCAATTATTGCAAAAAACAAGAGATTGTGGATGGAAAATACTCTTGAATAAGGTCACTTTATTTTGCAACAAGTATAACATTGTGGTTCCCAATATGGATGCTCCTTATAAGGCAAGAGGAAGATCAAGACGTTTTGTACAACAAGAGACGAACCTTCAACACTTTCGAGTTCAAGTTTTTCTAGGAGTGATTGATTTACAACTTAATGAACTCAATGATCGATTTGATGAGGTAAATATGGAATTGCTTACATGCATGGCTTGTTTAAGTCCTAAAGATGGTTTCTCTTCTTTTGATAAGGAAAAAGTGATTAAACTTGCTACATTTTATCCATCCGAGTTTTCAAATATTGATGACTCTTGAATGTCAACTGGACATATTCATTGAAGATATGCAAAAAGATGACAAGTTTCGGGATTTGCATGATAATGGCGCCCTTTCGAAGATGCTAGTAGAAACAAACAAACATGTGACTTATCCGGTAATTTTTTTGTTTATCAAGTTGGTGTTGATTCTCCCGGTCGCTACTGCAGGTATTGAAAGAGTGTTTTCAGGAATGGGCTATGTTAAAAATAAATTAAGGAATAATATGGGTGATCAATTATTAAATAATTGTTTGGTCACTTTCATTGAGAAGGATGTGTTCTTGTAAATGCCTGATGATGCTGTCATAAATCGTTTCCAAAAAATGAAGAGTCGACGAACCAAATTGTAGCTTATAACTTGAATATTTTGTAATATTTTATGTATTTGATTATCTTTGTTGTAAGACTTTATATATGAAACAATGTTTATCTATTATTTATTTGTTTGTATCCCCAAATTAAAATTCCTGGGTACGCCACTGTTCGTAACAATTACATTCAAACATATCACTTTAGTTACGGTTCTTAACCACCATAGATAAGGTTCTTAACCGTCATAAATTATGGTGCTTAGCCGCCATTGATACAGTTCTCAACCGCTATAAATACAGTTCGTAACGGTTATAGATACGATTCTCAACCGCCATAAATACATTTCAGAAATATTATACATTTTCATATTCACCTTGTATAAAATAAACATTCAATCATTCCATTTATCATATTACACCTTCTTATCCCATGACACATTGTTCGTACAATACGTAAAACAGACCTCATTTCACACAGGTATAAGATTTCATAATTTATAATAATCTGGAAGAAAGTAAATTACCCCCACCTTTCAAGAACGACTCGAAAAGCTCCTAGGTTTAATGCAAAATTATCCTGATCCCCTTCTATGCACCCTACAAAGCATAAGAGTTCATCTTAGAATCTAATCGAACTATCTATAATTTAAAGTAAATTTGTAATTTCGAATTCTTTCTAGTAAAGGAATGTCTAATAGGGGTTAAGAAAAGAAAGTCTATGAATTGATGTGATACAAGGGGCCCAAAACATTTGTGTGGAAAGTTTAATTTGAACTTAAGGTTACGGAATTGTCGAGACACGATTCTAGAGTTTTATACCTTAATTTGAAGGTGAAAAAACTAGATTGTGCTTTCTTTCGATTGTTATAGAATCCATAGGGATTAAATTGCAACATGATAATCCTATGTGATAATTGACTAAATTTAAAGAGCAAAGAATCCATACCTTCGACTTCTTGAGAAGAGTCGGTGTTTCCACGAAGTTGGATCTACAATCAATCATTACCCAACTTGTCCGGATGCTTCTTCAATACGTGGTTGTTGAATGTCCCGTAGCCTCCTCCATGCTTGAATTTGTAGTTTTTCCCACAATAGTTATACGTCACTATATAATCCACGTCGCTATTCGATATTTTTTCCTTTCTAAAATGAATGGAGAAAATATCACTTCAAAGTGTCGAAAGCGCTCAAGAAGTTGTATGTCTAATATTACCACTTTCTTGAGTATCTCTCGGCACCTCCTCTTTTTTTTGCTCGGTACTGAGGCGACGGCGGTATTAAGGTCTAGACATTCCTCCAAATTCTCACATTCTTGACTCCAATTAAGAGAGTAAGAATCGATGAGATCATCTAGAGGCATATCTTGTGGTGGTGGTGGTGGCATAGGATTTTTTCCTTTTCCACGTGTGAACCAGTGGAAGAAGAACCGACTCTTCGAAATATTTTTTTGAAGATAAAAGAGAAAGAAAAATTGAAAACTAGAATAAGAAGTAAATGAAATTGAAATGAAAGAGTAGTAGCTAACTAGAATGAGATTATGAGAATAATTGAGAGAGATTGAAGAATTATGAAACAATGAAATTGAAACTACAATTACCACAAATTGAATGATTTGAAGCTTGAGAATTGAGAGAGAAAATTGAGGAATGGTGTGGTTTGAAGTGAAATGGAATGAGGTATTTATAGAGCACAACTCATAATTTTTGCAAAAAAAAAAAAAAAAAAAACAAGGTCGACCGGTTTGAACCGCTGGTTTCGGACCGGTTCGAACCGGCGGTTTACAACAGTCGACATAGCTTGACCGTTGATGATGATCAACGGTCAAGCGGTCTGAGGCGTACATGTGTCGCTTTTCAAAAAATATATATATATATTAAAGAAAAATATATATATATTAAAGGCACCGATTCGAACCAGCGGTTCCAATGGTACTCTAATGTGAACCGTTGATCATCAACAGTCAAACGATCTCAGCTCTCCACGTGGTACTTTCCAAAATGCAAAAAAAAAAAAAATTCAAAAACCGACGATTCGAAGCGTCAATTCACGGTTTTTAATATAGCCGAACCGAAACCGAACCTTACGAAATCGGTTACGGTCCCGGTTTGAAATTAAAACTGGGTCAGTGATTCCCGAAATCATTGACCGCATGTTCGAACCGACCCGGTTCCGATTTTCCAAACCGGTTGGGCACGTCTATGAATCAGTCCTATAATATTAAAAATAATTAAATGTTTAGTTTGAATACATGTAATGATTACATGTTAAAATGATGTGTTTTTTGTTTACTTGACTTTAAAACTATATTTTACAAATGAATAATTATTTTTAATAAGTGAAAAGCGTATCAATTCACTAGTAGTAAAAGAATTAAGTCTAAATATTGTTTTAAAATATATTGTTGGTCCCAAGTGGTGTCCGAGGTTCAGAGGGGGGGTGAATGAACCTTGGTCGATTTTTCAGAATCTTTAAAACAACCGTTCTCCACTGCAAGTTACTTGAGCTTGCAGTGATAGATGGTTACTGCTTGCAGCGCTAGAATGCAGTGTTGCATGCTGTAACCTGGAGTTTTGTACGCAGCGGAAATATACTTTTAAACACAAGGCTGTTTTACATAAAAATGCTTCTTTCAAACGTTTTATGATGAGAAGAGATAGATATTTGCAGAAAATAAACACAGATAAATAAAGCGATAAAAACACTTATGGCTTATAGTGGTTCGAAGGTGGTGTAATCCTTCTACGTCCACTCTACTGCTCCTCGAGCAGGAACTTTGTTAAGCAAAATTGAATTACAGGACTCTCCTAACAATCTATCAACTTTACAAAGCAAACCACCTACTGAAGTCCAGCGTACACACAGCAACTGCAAACTTCAAAGGCTAACCCACACAGGGTTCTATACTCCCACACAGGGAAGCTGCCTAAGACTAGACAACTAAAACAAACAGCAAGGATCTCTCCTATCAACTGCTTGACACCACTAAAACAACCTAAGCACACAGCAACAAGGTTAAAAGGATAAAAAGGTTTTCTTCAACTTGTGCTTCGAAGTGAGCTTCTGAATCCGTAAGGAATCTTTCAGCTTGAACTCTGCTTCACTTCGATAGGTTGAGTGACTGAAACTGTTGGCTTGAATACTTTAAATTTGTAAGCCCGAAACTTTTGCGTATGGAAATTATATCTCAATAATAGTAACAGTGACAATTGCAGTAACCAGCTTCAGTTCTCCTCGACCTCTATTTATACTTGTAGGAGAAGATGTCTGTTGAAGGAGACATCCCTCTTTTGAATTTGAAATAGCCTGGCCAAAGTATGGTTCACATTTAATGTCTTTTCGCAGCATTTAATGCGGCAGTTGCGACTTCGCAGCTTTCTGCGGTGCGTCAGTCCATGTGGCATCTTCTTATTGGCTCCGTGTCTGCTACTATGACTTTTTCTTGAACGGCTCTTTTATCCCTGCTTGGATCTTCGTTCCTCGTACTGCATTTATCCTTCCCGGGATTTGCAGGATACTTCGTCTTGTAGTTGGCGCTGTATTTACTTAACGATTCTGTAAGTCTGCGCTGTATCCTTGGTCTCTGTGCAGCTGATGTATACTTTCAGTGCTGCTGTATTTTAGACCTGCTTGCAGTATCGTCTGGCAGTGCTGCTGTAACTTCATTCTAGCAGTATTCCTGTATCCTTTTTATGCAGCGATACTGCACGCCATTCTTCCTTGCTTTGCTGTATCCTGCCTTCATGCAGCGATACTGTATCATGCCTTCTTGCAGCGATATCTTCCTTTGAAGCTTAAATGCAGCTTTATCCTCTTTTAACCTCCCTTTTAATCATTGACTCAAGACTCAAATCTAGTCTATTTATTCACTTAAACAATGTGAAAATGGGGTACTCAAAACTTCCTATTACATGATTGGTTTGTCTCATCAAAATCTAAACAATGAAATCCCAACAATTTCCCCCTTTTTGATGATGACAAAACCTTTACAATATTTCGTTCATGAAGAAGTTTCATTTTACTTTAACTCATATGGTTTATCCAGATTACATGCTTGCAAAGCTTGAATGAATAAAACTAATCCTGGATTCATCAGAGATGCATCATGCTATTCCTTTCAACAAACTCAACAGGAAAACACAAACAGCATGCATGAGTTCATAAGAATTGAACTTGGTCAGAGCAGAAAGAAAAATTTCTTCATTTAAGAGATAGAAATTTTTACAACATCAAAAATACAACAAGGATCATAAGAGGGTATATGAATACAGTTTAGTAAAACGAAGACCTTTTGCTTGCAGATTCGTCTGATCTTCTTTCAAACCTTTCAAGGCCTTCCCTTCCTCTTGATCCTTTCCACCAGTCCCTGATGGACTCTTAGTAGGACTCTTCCAGCTTGTGTCTGATCACAGGAATTTGAATCCATCTCAGCCAGAAGTCCTCGCAGAACGGTACAATCAGCCCTTCCTTGACTCGATCAATGTATAGCTGTTGAATGTCAAGGCTTCATTCCCGAACGAGCTGTTCATACCTTCTCAATGCAGTCTTGCAGGTATGATACTTGCTGAATTTGCCTTTCCTGCATAGTTCTCTGAAGTGTCTGAGGTACTCTGATCGTTTGAAAATGGTGATCGCCTCAAATGTTGGATTCCGATCAAAAGGCAGTCTGACTTCTTTGAAGATGTCGAATCTCCAAGCCATGTTCTCTCCTTCAGGCCTTTGATCCATCAACATGGACACTTCAGCAGAGATATTTTCTGTGTCAAGACGAGAGATTTCTTGAGGAGGGAATTGGTAGAAGTTATTTGGAAAGATTTTTCTAGCACCAATTACTCCGAGTCTTTGAATCTAGGCATTAGGATCTGTAGCTTCTTCATTCTGGCGCCTTTGATTCTCAGACTCGTCCCCGCTCATCCTCTTCCTTGAGCCCTGCTGCTGACTATCATCCCTTCTCTTATGATGATAGCTGGGCGGTGCTGCATCCTTGCTTGCAGCTCTGCTGTGTGCAGAACCTTCAGCAGTTCTTCTTTCAGCAGCTGCACCGGCTCCACCAGCTCCATCATCATCTCTTCTCCATCTCTTCGGAGAGGGGATGTCAGCCGCAGCGGATGATCCAGACCTCCTTCTCCTCCTGCTGAGAGGTTGCTGGTCATCATCATCATCTTCTTCTTCAGGTTCAGCCGCCCCTTTGCTCCTGTATTTATCTTCAAATCCTTCCCCCTTTTTGACATCATCAAAAGCCGGGGGCTGAGCAGTGGCTGCTGGGACCACCCTAGATCGCGGGCGTCGGGTCGGTTCAGGTGCAGGCTCTGGAGCATCGACATGCTGAGGGAAGGCTCGGACCATGATGTCCCTCAACTCTCCTACAATCAGCTCCAGATTCCCCAACCTGTCGTCCACACTTCTGGTTCTCTGAGATTGATCGAAGACACGATCCAGAAGTGTTTCCAGGACTTGTGAGTGATGGTTGAGTCTGGTTGAGGCAGTCTCAGCATGCAGCTTGCATTGTCTGACCTCTTGGCGCGTCAGAGCAGCTTCAACCTTCAACTCCTTCTCCATCCTAACCCGATCGTAGTACAGCCTGTTCGTATGATCATTGAGAGTATGCTTAATCATGTCAGGCAGCACTTCGAGGTCCTTCTTGAAACCCGTCATGGTTTCAGCATGGAATTGGGCACTGACCCTGAGACTATTGCGCATGGTAGACTCATGCTCTTGGAGAGCATGCAGCAGATGTCTAACAGCGGTCTCGACTCTGTTGATTGATTCATCATGAGTCAGCCCTGAATTCCTTCTTGTTGAGGCAGCAGTGGATGCAGCAAATGGGATCACCTCTTGGCATACAGGTGCTGCATCCTGCCTCGGTACTTCAGCAGCAACCTCATCCTCATCCTTGCTGGTATGAGAGCTTGTAGAGCTTGAGGATGGGTGCTCATCTCCTTCTTCTTCTTCTGTCTCCTCTTCGCTGGATAAGACTGGGACAGGAACAGCTCCTCCAGATTTTGATCCATGAACAGCAATGTTCCGTTCCTTCATCCATCTTGCGAATTCGGCATTCGACATATTGGCGTCTACAGTATCCTTCGCTGCAGTGACCTTTGAAGGTACTTGAGAGCTAGCAGCGGCTGCAGCATCAACCTCCTCACGAGGTGTCTCTAGCTGCACTGGGAATACCTCGGCTTCAATTCCTGCATCCTCAGTGGGTACTGTCTGAACAGCCTCCCCACCTGAGGTCTTCTCACACTCAGAGAGTGTTGTCAGAACAACATCCTCCACTGAGGTCTTCTCAACGGACCCCGTCTCCTCGGCTGGTCCAGGAACAACTTCGACAGTCTCTGCTGTAAGAATCGGTTCTTACAGCTCTGCATGGCTTCCTGCAGCGATCACAGTATTCAGCACTGTATCCTCTATTGCTGCTAGGATCTCAGCTTCCACCCTGCTCTTTTCTGCAGCTCTTTCTTCCTGTTGAAGGGTGGTTGCTGGCTACACTGCTGTCGCGTCCAGTGCAGGGAGTACCGCCTCTGCAACTCCCTCCGTAGATGCTTCATCGGCAATCTCAGAGATGTTTGAGATGACATTCCTGATTATGGTGGATGGTTCCCCCTCAGAGTCTGCTTGAGCAGCATCTTCATCTTCGTGCATTGGGGAATCACCATAATCCAGTAGTTGGGCTTCCTCCTCCTCCAAGTGATCCAATGTGACAATGTTGGAGAGGCCCTCAACTACTTGCTCGTATGCAGGGGAGTTCATCTGATTTGAACTTGAACTGCCTTCTCCCCGCATCCTTCTTGGGGTGTGTTGCATCCTGGTTTCCTTCAGGCTCGGTTGCAGCGCTAGATGCAGCATGGCTTCTTCAGCCTGCTCCACTCCCAAGGTGTCGATTTGCTCTTGAGCAAATGCGACATCATCGCCCCTTCTTACCGTCTCTGCAGCCGGGACTAGGAAGACCTGCACATCTTCCACTGCTGCTTTCATCGGCAGCTCTGCAGAGTCGGATTCTGCAAGAGCCTTGCCCTTTCCCTTGTCCTGTGCTCCCTGTGCAGCGCTGCAGCCATCGAGCTCTTAAACTCTTGCTGCAAAGTCAGGTTGCAGGAGTGACAGAATATCTTCTGATTTGGCCCACTCCAGGACAGCTTGCTCGACTGTCAGGAAATCCTTCCACTTCAACAGGATTTCTCCTTTAGACAGCCGCATCTCTCTCCAAAGAGAGTACTCTGCCGGCATATTTCTAGCCGCTGGAAAGGTAGGATCGAGCACTGAAGCTTCTGTTTGTAGACGAGCTTCTTCTTCAGTTGGCTCGACCCGGTGCTGATATAGCTCTTGAGGCTGATGTGACACATCCCCAAGGTCAACTACAACCATATCAGGCTGATGTGACACATCCCCAACAGCAACAGCAGCTCTCTTGCTGCGTGGAGCCCTTCTCACCAAAGGTGCGTCATCATTTGGGGAAGAGGATTCAAGTTCAGGTACAGCCTTCCCTGAACTCCTCTTGATAACAGGAAGAGGACTCGAAGGTTCCTCTTCTTCAGTATCTTCCCCGCTGATAGCAGCTTCATCTTGCAGAGCAAGAGTTGCATTCTTTTTGTCTTTGGTTTTCTTCCTCGCAACTCCTGCTCCTGCAGCCTTCGGTTGGGTCTTGCCCTTCTTCTTCTCCCCGAGATACTTTCCAGGATGAATGGGGGCGGGTGCTGCAAGTTGAAGGCCAAGCTTGCAGAGTAGAGAACAGATGGTGATACCGTAGCTCCGACGCTCCGTTATCTTCTCTGCTTCCTCCCACAGCCTCTTCATGATGAACCTTGCCCAGTTCACCTTTTCTCCGGCCATGATGGCAGACATGATCCGGAACCGGAGATCTGTGCACTTGTCGTAACTCCCTGTCCTCCCTTCGATGGAGTACGCACAGATGTCGTGGAGAAGTTCAAACTCCGGTTTGAAGAGCTTCTTGGGGGCGCTTCTCTTGATTTCAGCCTCTGCATCCTTTGCTCGAAAGAGATTCCACATCTCTTGAGCCGATGCCTCCCCATATGTCGCCAACTGGCTGGGGGTCAACCCTGCAGCCGAAATGCTGAAGGTGGTGGAGATATCTCTAACGGTCAGCGACCGTTCCTCTCCTTCTGCATCCATCTGGAACAGAATGCAGTTCCTTTCCTCCGCCTGCCTAGCGTAGGCGTAAAACCTCTGTACTGACTCCGTGGAGAAGCCAGCATATACCGTGGTCAACAGCCCTAGGACTTGGGTCTGTTGTAGAGCGTCAAAGATTCTCTTGATCAGGGTATTATCATAGAGCCCTGACTCCAAGATGTTCTCCCTGTTGATCATTCTTCCATCAAGAACGATGGTCTTTCTGGCAGCCATTGAAATCTTTGTGAGATAGAGAGAGAGAGAGAGAGACAAGGGTTTTTGCACTTAGAAAATTTTTCTTGCGATCACAGCGTTTCTCTCTCTGAAGATGAAAAGTGAATTTCAAATGGCACGATTTGGTCTATATGGCGGTTCCCTAGAGACGTGCGAGATAGACGGTTGAGATAAATCAGGGAAATGATCTAGTAGCTCAGGAAAAAGTGGAGATGTCAAATCATCGCTAATAATTACTTGGCGCGTGGGCTCTGTCAGCGCCCTTTCCACTTCCTGACACCCGCAGTCATGCATTTAATGCTGAATGACATGCCCTTTGCCGCCTAAATAAATGCCTTTTTAAGGTTGCAGCATCTCTAGTACGAGGTTGCAGAGCAATCAATACTCCTTTTGAAATAAATGCTGTAACCTGGTGCTGCTTGATTTCTTCAAAGCTGCTGTACTGTAAGAATGTAGGTTGCAGCGCTGTCTGAACCCAGTGCTGTATTGACGCGTAGCTTACAGTATCATTTTTACTGCTTTCTGCAAGCATGCAGAGGTTCCCCCTGCGATCTTGCATTTTCTTTTTCTTCACAGCTTAAGGATTCCTAGCTCGTTACGAAGCATAGAAAACCTAGATTCACTCAAAGGTTTTGTAAGGATATCTGTCAGCTGTAGATCCGTGTGAACCTTCTCAAGCACGACATCTTTCTTCTCAACATGATCTCTTATAAAGTGATGACGAATGTCAATGTGCTTTGTTCTTGAGTGAAAGACAGGATTATGGGTAATTGCAATAGCGCTCGTATTGTCACAGAGAATTGGCGTCTCTTTTTCTTCTATCCCATAATCTCTGAGTTGCTGCTGTATCCAGAGAATCTGCGCACAGCAACTTCCTGCTGCAACATACTCTGCTTCTGCTGTAGAGGTTGCAATTGAGGTCTGCTTTCTGCAGAACCACGAGACAAGTCTATTTCCCAAAAATTGACAAGTCCCACTTGTACTCTTCCTGTCAATCTTGCAGCCTGCATAATCTGTATCGGAGTAGCCTTTGAGCTTGAATCCTCCTTCCTTAGGATACCATAGGCCTACTTCCTGAGTTTCCAACTTCTTCGCTAGAAAGATCGTCCATGTGTATCTGGAGTAGTCATCCACTACTACTAGAGAATACTTCTTCCCGCTCAAGCTTACTGGTTCTACTGGTCCAAAGAGGTCCATGTGTAGAAGGTCTAGAATTCTGTGAGACGATTTCTGAATCTTATCCTTGAAAGAGCTCTTAAGTTGCTTCCCTTTTTGACACGCTCCACAGACATTCTCTTTCTTGTAAGCTACATCTGGTAATCCTCTCACGAGGCCTTTTCTTGCTAGCTTGTTGATAGTCTTGAAGTTCAGGTGACTTAATCGTTTGTGCCATAGCCAGCTCAGCTCCGGTGGACTTTTCACTATGAAGCATGTTGATTGAGTGGAGGAATTCCAATCTGCTAGGTAGATATTTCCTCTTCTTGTTCCTGTAAGCTTTACTTCATTTGTGGTGCTGTCCTTGATTAAGCACTTGTTGAGGTTGAATTCCACTGTATATCCTTTGTCACAGAACTGACTGATGCTTAGAAGATTGTATCTAAGCCCCTTTACGTAGGATACATCCTTGATCTTTATGTTCCCCTTAACTAGGCATCCGCTTCCTTTTGTGCTTCCTTTGGAATCATCTCCAAATATAACCTTAGGTCCTTTGCATTCTTGGAAGTCTTTCAGCGTTTCTTTATTGCCTGTCATGTGCCTTGAACAGCCGCTGTCGATATACCATACATCATTGCTGCATCCTGGCACTGTAACCTGTAACAAACTCAAACAGATTTAGGTACCCATTTCCATACGGGTTCTTTGGGGTTAGTTACTTTGGGAACCCAAACTTTCTTAACAGTAACTGATCTACTGTAAGATTTGTTGGTTCTCGAGCTGTATGCAGTTATCTTGGAAAACTGCTTGTTAAAAGTGTGTGCTCGGCAAACATGTGTGTTACCAACACCCTTGTAGTGCGGTCTTCCACCATACTTTCCTGGAGTATATCCTCCTTGTGGTTTAGACATGTAGGTCTTAGTATTGATGGGAAAGTTTCTTCTATGCTTCAACTTTGTTGGTTGCTGCATCCTTTTGCTGCATGCAGCAGATGACTTCTGCTGCAGCCAAGTTTTAGATGCAGACTTATTCCCTGCAGTTGAGCATTGGGGTTTCTTCCCTTTATCCGTCATTGCTGTTTTGTTCACTGTCTTTTCAGAGTCACAAAGTAATTCTTTCTCCATTGGAGTTTTAGCTTGAATAAAATTCACAGCTTCGGATGTGCTTGCTGTATTCTGAGAGCCTTGATTGCTGTAACCTATGCCTGAAATCACAAAGGGATCTCTGACACTGTTTATGCAATCTCTTGCGTCCTTTGAGGATTTGGTGAACGTTCTCATCTTGGACTGCAAGATCTCCTTCTCAGATCTTAGCTCAGTGATCAGCAGATTCAATCTAGAGATCTCTTGTTGCTGCTTACTACACTTTGAGTTATCAGACTCTCGTGCAGCGAGCATTCTGGCAATGTCGATGTTTTTGCTCTTGAGGATCTCATTATCGATTCTAAGGTTCTCATTCTCAACCTTAAGCTCCTCATGAATTGAGTTGATCTGCTCGAAATCACTCATGATCCTTTTCAAGGAGTGGATCATGTTCAGCTCCTCATCAACTTATATGGACAACGGTTGGTAAATTACCTCATCTTCTTCGCTGTCCTCGCCGTCTTTAGCCATTAGGCATATGAGTGCTTCTTCGTCAGAGGATGAGGTTTCAGCATCGCTGTCAGAGGATTCTGCAGCTTTCAGTACTTCCTTCGCAACTACTGCATCCTTGGCTTTCTCCATCTCTCCTATGAGAGCTCGAAGCTTGTACCTTTCCTCTAGTCTTTTATCTCTCATCTGTTCTCTTTCTCCTTCAGGATACTTGTGCACTGTTGGATAAGGACAATTCCTTGCGTAGTGTCCAGGCTTCCTGCAATTATAGCACAAGTCAACATTTCCTGTATTTGACTAAGGAGAAGAAGATACCTGAGTAGTTGAGTGACTTCTTCTGAAGTCATTCTTTTTGTTGAGGTTGGTGTTGCTGCTATTGTTGTTGCTCTTGATGAATCTCCTGAATTTCTTTAGGAGGAGTGTCATATCCTCTTCAGCAACTTCTGCTGTATCCTCACTCTACTTACTGCAACAGGAGGTTGCTGTATCTTTTGTTCCTCTGGCGGTTAGTGCTGTAACTTTGGAGACTGACTCCTCTGACTCTTTTCTCCTTCTATTGATGTCATACTCGAATGCTTTCAAGTCGGAGAATAAGTCAAATGTGCTCATGGACTTCAGGTCCATAGACACTCTCATGGCAGTGGTCTTGCTATCCCACTCCGCTGGTAGGGCTCTTAACACCTTCATGTTCTTTTCTTTCTATGTGTAGTGTTTGCCCAGAGCTTCTAGTTCATTCACTATGGATGTGAATCTCAGATCTAGTTGCTCTAGAGTCTCTTCATTATTCATCTCGAAGAGCTCGAATAATTGTGTAGCGTTGGAGATTTTGTTGTCCTTTGTGAGCTCAGTTCCTTCACAAATTTGCTCCAGCTTTTCCCATATTTCTTTGGATGTTGAGCAAGTCTTGACTTTGCTAAAGGTGCCTTTATCCAAAGTAATAAATAGAGCGTTCTTTGCCACGTTATCCAGGTTGGCTCTTTTCCTGTCTTCGTTTCCCCACTCTTGTCGTGGTTTGATCAGGAGGTTTGGTGGTGGTTGCTCTCCTTCTGCATGGTCTCTTCCATACATTGGATTTACCTTCATGGGAACTATCGGTCCTTCAGTTATGACGGTCCACATCTCATCATTCATGGCCGAAAGGTGTGCCTGCATTCTAATCTTCCAGTCATCATATTCCTATATGGAAAACATAGGTAGCTTGTGATTGGAGGAATCCATGATATGCTTTAAGAATGATTTTTATGCAAAGAAAACAGCGAGACAAAGGTGGATCTGGGTAGGTGACCAGATAAGTTAGCTTTTAACCCAACTCGCTCTGATACCACTTGTTGGTCCCAAGTGGTGTCGGAGGTTCAGAGGGGGGGGGTGAATGAACCTTGGTCGATTTTTTAGAATCTTTAAAACAACCGTTCTCCACTGCAAGTTACTTGAGCTTGCAGTGATAGATGGTTACTGCTTGCAGCGCTAGAATGCAGTGTTGCACGCTGTAACCTGGAGTTTTGTACGCAGCGGAAATATACTTTTAAACACAAGGCTGTTTTACATAAAAATGTTTCTTTCAAACGTTTTATGATGAGAAGAGATAGATATTTGCAGAAAATAAACACAGATAAATAAAGCGATAAAAACACTTATGGCTTATAGTGGTTCGAAGGTGGTGTAATCCTTCTACGTCCACTCTGCTGCTCCTCGAGCAGGAACTTTGTTAAGCAAGATTGAATTACAGGACTCTCCTAACAATCTATCAACTTTACAAAGCAAACCACCTACTGAAGTCCAGCGTACACACAGCAACTGCAAACTTCAAAGGCTAACCCACACAGGGTTCTATACTCCCACACAGGGAAGCTGCCTAAGACTAGACAACTAAAACAAACAGCAAGGATCTCTCCTATCAACTGCTTGACACCACTAAAACAACCTAAGCACACAGCAACAAGGTTAAAAGGATAAAAAGGTTTTCTTCAACTTGTGCTTCGAAGTGAGCTTCTGAATCCGTAAGGAATCTTTCAGCTTGAACTCTGCTTCACTTCGATAGGTTGAGTGACTGAAACTGTTGGCTTGAATACTTTAAATTTGTAAGCCCGAAACTTTTGCGTATGGAAATTATATCTCAATAATAGTAACAGTGACAGTTGCAGTAACCAGCTTCAGTTCTCCTCGACCTCTATTTATACTTGTAGGAGAAGATGTCCGTTGAAGGAGACATCCCTCTTTTGAATTTGAAATAGTCTGGCCAAAGTATGGTTCACATTTAATGTCTTTTCGGAGCATTTAATGCGGCAGTTGCGGCTTCGCAGCTTTCTGCGGCGCGTCAGTCCATGTGGCATCTTCTTATTGGCTCCGTGTCTGCTACTTTGACTTTTTCTTGAACGGCTCTTTTGTCCCTGCTTGGATCTTCGTTCCTCGTACTGCATTTATCCTTCCCGGGATTTGCAGGATACTTCGTCTTGTAGTTGGCGCTGTATTTACTTAACGGTTCTGTAAGTCTGCGCTGTATCCTTGGTCTCTGTGCAGCTGATGTATACTTTCAGTGCTGCTGTATTTTAGACCTGCTTGCAGTATCGTCTGGCAGTGCTGCTGTAACTTCATTCTAGCAGTACTCCTGTATCCTTTTTATGCAGCGATGCTGCACGCCATTCTTCCTTGCTTTGCTGTATCTTGCCTTCATGCAGCGATACTGTATCATGCCTTCTTGCAGCGATATCTTCCTTTGAAGCTTAGATGCAGCTTTATCCTCTTTTAACCTCCCTTTTAATCCTTGACTCAAGACTCAAATCTAGTCTATTTATTCACTTAAACAATGTGAAAATGGGGTACTCAAAACTTCCTATTACATGATTGGTTTGTCTCATCAAAATCTAAACAATGAAATCCCAACATATATTTTCAAAAGAAAATTACAATTAATAACCATATTATTTATAACTTTATAAAATTTAAAAATCTCCTAATATTCACCTTTTAGATTTTAAAATATTCACCTTTTAGATTTTAAAAAATATATATAAGATTGGCAATAATAAGTTATAACCAAGTAAACACCTTCATGTAATTGTCACTTAAATAATTTAAATAAAAAACAGAAGTTTTAAAATTACATGACCAAAATACAAAATTGATAAGTAAATGACTAAGTATCTAAGAAGAGAAGTTTGAATGACTAGAAACCTTTTTCCCCTAAAATTTAGTGTGGTTACTTATGGAAAATGAGAGAATGATTGATTTTATAATTATTGAGATTTCTCAATTTAGTTTGTTTTTATTTTTTCTATATAAATTTATTCTGTATAGTTCTTTGTGTAAACATATTCTTGTAATATACTGATAATAAGAGCAAATTTAATATGCCTCATCAATCAATAGTTGTTGGATTGAGAAAAATTACTTTAATGTATAAATACGAGTCTTCTCGTTCTCTTCAGTAATATCAAGGCAGATTAGAAAACTTTATTTGTTGTGGGTCTCATTTTAGAAAGAGATATTTCATTATAATAAAATTAATGGAACTTTAATCACTTTATAATTTTCAGATAGGATAAATTTCATAAGAAGACTTAATTTATAGTTAGTTCTCAATTCTAAACCCAAATTTTAATATTTTTTAATAAGGAGCTCAATTTTATATTTTTTCTTAATTTAAGGTTTGAAAATTAGATTGAGTTCTCAATTCAAGACAAAATTTCATTTTCTTTTTCTTTTTATTTATATTTATAATTTATTTATATTTTAATATGTATTTATAGTTTAAATAAATTAAGATAAGTTTGTGCAATTTTGGAACGATCTTCATCCGACTTGTATTAATTTATATATATATAATAAATGCAATTCAAAAAATTAAGATTCCTTTATTTTCTTAATTTTATGAATAAAAATCTAGAAAATCGATTTTAATATTAATCAGTTTAATATAAATTATATTTTATGAATTGAATTAATTATATTTTTTTTTCTTTCTTTCTTTTCATATAAATTAAGATAAGTCGGATGAAAATTAATCTTAAAGCGCATAACTTGTCTTAATTTATCCAAAATATGAATACATATTAAAATATAAATAAATTTATAAATATAAGTAAAAAAGAATATGAAATTTTTATGTTGAATTGAGAACTAAATCTAATTTTTAAGTCTTAAATTGAGAAAAAATGTTAAATTGAGCCCCTTATTGAGAAACTTTACAATTTGAGTTCAGAATTGAGAATTAATTTATAAATTGGGTCCTTATTATGAAATTTATCCTTTAAGCTAGTATGTTTATTGAAGATAAATTGGAGTAGCTAAATTTTGGCAGTCTAATAATGTAGGGTTGAATTATAATTAAAACACCAAATTAGTACATTTTCACGGATAGTGTTCATCTTATATTTTTTTCCAGCATTTACTTTCCGTGGATACGTATTAATGTATCCACTGCTAATGTATCATAACCAAAACAATCATTAATTTTAAATCAAAATATTTAATGGCATGAGATCTTTATACGTTGGATATATTAAAAATGCCTACGCTAGGCATTTTAACATTTTCATATTTTTAAATTATCAAGATACACCACATATGTCGAATAGTATCATCATTAATATGTTAAAATTATTGAAATATAATATTGAACCTGATTTGCAATTAGATGTTACATTTGCTTGCATTCATGTGAAAGGAAACAGCTAGCCAAATAGGCCCCCAAAATTTGAATTTTGAGTAGTCAAGGGATCACACGTTGAAAGGGATAAAGGGTACAATTTCACCCATATTGTTCGTTGGGAAGAGCAGATTTGTCCTCAACGAGTAATGACTGCGTTTTGGGGGATATTTTTCTTGAGAAAGCAAGATTTTTCTATGTGATTATCAATGTCTTTTGATTTTAGTTTATAAGTGCAAAACATATATGCTGAATTAAAATAAGTAGGAATTGTATTTGCATGAAAGTGCGTAACCAATCAATACATATATTGATCTTATATATTGAAGTAGAACATGAAGTATCTTTTGGGTAGATTTTAATATTTGAGACGATGACCCATTAATTAATCCTCCCACTAATCAATCTACTTAAAGAAAGTCAAATCATTGATTGATGCAAAAAGATAATATAGTTTACTAATTGAGATAATAGTTTGACGAAGTCTTGTTGGCAATTCTCCATATATATATATATATACGGCCACATCTTGAGAAACACTTTTAGTTCATACTGTATTTTCTGCATTTTTCTGAAACTTTGAAAGAACAAATTAAGAGAGGTATATAGGAGATAGTGATAATGGCAGCTTATGCAGCTCTACTTTCTGTGTCCCATATTATCGAGAGGATCAACCAACCTCCTCCCCCTCCTAATTCTCTTCACAAAATTCAGCTTCTATCTCTCTCCCAAAATGTTTGTTTCTTGCAAGATTTTCTTGAACGTTATCAACATGATGGCAGCGAAGAAGCTGATGAGTTGGAAAGTCGCATCAGAGATGTAGCTCATGCAGCTGAAGATGTAATCGAATCCCATATTGTCGATCAAATTGCTGCTGGATCTACAATTAGTACTCATGCTCAAGAGATCAGTTCTATTGACTTGTATGAAGGTCTTGAGAAAGTGATACAAGACATGGCTTTTATCAAGGAAGAGGTGATGGTTGTTAAAGAGAAGAGAAGAATCATCAATATTCAGATCAACACAAACTCATCAATACCTTCTAATTTGCTAAGGTGTACTTTCATGGTGGGTTTCGACGATCTCTTGTATGAAATCATGGACAAACTCATTGGAGGACAACTTGATCGCCAAATCATCCCAGTTTCTGGTATGGGTGGCACAGGTAAGACTACACTTGCTAAAAATATTTTAAAACATAAGACTATTGTGCAACACTTTAATATTCTTGCCTGGGCTACAATTTCTCAAGAGTATAGTGCGAGGGATATTCTTCTAGAAATCATTGGTCAAGAAAACACTAGTGAAGATTTGAGTGAAGGTGAATTAGGAGAAGTAGTATACAAACATTTGTGGGGTAGAAGGTATTTGATTGTGATGGATGATATGTGGGTTCTTGATGTGTGGAACAAGGTAAACCGCTTCTTTCCAAATAATAACAATGGGAGTAGAGTATTAATAACCACTAGACTTTTAAATGTAGCTTTGCAGTTAACTAAGACTCATGGCCTTAAGATGAGATTCCTAAATGAGGATGAAAGTTGGGATCTATTGTGCAAAAATATTTTTGAAGAAGAAGGTTGCCCCCTTGAATTGGAAGAAACAGGAAGGATGATTGCAAACCATTGCAAAGGACTTCCTTTGTCAATTGTTGTGATTGCCAGGGTCCTAGCGAAGTCTGCAAAGACACAAGAATATTGGGAATACATTGCAGAAAATACAAGTTCAATTGTGAATTTAGAGGACGATGAGCGTTGCTTAAAAATATTAAGCACAAGTTACAACCAATTGCCGGTTTATCTAAAATCATGTTTTCTCTATGTGGGGGTTTTCAAAGAAGACCGTTTGATTCGCATCTCATTGCTTCTTAAGCTTTGGGTTGTTGAAGGATTTCTAAAACCAATTAGTGGTAAAAGCTTGAAAGCAGTTGCACAAGGGTACTTACATGATCTTATTGATAGGAATCTCATCTTCATTCATGAGTCTGGTTGGGGAATAAAATATTGTAGCACTCATGATCTGTTGAGAGACCTGTGTTTAAGACAAGCTCAGAGAGAGAAGTTCATCAGTGTCACTAGTCAAAGTGATCCTCACATTCTACAAGGCACAAGTACCAATCGTCGCATTGTTATTCGTCGAAGCACATGCAATCAAGCCATTCAATCCTCACAATCTACCTCACTTGTCCGTTCTTTGATATGCGATTTTGATGATGATTTACCATCGCAGCTTGATTTCAGATTACTAAGGGTATTGCTTGCTTCTGATGAAAACTTTGACATTAAAAAAGCAGAGTTCCTTGATTCCCTTGAAGCCATATTCTCTCAGTTGATTAACTCGCGGTATCTTGCTATCACTATTGATAAATCTTGGATTCCAGATTCTCAGTTATTGCCTTCTTCACTCTACCTTCTTTGGAATGTGCATACCTTAATTGTTCTGCATGATGGTGATCTCATTGCACCATTAGAAATTTGGAAGATGCCACAGCTTCAACATGTCGAGTTCTCGTCACTTAAACTTCAGGTTCCACTCATAGATGAGCAAGATGACATTGTCTTAGCGAATCTACAAACACTCTCGACAATAAAAAATTTCAACTGTTGTGAAGAGGTAATCAAGAAAATCCCCAATATCAAAAGATTAGAAGTAAGGTATGATGGGATTGAGGGGTGGTCATTTTCTTGTTTCGACAATCTTCACCACCTTAAGCTTGAAACCCTAGATTGTAGCTTTTCCTCAAACTTCGAGAACCCGAGTGATTTGCTTCAAAACTACACCTTCCCTTATTCGATAAGAAAGTTGGCTTTGTATGGTTGCAAACTCCATTGGGAAGACATAACGACAAAGATAGGTTCGTTGCCTGTTCTTGAAGTGCTCAAGCTGGGATGGAAGTCCACAAGAGGACACGAGTGGGAGACAATTGAAGGGGGATTTCTCAAACTAAAATTTCTAGCAATTTATTGGAGTGATCTGGAATGTTGGATATCAGACAGCATGCATTTTCCAGTCCTTGAATGCCTTAATCTTTTTCAACTAGAGAAGTTGGAGAATATTCCTTTAGATCTTGGAAATATATCAACACTCAAGTTGATTGACATTTCCTTTTGTAGAGATTCTGCCGTATTTTCTGCTAAGGAAATCCTAGACGAACAAGAAGATCTTGGGAATGAAGACCTTCAAATTCGAGTTCTACTCAATGATAACAACAAAGAATTGAAGAGCTTCAAGAGTCGCAACTTTAAGATTTCATAAGAACTAAATAAAAAGCACTTGGCAACCTAAAGCAAGTCGGGTGCACGTCAGCTCACCTACCCATTGTAACTACATTTTAGTGTGTCTGGTGGCATGTCACATATCCAGGATACCTATTAATTTCATATCTAATCATTTAAGAAAATTTGATCTTTTACACATAATGTAACAATGGTGGACATTGACTATTTTCAGTTGAGGTGTCTCTTTAAAAACTTGTTTTCTTATTACATTTACTTTTTTCCTTAGTGTTTTTGGTACTTTATGGAAGATCTGGGTTTGTTTGTTTGCTTTTTTCTTTTCTCATTTTAGTTTTCATGTTTTATATGGATGTATTCTATATTGATTTTTGTATGAAAACCATATAAATATTTTCGAATATACTGAGCAATATTTGATTAGTCTCAAAAAAAATTCTCTTATGTCTATTCAGTAGTATCATAGCAGATAAGAAAAGTGATTATATTTCATATTTGTCCGTCTCATTTTAGAAAAGATATTACAATTTAATTAATTGATAATCCGAGGTAATATTATTATTGCAGAAAAATTGGAGAATTTTGTTTTTGGTGTTGAGATAATATAGAGTTGAAAAGAAAAACAAAAGTGTCAACTCTTCCTAGGTCTCAGTGGACTCAGGACTGTAGCCTGGTCTCAATGCAATATGTAAATGTAATACTCTTTGGTGAATGAAAAATTCCAGTCAATATATATGAAGAAATTAAGCGAAATTGAGTAAGTGATGAACATTCAAATACCATAAAAAGATGGTAATTTTTTTATCTACTATGTTTGGCTTTTTGTTTCATCTTGTGTTTCATCTCATGTCTTTCGTGTCAATAACTTAATATGCATAGATACAAACACGAATTCTCAAACACTTGATTGACAACTAAACAAAAGAGAAAAGCTAGAAATTTACAAACGAATGTCGATGAACAAGTAAAGTGAAAAATCTAACCTCAAAACTTGCAGTGAGCATGCAGTTAATCAACATCCAGCTGCAGTTAGTCAGTCTTATGATCAAACCTACCATTTACAAACTCATACCACTCCATTTTCCAAATCAAAATCGCTCGAAAAACTTATGAATACATCATCGTCTCCCTCGACAAACTCCACTCCACACCCCGATTTGAAAGCATTGTCTCCTTCAACGAACTCCTCTCCACAACCAGATTTGAAAGCATCTGTTTCGTTCTTATCTACATTCGAACACACTTCTTCTCCAAACTCTACTCCACACCAAGATGTGAAACCCTCTGCTTCTTTCAAACACCCTTCTTCTCCAGCTCCGTAAATGAGATGACCCTGATTGATGTCGATTTCAAATTCAACTCCTCGCCCCAACAACTTCTTTGAATTCCATGGCACCGATTTCTTCCTCTTCATTCTCACCTCCTTCACACCATTCTCCACTGCTTTGCCACCACTTTCGCCATTAACTCCTTGACTATGAAATTCTTTTGCTTTCTCTGTTTCATCATCTGAAATTTCCATATAATCTCCATCGCTAGCGACATTGACATCGATATCACACCCTTTACTTCCAGACTCCGTTGCAGGCGCAAATGGGACCCACAGATTCTCTTCAATTCCCTCTCCATTGCCGTTACGAATCGCCAACAATGGCATGAACCCTGGACACCAGTATTGGCCCTTCTCCACCACGTCCGGCGGCGGCGGAGCTCGAATCGCCACCGCGCGCAACACTCCTCTGCATCTCTCATTAGCGCACTTCAAACAGCAGTCCTCGAAAATTGTCTCGTATTCATAAACGTAATAGCAATAAGGGCACATTGTCCAGAATGTATTACCACCACTCCCAGATGTACAACCACCGGTCATCTTCCTCCTCAACTCATCGTCGAACTTCGCCTTCTCGACCGGGTTCGACAATACAGACCACGCTTTCATCACCAAACCAAACGCCTCCGACGAGAGCGGGAACGGGTTCAATCTCGGGTCTAAAATTGAAGCTAGGGTTTTGTAGCTTGAGCCGATTCGAGCAGGATCAGAATCGAAACAGGGAAGATTCAAAACGGCATAGTAATCGTGGTGGCTGGAGGAGATTCTGGAAACGGAGAGGACGACGGCAATGGAGAAGATTCGGGTAGGAGCAGGGTGAGTCGGGTCAGAAGCGACGGCGCGGGCGGCGTACTTGCAGCATTCGGCGAAGTTGCGTTGTTGAAGGAAGTAATTGGCGGCAGTAAGGAGCCTTCCGGTTTCGGGTTTGAGTCCTTGTTGACCGGTTTGCCCGCCATAGGTAACCTCCATCGGAGAGAGATTACGCTACTTTAAGGCTCTACTAACCACACCACAATACCACATCAAATAAATATATATTCAACAAAAAACGACAGTTTTCGTTTCTTTCTTTTTTCTTTTTTTTTTTTAACATACAAGGGTAAGTTAAGAAATTAAAGATGGAAATAAACAAAAGACTATTTGTTTATTTACTTTTATATCCATGAATATATGATAAATTTATTCTGCATTGAATTAGGTTTAAGAGAAATTAAGTTTGAGGTAGGTTTGTGTTTCATAAGTTGGATGTTAATAAGTTTCCTAATATGCAATTAACGAGTAGAATAAAAATATATCATAATATTGTTTGATAGTGTATGGATTTTATACTTCGGTTACAGTTAAAAGAAAAAATAGGACTATTTACACCTAAAAAAAAATACTAAACATACCCTTAAAAAATGTAATTTTATACCTTAGTAATTTAAAAAATTGGGATCTATTAGAATTCTACGGGGTGTGTATACTGTCAAATAAAAAAAATCTTTAGTGTGTTCGTAAGAATGCTTATAGATCAGCATTGATTCAATTTGTTCAATCTTTCTTCCATAATTGAATACAATTGAGATATTTCGATTTGTTTAATTTATTTAATTTGCAAAATGCATTCAATTTGCTTAATACAATCAAATTTTTATTTTATTTTTTTAAAATTATTCAAATCCAACTCCAATTCAACTGATCTAACTCTTGAGGATTCAAGAATTTATGATAGATTGACTGGTTTAAGGCATCTTGGAAAAGAAGTAGACTTGCACCCTATAATTTAGTTCGAGAGGGGGGGTTCAAAAAACTCACCATCATTTTGACTATTCCATTCCCAAGTCATATTTCTAATACAAAAGGCATGAAAGGCCTAAAAAAATGCATAATCAATTTCTGACTCTTTTACATCTCTAACTAACTAAAACACAGTTGAAAAATACAGAGGCGTATATGCAGCGTGCCCTCGTCTGAACTTTTTCAATGCCAATGCCATAGGGCGATAGATTATGAGAACGAAAAACACGATGCAGGTTTTTACCAGCACGTCTACCTTTCTGTTGAGAGATGCCTGCAAGAGCCCTTCAGAGTTCTTCGTGTGGCAAACACCATGCATGTGTAAGTTGCAGTCAATGCCACTATTGATACGCCAATGTAAACACACACTGTTGTTGCACAAACATAAAGATACCTGAAAAACAACGATAACCCATCACTTTAACACGAGAAAGCTAAATGTAATCATACCAACGATATCAGGCATCGATTGGGGATCATAGGTTCTTATGCTTAGAGGTGCTTATGTAATTCTAATGCAGGGTTCTGATCATTCCAAGTATTTACTAGCGAAATTCTCACTCTGAGATTCAAATTAACAAACTATTCAATGAAAACTTACTTTGGGGAAAAGACACTCCAAACAAATAAGTGATTTCTCATTAGTAGCAACACGACCGTGTATGCGAGGAGGAGAATAGAATTCAGTGCAAGGGGAACTAGACAAGGATAGCCAAGGCTCATCATCAGAAGATGTCCAAAATCAACATCCCCTGAATTGGCGACTGCTCTTATATCCATCATGGAAACATCCATCAACATGCTAAGAAGAGCTAACATTGGGGAGGCATACGTGATAATGAACATCAGAATACCGGAAATAACAGTTGAGTGGCTTGAAATGCCCTGGAAGATCAATAGAACCACAACATGGAAATCACATAAGCCAAGAGTTATTGCACAGAGCATACAGATATTAGCATGAGAATATACTTGCAAAACTAATAGAAAAAAACTTACAATGAACGCCCCGGCAACATCAATTGTAGCAAGAGTGTTGGTATTACCGAGACCGAAGTGTCCTGCCATTCCCATGTAGTATAGTGCAGCAACCTTTAAAAAAAATGCAACTCATGATCTGATCTAGATAGGCAGTCACACTATCAATATCAAGTTCTGGCAGCTTAGTTTGCAAATATATTGTCAATGCAGATAGAAATTAACACCCATAAACTGACCTTATTTGAAAAATTATCAGAAGAATAAATTTGATAAGCCATGAAGGTAATGGGATTTGAACTTTCCCAATTTTACAGTCCAGGACTTCAAATCTAAGCATAGTTCAAATGTTCAAGGAAAAGGAATATGCAAGTAGTTTGAGACTTAACTAACCTTAACCCATTGCTTGAGATGTATACTGCTATTAGAAAAATAGCATATGACAGCCAGGATTTGCACAAGAAGTAAACATGTGGCCATTGAATTTATGGGCTGTTGTAACAGCATTTGTAATAGACACCAAGAAAATATGTAACACCAGCTAATTACAAATATAGAATCTCTAAAGCCCCTTAAAGGAAGTTCAAATCGACTTTCTTCCAGAACATCATTGGATAAGTTTAAGGCATCGCCATTAGAGGATTTAGAATCCTGGAGTGGCATGAACCATGGCATGGCAACAAGGATCCCGACGGTAGAAGTCCCAATGAGGGCATAAATTATTTGTATCATTGTAGTGTTTCCAAAATTTGATGATGTGAATGTGCCATCTTGGTATTTCATAATTTGTTCCAGAATCATCAGCACAGGACATAAGTAAATCAACATCAAGACCATGGCCAAGAATCTTCTCAACTGTGATGTCAAAAGAACAGCTGAACATGTGACGATAACAAGAACCACTGACAACAGATGCATGGAATGTACATAGACCGGACCTGCCTGCTCAAGTAGTTTGGAAATGTCAGCTAGATAAGACCAGTTGACACCACCCTGATGCCAGCCTCTGAGAATTCTGCCACATATGAGAACTGCAATGATGGTATACATGGCACGGGTAATTCTTACTTTTTGCTCCAATGTCGAAGTGAGTGCACTGCCATTTGTGAAGGACTGTATTGTTTTCCGGAGCAATATCAAATAAAACGAAGAGGTCATAAAATACCAAATGTATTGTTCCTCCTCAACCATAGAACTTGAACCCATACTTAAAATGAGGATAAATATTACAGCCACAATAAAACTCTCATCCAAATGCCACTTGTTAGTCTTGTTATCAGTAAGAGATACATGCAGACTTCCGTTGAAGTTAATTTCATGGCCAAGGAAGAAGAGAATGCTCATCAGTCCCAAACAAGATAGAAGCATTGCTGCTATTCCCAATGCAAGTAGACCAGTGGGTTTCTGTAATATCATGAAAAAAAGAACCAGAGAAGAAAGAACAGGGCAAGGTTTAAATTAGCTTTCTTTTATTTACTTGGAAGAAATATTTTTTTAAATGTTGAAGAATTTGATACATACATCAGTTGATCTTCTTGATAACCACTTGCTTGCAGTTCCAAGGAAATTATTGTATGCCAAAACTATGCTCCTGTAGTCATCTCCATTAACAGATCTATTTTGAAAAAAATAAAGAAAGATAGCATTAGGGCTTCCACAAGCATAATCCACTAGTTTTTGTTCTTTATTTGACAAAACAAAAATGCAAGGTATAGAGATCAATAACCTGGAACTTTTTGACGTCCAGGATTTATGAAGGGCAGTGGCAGCTATATATGAGCAACAAAACCTTTCTGCACCATCATCACTTTTATCACTTCCAGACTCGCAGGAGAATCTTCCACATCTGGACTCAGTGAAGTGGGTCTGAAGTAGCCGTAGTAACTGCCATGAATTCAGCTCTCGTACCCTCAGCTGTTGTTCAGCTGCTTTATGAGAAAAATCAAAGAGACATGCACTTCATATAAAGAGCAAATGATGCTACAGATAAAAAGTTCCAAAATGAAACATGTGTGGAACTCCCAAAGTGTAGTTTCATATAAGAATTACGGTGGTATTTTATTTTATTTCAACAGATCTTTTACTTGCGTACTAGCTAATGAACCTAATCATTCTAAAATAATCTTCAGAAGCCAATCAGTTTATTTTATAGAAGTCCTTGGGACTCTACATAAGTGTAATCCTTGATTATTTAACAATTGATCCTATCAAAAATTTGCTAGCCCATGAAGTCTGTTTTCTGCCTGCAAATTTGCAATATCCTGAACGCTTTTCAGCTTCAGAAGGCCCTTGATATCTTCTCCTACTTTCGTGCCCATTCCACCCCCCCCCCCCCTTCTGGGTATTGTTAATTAATAATTAGCATCCAAAGAACAGTAGAACTCATCACTTACCCCCATTTCTTTGGAGACTAAGTTATGGTTCTATTGCTAAAGTCATTAACCATATGATCCACATCAAATCTAGCTCAAAATTTTCTTCTGGTCAATATTCCAACAATGTTCCAGCTTCTACTAGTTAAACGGAAAGAAGTGCAATCATGCATTTCCAAAACTATAATCGAATAGCT
Organism: Scutellaria barbata; assembly: GCA_028654395.1. Lineage (NCBI taxonomy): Eukaryota > Viridiplantae > Streptophyta > Magnoliopsida > Lamiales > Lamiaceae > Scutellaria > Scutellaria barbata. The sequence goes on along the minus strand of CM053649.1, from coordinate 9,507,385 downwards.
ATGCCCATTCACATAATTAATTGTCAAGTGAATCCATCAATTAGCAGCCACCAGGTTTTTCATTGTCAGACAGACCCAGCTTGAGTTCACTTGTCTCTCGAGCAATTACTTGGTTAAGAGAGTACATAGAAACAGTTTTCTAGAAGGCTTCCAAAAATACAAAAAAAGAATGAAAATATAAAGAAAGAAATCAAACTTCTCTAGAAATAATTGTGAATGTGTCCACTACAATAAAATATTGATTTCATAATTTTCTTTCAAATAGCTAAACATACAAAGTACCTACAGTATATAAGCTTTGAGACTTGCAAGAGATGCAACATTGCAAATGAAAACATTCATGGTTAGAAACTAGATTGTGCAAAAAACCTTTGAGAGATGTGAAAAGGTCTGCCATCATAGAGCCAACGTTATTTTTTGGAATTGGCACACCAAAGAGGAGAGCCAATGTTGGGGCAATGTCAACCTATAAAATACAAAAATAGGATGAATGATACCAAAGCATTACCACATCAGTTAGCCATTCAAATTAAAATAAAACCTTATACAAAACAAAATTGCAAGAGAGAGAAGATTGCAACAGCTAACCAAACTGCATAATCTAAATGATTATCTATGATCAGTTGGGAACAAAAAATGAAGTCAAAATACCTGGTAAACTTCTTTGCTGGTTTCTGCATCACTGAGTTTTTGAGCACTAACGAAAAGAGCTAAAGAATCTGTTTCTTCATATGAAGAGCCCCCATGATTACCACCATCAGTCATGCCATGATCACTTACAATCAACTGAATTCAAACCATAACAGGATTAGATATATTAGCATTATGATTGCAATGCAATGAAATTATACATGAACCTTGTTTAAGTTAGAAGCTATCAGTTAGATATGCACATAAAAAATGAAGCACTAACATCATTACAGAAAAAGTCAAGTGATTCCGGAAAAGAGTACATTCAAAGAGAATATATGACCTCCTCACCAAATGTGTTATGATATCCCACATCAGTTTCACATGAAAGTGTGGAAGGGTATATAAGTAGGAGTCAACTTTTTACCTTTGACCATGGTTTTGGGTTAAGTTAGGGTTCCCTAGCTTATATGCCTACAAATTTGGTCCGACCAAATGGGCTACCCGATGGTGGGCTGAGGGGTTGCCACCAAGTAAATGGGCCTTGCTATGGGTTGCCAACCGGAGTGTCCGTCCATGGACGTTCGGTTTGAAAGGGGGATGGATTCTTACGATATCCCACGTTGGTTCCACGTGAAAACGCGTTAAAGGGAGCCCTAACTTAACCCAAAACCATGGTCAAAGGTAAAGGGTTGACTCTCATTTATATACCCTTCCACACTTTCATGTGGAACCAATGTGGGATATCATAACAATTCATCCCCGTTCAAAGAGAATATATGACCTCCTCACCAACCAATGTGGGATATCGTAACAATCCATCCCCGTTCAAAGAGAATATATGACCTCCTCACCAAATGTGTTACGATATCCCACATCCGGGGTGGCAACCCCTGGCGCACCATCAGATAGCCCCTTTCCACAGCGCACCCAAATCCGGCAGGTTAGACCAAATTGTTAAGCATATAAGCTAGAGAGCCCTAACTTAACCCAAAACCATGGTCAAAGGTAAAGGGTTGACCCCACTTATATACTCTTCCACACTTTCATGTGGAACCATTTGGTCAAAGGTAAAGGTTTGACCCCACTTATATACCCTTCCACACTTTTATTTGGAACCGATGTGGAATATCATAACAAAATGATGCAGTACACTAAAGGCCAATTCATAATGCTTTTACTTTCTTATAATTCACAAAGGCACACAAGGACAATAATATGACAAGCCAATACTCCTAGACTTAACAATGTGTAATCGCCGATGTCAGCTCCAATTGAGCAAAGATGCCCTGTTTTTTTATCATTATGATGCTACTAATCCTTCAGGAACAATAAAATGAGATGCCTGGAAATATTCTGAAACATTTAACTCAAGCATAAATGATAGAATTATGTTCCCCAGACAAAATATGCATGATTCATTTGTTTCTGGAATCCAGAATGAACAGGCATTCTTAAGAAGAGTACCAAATCTGCCTTAAAAGCATAAGGGAACACAGGTTGTGATTGATCTTGAACATGTTCTGGATGAACTGATTAGAGCTATTAGCTAAAATCTTTATAGTTGAGCTCCAGTCTTCTCATGTCCAGACAAAATCAGCATGATTTAGGTGAGGATGAAATCCTAGGCAAGCTCAAATGCTTGTTCGAACTTAACATAAGGTCAGAGTCATATAGGTATCTGACACTGAGTGAATTATGTTTAAAACATGTTCAGCATTTTAACGAATATCTATCTAAAATATTTTTCTACAGTGGAAAATGCTTTATGGTCGCCAAATTAAAGATATTGTGCATGCCACATTCAAAGAAAATGACCCACGTTGCATGAGTCAAAATACCCAAAGTCCAACTCCACACATCAATAATTTTATCCTATTCAAAATAATTTATTGCATTAGATCCTCATGCAACTCAAACTGTGGCCACCACTCTTAACTAGGGTAGAATAAAGTCTCAAAAAAATCATGTCTTAAAAAATTCTGTCAAGTCAAGTCAAGATCACTGCCTGTAAGAGTATAGGACAAATCTATTAGGTCTGATCAGCCCACCACATGGTTAAAGGTAAAAAAAAAATTAGATTTGATCCATTATAGTGCGCTATCAAGACAACATGCAGTATGCAGCATATGCGATCCTAACAATAGCTAATAATACATACAGCAATACTAAGTGTGCACCAGAAATTCCAGATGAGAATAAAGCAGCACAAACCAAAAGTGTTTCTCTTGGGTTAATTTCTTGAGTTAATGCCATACTTGAATGAACCCTTTCAATCACTTCATCCATCTCCCTCAGTTTGGGGCCCATCAGGCCACTAGAATAATGGAAAAATGATCAAGCATGAGATTATGTATTTTACAAATACATATAAACGAGGGAAAATTACCTATGACGCCCACCAATATGTCCAACATGATCCAGTCCAAGATAATGAAGAATCTGGAATAATTAGACCAGTGAAATCTCAACAAAAGGAAAGTGAAACAAATCAAAAGGAGATACAGTTGTACCATAATTATTCCTATTATTAAGATTCTCATTATCATTCTTTTACTATGTCTTTTTTTTTTTTTAATAAGAAACATTCTTTTATTAATGAATTAAAAAAGAGTACAAGGGATGAGAAATCCCCTAAACACATATACAAAGCAATTAAAAGGCATAAGCCCAGCTCCTAACTAGATCCGTCATATGAAAAGCCTTGAAGCTTTTATGACATGACAACCAAAATGCCCCTTTAAACTTAATTCTAACCCAAACCTCTTCCAACGATTCACTACTATTCTCAAAACTTATCTTATTTCGTTCTAGCCAGATAGGCCAAAGGATGACTGATGCTACTATGTCATCATTTCTAAAAATGAAGCCCATTTTTCTAATTTAATACTGAAATTAACAAAACTAATTAGAGAAAGAGGTTTTTCTACTTGAATCTGATAAGATATCTGCCATATCCTCACTACTTATTTTTGAGAAGCCTACATCATCGTTGTTCTCTTGGTCTGACTAACTAATGGCATGAGTGAAATTAAAAATCAAAGAGTAAAGTGTTTTCCAACCACTCCAACTTCTCACTTCTTGACATCTATCATCTCCTCTCCTTTCGTTTATACCTAATAAAAAAACAGCCACTCAAAAGCATCATTGAGTCTTTTTTCATACCGTAGTTAAAGTGAAGATGAATAGGTATATACATTAAATAACAAAAGAAAACAAAGATATATTTGAGGCTTTTACTTGAAAAAAATAGAAAATAGACCTAGTGTGCAGAAATTAACAGCTTACATATATTGTTCCACTTGAAAACTGTGCTGAGCAAGATAACTTTGTGAAATAAATAGTTAAAGTTTAATTTTCTGTCCTTCATTCTGTTATGTTGAGGCATCAAATGTGGCTCATGCAGCAGGACATCTAGCTTGACTTACAAATTGTGTTTTCAACACAGTGAAAATAATAAACAAGTATATGCATATAAGATAATCTCATTTTCACACTAATCATAGCAAAATACATTTTATACATTAAACTCATGAGGAATTGATTTACCAGAAGATCCCAATCAGGATTGCTAAGCTCATTCGTCAAATGTCGAGAAACATTGTAATCAACCTGAATGGTGTCTTTGACCTGTGGTGATATCCAACCAATACAACAATTAAAAGTTACTTTCCTACCCCTTCAATACAAAAAGGTCACAGAAAAGGAAAAGAGAACAGAAGACAGCAGCAACAAAATTATGATTCAGATCCCTGAATACTGGCATGAAATTAACAATACGCAGCAAACATGTACTAGGCCTTTTCTGGCTCTAGTGAGCCCTGCATTTCAACACCATTTATGTGTTCCACATTCAAAATGTAAGAATAGTGCAATTCATTTTGCATTCTAATCCACAAAATTGGTCTCACACACACCTGGAAAATCTTTTTTTTTTTTTTTAGGTAGAGAGTGATGTAAATAATAACAAAGTTTACATGAAAAACACACTACCACCAAATATGTAATCTTACACAACAATGATTCTCACTGAATGCCAGATTCATGAGGTGCCTATTACAGCTACTAACGACTTGCATTATCTCAAGTATTCTGTCTTAAAATGAATAAAATGTAAGAAGTCTCTGGAAATTTTGACCTTTGAGTGCTGAAATCCACAAAAGCACAAAGGAAAAAAAAAATTCGATAGAACTCTGGTCACTTTTGCATTTATCTTTTGATTCAGCAACCTCTTATTCTCAGTTATCCATATTAGATTGCTCTATGGGTATAGAAATAAAATCAAACCTCTTGGTCGTTTAAAGAAAGCTACTATAAGCGTCCATCAAAAGAGTGACCACTGACCAGCAATGTATAATGCCAAAAGACTCAAAACCAAGACTGAAACGAGATCCCATGATCATAGGCAATGCAGAAGCAAAAGAAAGATTACAGCAATGTCTCACGGATTTGCCAACATAACCCTATTATCAGAAAATGTGGCCCTGATTTAGAAATTTGATGATATTCAACAAGCTCAAGAAAGCATTAGCCAGTCATTGTTTAAAGCAGTAATGCATGAATAAGATAAACATGTGGATTACATATAAAAATCACGGCCAAATAGCCAAAAAAATCCAAACCTTTTCGAGTTTTTGTTATTTTAGTCAATTCTTTAAAAGTTGTCAATTTAGTCATATTATAGCAAATTAGTTGCAATTTTAGTCAAATTTCAATTTTAGTCAAACTAAATTATATATTTTATACGTGACAGACACATGGATAAAGAAATCATTTACACCTCATCAAAAAAGATAAAAAATATAAATAAATAAACAACTCATTAATTGTTTTTTTATTTTACTCTCCACAACACTCAAGTCCAATTCTTTTTATTTTCTTTAATTTGTAAATTCAAGATAATGTGTTTATTATCACGAGCCTTGTAGCTCAAGTGGTATTCCACCTTTGTAAAGGTGCAGATTGTGATGACTAGGGTTCGAACCCAAATCACGCAAGTTTTCTATTTTTTATTGTTCCCCTCCCTTCCACTCCTCCAAACTCATTAAAAAAAAAGATAATGTGTTTATTTTCTTTATTTTTTTTTTCATTTTTGATGAGGTGTAAATGATTTCTTTATCCATGTGTCCGCCACGTAGGACATATACAATTTAGTTTTGACTAAAATTGAAATTTGGCTAAAATTGCAACTAATTGGCTATAATATGACTAAATTGACAACTTTTAAAGAATTGGCTAAAATAGCAAAAACTCGAAAATGTTTGGATCTTTTTGGCTATTTAGCCAAAAATCACTGGTGCAGAAGACAGAAACTTGGATACACTTCTTACATTTCACTCAGAAAACATAGAAAATTGCACTGCACCAGCGCAAAAAAAACTTCATTTGCTTTCTTTCATCAAAACTTGGTACTAGAAGATTATGTAACCATGCAGAGTTGAGAATGGGCTAGAACGTATTGCATTTTTTCGAGTGTCTCAAAGTAGTTCATTTTGTTTCTTTACACTACTTACGGGATGACTCAACCACACATGTTTCCAAATATTCTAATAGGGACTTACAAAGAAACTGCTAACTCCATCTTGCCTGTCAAACATGTTAGGAAACAACTTAAGCCATGTTTCATCACCAAGCATCACCATTTTCCAGCCAATTTTACGAAACTGAGCTGTAAATAGCAGAGATAAGAAAAACAAAACATAAGACATCCAGTCATCTGCTTATTTAGATAATTAAGTGAACAGCTAACTAAGATATAAACTAACCAATAAGGTTATCATCCAAAAAGGCTTGTGTATTAAAATTAGAAGCAACATCTAGGAATCCCCCAATAGCTCCAGAAACCATAGCCTGCTTGTGGTCATCAGCATTATCACATGTTCCAGCCACAGCTATGCTTCACTTGTGAAGCAAATGAGTTCCAACAGGAGAAAGAAAAGTTACAATTTAGTTACCTTCAAGCGAGGCATTGTAACTGTTGGAGGCGCTGCCTTTGCATGATACCCAATGGCCAATCTTCTAGCCAATAAAGACTGTGTGTACGGCATAGCTTCCATATAAAGCTTAGGTGGAGGCTTCCCATCCTTTCCAAGCAAAAACTCAGCAGGCACACCATCAATAACCTATACCATAGCACATTAATACAGATACTCAATATTAGTAAGTACCACTTCAAGAAAACCATTTGTAGTATTGCGAATAAAATTCACATACCATTAATATCAATCTATCAAATAATGGAGGAACACCAGATAATTCCTGCATTCACCATGACTAAGCTACATGAGATTGTGAAAGACATTCAACAAGATTTTAACTTTGTACATGCGTTTTGTATTATCAGTCCAACCTACTAAATCTTCAATAAATAAATAATAACTCACATGTCAAAAAACATCAAAAAAAAAAACTTCTGACCTGATATAACGACTTGAGTTTCTCAGGGGGCAAGGTTGAGGTATTCTGATCCAAGTCAATTGGATCAACACCCGGTGGATAATAACTCTCCAATCCACTAAAATAAACAAAAAAATAATACTCATAAAACGTAATAAAAAAGCAACGAAATGGAATCGAGAAAATTAAAATATTTCTAAAATTACTGAATGAGGTTTAAATTATACCTCATGCCAGAGAGAGTAGGTTTCGCCGGGAAAAATCCTACGATGAAAACAGACAGGCCAATGATTTGGATCATCACAGCTGAAACTGTCAAAAATGTTAGCTTTGAGCATGTTAATGAGTAATAACAACTCATTTTTGTTGCCATTTATTTGCCCTACGATCGCGCGCGTTTGTGTGTGAAGACTCTCCCACTCTCTCTCTCTCTCTCTGTGTTTCCGGTGAAGCCAGCTGCGTTGAGCTGGGCCACTTTTGGGCCCCAAATTCAAATCGGGCAGTATTTTAAGTCAAGCCCAATGACACGTTTTAGCCCAAAAACATTGCCAATCCCCATTTTTCACACAAATACTTTTAGTTTTATTTTTAGGATAAATTTCATAACATAACCCAATTTATAAATTAATTTTTAATTTTAAATTAGGATTTTAAAATTTTTCAATAAATGACTCAATTTAATATTTTTTCTCAATTCAAAACTTGAAATTTAGATTGAGTTCTCAATTCAAGATGAAATTTCATTTTTTCTATTTATGTTTATAAATTTATTTATATTTTAATATGTATTCATATTTTCGATAAATTAAGTTAAGTTAGTGCGCTTTAAAAATAATTTTCATCCGACTTATTTTAATTTATACGAAAAAAGAAAGAAAAAAATATAATTAATTTATTCATAAAATATAATTTATATTAAATATTAAAATCGATTTTCTATACTTTTATTCAAAAAATTAAGAAAATAAAAGAATCTTTATTTTTTAATTACATTTATTATATATATATATATATATAAATTAATAAAAGTCGGATGAAGATCATTCCAAAATTGCACGGACTTGTTTTAATTTATCTAAATTATAAATACATTTTAAAATATAAATTAATTATAAATATAATAAAAAAGAAAAAAAATGAAATTTTGTCTTCAATTGAAAACTCAATCTAAATTTCAAGTGTTGAATTGAGAAAAAATGTTAAATTAAACCTCTTATTGAAGAACTTTAAAATCTAAATCCAAAATTAAAAATTAATTTATAAATTGAATCTTATTATGAAATTTATCCTTAGTTTTATCCTCAGCTTATCTTCTGCCTTATAACAGAACGCATTACAAAGTCAAAAACTACTCCTAAGATTTAAACAAAACAAAAAAAATCATTCTTGTAAAACTTACAGAGACACAACTGAAATGTATATAAACATGATTTTTAACATAAAATATGGGAGATACGAACTTTTATTTTTGACAGCACAGAACACCAACTTATTTCTTAAATATCGTAATCATAAAACTCTATATTGTCAATGACATCGGAAATCGAATCATACAACAAACTCGGACATGGATTTTTTGCATTTCTCTAAAATAGACTACATTTTTCATCATTTTATATTTATTTATTTATTCATCTCTCCGAAATTCACAAGAAACTTAGAGAAAGAAATATGGAGGATCCATTCCCGACATTGCCACATCTCAGAGAAAAGGCAATCAACCCTCCAACACATGAGAACACAATAAGAACGAGGCTTACTTTGCATTTACAAATTCAACTCCATAAATATGAGGAAAGAAGCAAGAATCCCAGTGTTGCCAAACGTAGCACCAAAATCTCAAAATAATTTGTTCCCCCATGCAACATTACACCATTACATTCCCATATTTCCTCTAATATACTTTTCAAGAGATACATAACAGGCCCTGACTCTGCACAGTCGATGGTGATGCTTTCTATCGATAGGTAGAACAACAAAACGGGACATGATATATACGTACGCTTTCTTGACGATTCACTTGATCATGATTTGACATCTTTGAGTACTCCCCCCTTCTCGAGTTCACCAACTAGGTCCCTCAATGCAGGGACCTTCATGGCCAGAGTTCTGTACAATCTTGAATAACGAGCTCGAGTTCCATCCGCTGTTCTAGCAAGAGTAAGCAGACTTAGAGCCTCAGGGAGCTGTGCGAACATGTCTTTTATCTCCTCCAGGCTCATATTTTCCAGAACCGGCGGTCTTGGAACAACTCGAACAATTTCACCACCTTTGGGTTCTTGTACACGTGCATCCGCCTTAACAACCAGTTCAGAATTTGAGTTAGCCCCACATTTAATGATGAATGGTGTTGTGGAGCCTGTGTTGAACTGCAAAACGTTCCACTGTGCCACATCGGTTTCAGAACTATACGCCGTGTCTGCAGAGGGTTTCGAACCATGTGGTGCTTCCAGAAGTTTATCATCCTCTTCAGCAGTTGCCTGGAGAGCAATGACAACCCAATAAAATTTAGAGAGAGAGAGAGTGACAAATTTTATGGCCCTGCTAACCAAATGAAGATGGCAAAAAGAACTGGACAAGTTGAAAACCAGATTCCATTCATTCAATTTATGATTATATGCATACCTCTACATCATCTCGAGCTTCAGCAATATGTCTTTGAGCGCATGGATGGTCAACATCAAGTAAAGAAGGCATCTGTTCTGAAAGTTCATCTAGAGAGGCAAGCAATTTTCGCTTCTTACTCTTACTCAAAACACTAACAGAGGATTGCCTCATTATATCCTGTGTAATCAAAAGACAATTAAATTTCCTGTTTCTTGAACAAACCAGTCTGACAGCATTAAAGAGGAGAAGTGAGATAGAGATGAAAACCTTGACTTGCTTCAGTAAGCTATCGAGGGAAATTAATGATGCCAGTCTTGCATCCTCAGCAGCAGTAGAAGGATTTCGAATGGGTGTAGCACCATCTTCCAAATTTAACATCACTATATCACCTTTCATTTGTTGTAAAATCTGATTTAACAAAAAATTTAGCAGTATACTCAAGATAATAACTTCAAATAAGAAATCACTGGATTGAGTTGAGTGATGCATTGATATTACACATATAGTGTATTCCATTGTCTAGTTCTAAAATAAACATTAGAATAAAATAAATGCTTGATTGAATTATATTTTGAGCTTGACGAGCCAGTACTTCATTTATTTAGAATCAGCCTTGTTAGCTGCTTCTACCAATAAGCTAAACTTCAATGCTATCATAATATTGAATGAACCCTTCAAAATTATACCCCCTCGGTTTTAACAAAAAGGAAGCAGATACAAGATTGAGCAAAGTAAGCTATTCAATGGAAAGACATGGCATCATGAAAAAAAATGGGAATGAAATACTATCACACCCATTAGATGGTGAAGCATTGAAACATTTTAACTGGAAGCACCCTATATTTGTGTTGAAACCAAGGAATGTGTTGTGTTTCGATGGGATTAGTGCATCCAATCGTTTTGAGTGCTGCTAAGGTCAGGAAAACTTGCATACAAAGACGCTACATATGTGCTGAAATAGTTGAGATAAAATCAAATGCATATTACCAAACCCTAATCTATCACACATAAAGAGATTCTCCTCACTTCTCCCACTCCCAGCAGTGGAGCCTTATCACTCCATTCTTGTCTTCTCTCTCAAAACACTACTTGAAATCATTTTGCACCATTTTCAACCTTGCTTTCTCTCTCCCAAAATTGTCATATCTCTCAAACCACCACTCAACCTTGCCTTCTCTCTCTCAGAATTGTCTTCTTCTCTCAAACCACTACTTGAAACCATTTCACAGGCTACTTGCATATCCTCTGTATCTTTACATTTTTTTGTTCTTTATTCTTTTTCTGGCAATGATCTCTCCAATCATATTATACATCCCCACTTCATGAAAAGTCTTTCGATTCTCTACTTGAAATTATTTGTGGTTTTTGGTAGTGTTTAGTGGAATGTAGAAGATGAATTTTCAGATTTGTTGGTATAGTTTACGTGTATGTAAGGTGTTTGATAAAATGACCATATGATTCTTAATTAAAATTTCGTATTTTATGGATCTAAAGATTTTCCATAGCCTGAAATCACTGTGCTAACATGAGAATGCAGATTAAAACAACAGTTTAAAAAATTAACAGATTAAAAAAAAGGGGGGTGGGGAACCCGAGGGGACGGGGATGGGGATGGGGATTGTCCCCCCGGCCCCGCCCCGCCCCGCCCCGTTGCCATCCCTAATGATAGTATTAGAAAACACCTTTTGGGAAAATATTAGCATCTGAAGAACTATACAATTGAACATGATTAAAGTCTCAACCAACACCAATAAATAGGACTACAGAAATGAAATAGACAGGACCAGATTAGTTTCAACATAGAGAGGAGGGTGAAAGACAAAGCAAGAGAGAGTTGTAATTCTATAATGCATACCTTTCTTCTCTTGTGATCAACAGATTCAAGAGCTGAACGTAGCTTAGTTACTTGTGCAGAGTCCTCTGCCGCTTCAGTCGCCAGAGTACCGGCAATATCCTGATAGAACAATGTAGTGTGATATCAATACAAAATAAATAGCAAAGTACATTGCAGTGCAGGATTAATCATAGATCACCTTGAAGTGACAATAAGAAACCATCTATAAATACCACTACAAAATGACAAAAAATTATGGGCAAAAGATAATACAAGTACAAGCTGTAGGCCTAATTACTGGAATCGCTTGAACCACTTGATGCATCACAGAGATCAAAGAAAAAAAAGCACCACAGTAGGGACACACCTTTAAGTGTTGCAGTTGAGAACTATAAACACGCCTTGCATATTCAGATAAAAGCTGACCAAGAGCATCAGTATTAGGAAGCTGAGCAGCACCAAGTCCAGCCATCCAACCATCCATTATTGCAGTGGAGAGAAGCTCCAGTTGACCAGTTGATCCAGCTATGGTATCATCAGCAACAGAAAGGAATTCAAAGTTCTCTGCAAGCCAATTTCGGATTTGGCGCTGGAGCTCACCAGCTGGAGTGTGAACAAAAAGAGCCGCAAGAGCCTTGTTTCCAATTGCAAAACTTTTTGCTTCCTCAGTTATCTCCCTTAGCTTTCCACCAGTTATATGCTGTCTCCAGGCATCCTGCATATGTTAATCTGATGTGTCAACAAGATTACTGAAATTTATGGATAGCGCTCAAGAAAATGCTGCAATGAAAGAAGCTGTGTATATAGATTATACAAATAGTAACACATTCATATACAAGGTTGCCAACAGGAGAAAGCACCATACAGAGCAACTAGAAAACCTCATGGTTTTCAGGAACGAAAGAGAAATGGGAGGAAAACTCAAGGCCCCATTCTATAAAAAATCCTCCATCCATCCATACCCCCCTCTCCTTATTTGATATCCAACCGGTAGATGCTTTGGATCCAAATAAGATAAATAAAGATAAGGAAAACGGAAAGTAATTAATCTCCATTATCTTAATTAATTGAATTGCACTTAAAACTCAGCCCTATCTTTCAATAACAGAATCGAGCCGAATACAAAGACTCTATTGCATGTATTTTGGATAAATACATATATCTTGGGGGTATTCCCCTTTATAAACCATCTACTTTAAAATCGCTGATCTACTTTAAGCAAAAGAAAAAATAAAATAAATTAAATTTGATGATCTCAAGGTTCCACAAGCATTATCAGTGAAGGCCTATTACTAATCAGCCAATCAGGCAGTGAAGAGTAACCAACTTCTCTTCACACAACTTGCTCTGTGAAGCTAACCAATAGAGTATCAAGAAAATTATAACTAACTAGATACTTCCACCCCCCAATCAAAGAATAGTAAAAGCATGACTGGCAACTAGGGAAAAACTTGATTACACAAGCAGACTTCTAAGAAAAAGAAAAGTAGAATATACAGTGGTGACAAGTCACATCAGATAAGGAAAACTAGTTGTTGGGGTATAATGCATTTGTCATACAACAATCTCAATATCTATATATACATAAAAACAGGACCACAGTATAAAAAGGAAACATGCTCATTTTCCCACCTAAACATGTTTCAAATAAGAAATTTATTATTAAAGAAAAACTGTTGCTTTGTAGGCACGTGTCAAATTGAAAAAAAAGAAAAAAAATACTTACGTCAATAAGGAAGAGAGCAATGTTGGGCCACTAGCCTTGTGGCAGAAAAGTTACTGCACAACATTTTAGTTTTTTTTTTTTCTTTCAAAATTTCACTAGTAAAATTTCAAAACATATAACTTCATTTTACATCTATTTTTAACGCATATATCAAATAAATCCTCTTTTCCGTGATCATAGTGTGACACCCAAATTGCATATATAAAACTAAAATAACAACTCTGAAATTTATTTTCTGGTGGATTTGAATGATTTTTATTTGATTAGAACATTTTCATTAAATTTGACCAAGTGCTTTGAGCCATTTGTCATATATTTAGAGGGAATGTGGAAATTTGAAAGTACAAACAAAATATATTATAAATAGAAAGTATAATAAATAAAATTACAATTATACAATATAACCAAATACTGTTCTAAATTATGAAATTACTAAATCTTTTCTTTAATCTAATAGGATTATCCATTTTACTTTATAAGTTTTTATAAGTATTAATTATATTCTATAAAAGGAAATGTTTAGTAGATATGAAAAACATGCAAAAGAATATATTCGAAGTAATATATTATATAACTGTATTAAAATACAATGTATTATAGTATCTAAAAAAGGTGCAAACCATAAATACTATTCAATTCTAATGATATATTTGAATACATAATACATGTTTTCTTCCAATAAAGATTAAAGACTATGAATATGGCAATATAATAGAATGTTGTGCAGGAAAAGGTTTTTTTAATGAAGCAGTAGCTTGAATAATTCAAAATCAATACTTTAAATTGCATACCTTAATTCTTATTCATTTGAAACATTAGTCAAAATATATATTTCATTCATATCAAGAGTATAAGAAAAAAAACATATACAGCTTCCATTTGAAAATAAACAATTCAATGAATTCACTGAACATACATGAATTTAATCATTTTAAAGTAAGAGGATGTTTGGCGAAGCTTAACATCTTATTAGAGCTTACAGCTTGTAAGATGTTTTTAAAGCTTACAAGTTGCTATATCTCATTTTTAAAATAAGTTGTTAACAAAATTGGATAAAATAAAATGATGGAGCTTCTAAGATATTATTAGTAGAAATAATTTTGTAATTAAAATGATTAAATTTAAAGGAGTTTGTGAATAAGATCATATTTCATAAATAAGATAGTCTCCTTACTTTTGAAAATAGTTTATAAACTTTTAATCATATCTTGAAATAAAACATTTTGTTCAGAAAAAATTAATCATGTTTTGAAATAAAACATGTTATTAAAAAAAAAAAGTTGATCGTAATTTTTTAAATGTATATGAAACACTGTTAAAAAGAATATGAAGTCTTAAAACATTTTATTCTAAAAGAACTTATACGCACAATCAAACAGTACAGTCTATGGCTTTCAAAAAAAATAATAACATCATTATACATATATAAAATAAATAATGAAGTACATAGTTATTTAATTTAATATAGATTTCATTATATTTGATGCATAGGTTGTTCACCAGTTATTTCTCAAATGAGGAACTTCTGCAACTTAAAATCATCCTTGCTGAAACCTTGCATGTTTTTCTTGTCAAATGAGTTCCACTAAATTAAGTCCTGATAAATAAGTGAAGCGATATTCAAAAGGTGAATAGCGTCAAACCAACTCTCCCACATTGGAGTGGGTTAATATAGAAACCTGAACTAGAAGAAACTGAACCCATGAATACCAAAGGGTAAACCTGATTGTTGCTTAGTTTGTGGAACCACGAGCAGATTCATTTTATCTTATCTATAGGAATCCGTTATAGAAGAGAACCTAACTCACGTCAATTCTATATCCATTATTTACCAACATTCCACATTTGAATAAAAGAATTTCAAATACTTGTCCAGTACATCAATCAATAGTTGATTTGCATGGATATTGTTCTTAGTTAATACAGCATAAAACAACCTGGTGGATGTAAGATTGTATTCAAGCTTAGTGTCTCATCTAAAGCTTACAATCTTTCAATAAGGACAATTCCACTCTAGTTTAGTGCCTCAACTAAGTTTGAGTGTTTCGAGAGAGAACCACTTTTATTTTTCTGATGAAATTAAACGAGATGAAATAAAATGAGAAAGAAACTATACTGTAGCAATCAGAACGGCTGAAAACAAGAAGGAAAGTATCAGACAGGTACCTGATCAATTCCACGAATCTTCAGAACTACTGATGACAACTTTGACTTCTTTTCTGGTTTTATATTTACTTTGAATCCTTGAATTTGTTCATCAGCCAGCATATTCCTGGAACTGGAATCATAGCGCACTGGAGATCTTCCTGGGCTACTACTCCGGCTTGAGCTTCTACTACGTCCACTAGAAGGCTTCTCAAGAAAGCGCTCAACAGGAGAAACCTATAACAAAGATAACATTTCACTTATATATTTTATTTTGTAGTTGTTTATATCAACAGAATTGTTTCAGTGAAAAAATTAAAAAAGAACATTTGTTTATGCAAGCAATTAGTTGGCATATCAAAGGAAAATAATTTTTTAATCACCTTAATTGATTGTAGCTCTGGTGATCGAGCGAGCAGGGATCGTATGTAGAGAATCCTAACACGGGAAACAAGCATGGTATCCATCACCCTTCTAGGCTCCATTTTACGAATAAATGCAAAAACAGCATCTCTTATTTCAGCAAGAATTTCATGCTCTCTAGAAGCACCCGCCTTAATGACTGCAGCCAAAACCTACCACATCGCAAAAGAAGCAGCTTCAAGAAAACCATATCCCATGAACGGAGACATTAAGCAAATAATGATGAACGGTGTCTATTTAGACATTTCTAAGTTAACTTTTATTTTATAAGAAACGACCTACTTAAGACACATAACCATACATGATATCACAAGAAGACTGCAAGCACACTTAAAAAAAACAAAAAACACTTCTGGCTTGAACAAGGCATGAAATCCAAACAGTCACGTATGAGCCTTACCATCCCCCACAACCAGTTAATCTTAGAAAATACTTCAGAATCAGAAAGATAAGAATGTTGAGGGGGTGAACCAATGGAGAGAGTTTGGTTGCAGTAGGAAGTATTATATTGGACAATAGATGTTCAATTAATAAATGGTTTAAGTGATGCATCTAAGCATTATTATACATGCATGTTTTGGCACCAAGCTTCTTTTTCTTTAATCCGACCCTCTCAAGCCAGTATGGTTCCTTAGACTACTACATTATTATAAACTGAACTTGCCAAGCTGGTGCAGTCAAGTAATTTGTCATCACAACAAAACTTTTAGCAATTTTTCTATGCTAATCTCTCATCTATTACTATAGTCCTGAATAAGTTCTTATTACAACATGCTAATGACAATAGGAAAAGAATTGCATACCAGGAAAAAGCAAAAGATGCATGCCCCAATAAAAATCATACAGCAACCAAATTGATTAAAGGACACTAAATAGCAACAAGAAATTAACAACTTCCAAGTTTTGACCCTGAGAGTTCTGCAATTGAATGCATGAATATATGCATATGCATTCCTACCAGCATCAAAAGCTTGTTCGCTCCATCTGAGATTGCAGCAAGACTGTCATACTGTTCTGGATCAAAATCATTCAGGGCAGAAGTAAGATATTCACCAGCTGGGGTGGTTTTAACTATATCAGTACTAGTTTTGACCAATGCAACAGATCTCTCTGTCTTGTCAGAGGCTAAAGGTATGGAAGCAACATCACCAGGGCGTCCTTTGGCATTGGAATTATCGGTTCTGTCAAGGAAAATTCAAATAGAGTTGGAGGGGGGAAATGAGTCAATTAGAACTATTTATGGATAGAAGATGAACAAAAAGAAATCGAGTTTATGGAGACATGAACAAGAATTTGAATTTATGTTCTCAAATGAAATGAAAAAACACCTTTGCAAGTCACGAGACTGACTAGGTGGTCCCCTGGGAGATGGGCTTGATAACTGAGAGAATAGATCAGGCAAGTAAATATGTTCATCAACATCAAACCAGGTTTAGCATAAGAAAATAGAACAGTGAAACATAGCACATCTAAAACTGAATAGCTCTCACATCATGCAGCATTAGTTCTTTAGAAGATAAGTACCTGTGAAGATGCAGCTACAGAAGCTTTCTCGGTCAATCTATCAAACAACTTCTCGTTCTCTTCATGTAACCTCTGCCAAATAAAACGAAACCAGAAAGATCTTTCAACAAATAAAATCACTGGCAAGTAAAAGTGGAAACATAAGGTTCAAACTAGATTCCTTTTGGGAAGGTTCAATTAAGGACATCCAAAAGTATACCCTCATTGACAATTAACACAGTACAGTACCTCAATAAGTGCATCTCTTTTCTTGAGTTCATCCTCAAGTCTTTTGGTAACTGCAGTAGAATCCATATCATCCCTTGTGGCTTGGCTGATTGTAGCTCTCCAGTAATTGATTCAGAACCATTTGTTGTCCTAGCCTCCTTGGAAAGAAGAGCTTCATTTAATTGTGACTCAAGACTCTTCAGTTTGGCCTACAGAGAGGTATGAACCATGATGAGGATTGAAGATCTAGTCCACAGTTATCCCTTTGTAATACTGTTTAAAATTAAGCTTCAGTGATATCCGACTATAGCATGCCTAGAATCGAGGTTTCCTAATAATAAATTTTTTTCTTCTATTCTTTTTTTTTTTTTTGATACGAAACAAGAAATTTAAAAAAAAAAACTTTGTTTGCAAGATATACTGAGTTATAACTTTACTAGGAAGTTTAGCATTAAATGGAAAGAACCTGCAAGCACTCCCAAGCATAAGATCTAATACGTAAAATTTACAATGTAAAAGTGTTCTCTTTTTATGGAGTTACTGATTGACAGCTTTTAGCATTCTCAATATACAACTAACAAATAAAGTCAAGCATCCAAAAGTAGCGATATATACTCATTAGAAGTAGAACACTGATACGGCCAAAAAAGTGAAGGTAACCCACATTGTTAAATGGATCTTGTTCAACATTTTATGATTAAATATTTTCCTCCATCACCATCAGAAGATTGATTACTTCATTGGCACTATGCAAATATAAACAAGCCAACAAACAAAGAAGTACAAAACAAAACCCTACAACAACGACCCACCCACCCCTCACCCCACCCCAACACCATACACCCACAAACCCTCCACAAGCAACATAAGAATAATTTTAGAGCAACAGTGCAATAGTAGTGATCTATGAAATGCGTCTAGATTGTTCTGCAAAGAAAACCGTACACATTGGCTATGAAGAACTTACAGGAAACTGCTAAGGCACCAAATCTACTCAGCAAGTACTTTAAGACAGGCATCATGACTTGTCTAAAATCTTTAGAAGACAAAAATGAACTAAAACAAATGGATTCTTCTGTTAAACTTAAAACATATCTAAAGTATGTGACATATCATCTTCTCTAAAAAGATGCATCAACCCACTTGATGCAGAAGTGGTACAGCCAAATACTAAAATGTATTTCAGGATCTTGGTCGACCATTCACAGACAAATCCACAATAAAATAGGAGAAAGGAAACTCATACAGGGTTCTTGAGCCAACCTGTAACATTGAATTGCTGAATCTTTTTCTCTATCTGCAATTTCTGGCCTTGCTCCACCTGCAAAAATTGAGCGCAATTTGGTTCCGGAGATGCAGATTCTGTTCTCTCTATCTTAAGCTTATCCACAAGCATTATATTCTCCGTCTGCAACAAAACAGGACAACATATTTCAGAAAGAAACTTGAAGGGAGTTTATCAATCAGGCTGCTATCAATTCAAGAAGCACAATTTAAACATAATTTTGGCCCTACAAAAATAGCCTAAAAAATCAATCCAAGAAGAGTAAAACAACTGACCAATATTCTTTAGAGACATGGCCTATATCACCTAGAGTAACAAATAGCCAGATTTATGTATTTTGGTTACTCTCAAGCGTCCAGAGCCGTAAAGTACAATAAACATAAAGACATTTCATTTCATTACCCAAAATATTGATAAAATACAATAAAAATAATTATAACTAGAATGGTCAGTGATATCTCCTGCATGTTACTTATATCAATTCTCAAGATTGATAAGTTTGATTAGTTAGTAATCTGCAGAAGTAGGTTTTTTATTTAGCTTGTTTGCACTCAAGTGTCTTTCAATCAGCGTATTTCTAGAAATACATATGTTTAGATCAAAAAAAAGACCCTTCTCCCCAGAAAATCACATTTTTATTTTGATGCATGGCTCAGTTACTCACGATACACACCTTTATTGCACATTTGATAGCCAATTTTACTAATAACAAACTGACAATGTGAAAATGATGGCATAAATTCAAATAACATTTTTACAGAGCTAAAGAGTGCGGCACAGCAAGCAAGCATTTAAAAGAGCACAGAATAGCCTAAAAGCTCATCAAACCTTTAAATCTGACTGCAATGTGAAAGAAACTTTCCAGGCTTTCTGAACTTCATTGAATAGTAAAACACATTGGTCATTTGCAAGCTTCAAATTTTGTTTTAGTCCCATGGTTTCCAACTTCAAGTCGCTCACTTCCTTTTCCTTTTCAAGTAATTCTTTACGAGCATCATTGGCCTGAAAGAAAAGTTGCACGAAATAGTTAACAAGCTTTCATCACATATGTTTATTTCTGCATTATGTACTAACATGCATGCATCATGAAATCATCAACAATGCTGACACTGACCACCCAGAGTCATAAAAGTTTTTGCTACCTTGGTTAATTATAGAAACACATACAACCTAAAACTGTCAAGCCATAACATAAGCAAGGTAATACTTTCGCAGGAAAGTAAAGACTATAAACAAGATAATGTTTAAATAGCCTTCTACCTCCCCTTATCTACAGTTATAACTTCTGCGTGATGGGATGACAAATACCATAAGAAATTTAGAAGACTAACAATATCTTTCCATTTTTTTATTGTATCTCGATTTCCAAGGCTCAGCATAGCATTTCGGGCTCTTGCAGAAAAATTAAGGGATGATAGAGTCTCAGACATGCTTGGCATATTAGGAGAGATGTTGACAATCATCAATGTTATTGAGCTTCCACCTGCATAAGGAATGACAAAACAGAGTTGGTTCTAAAATGACAAGAGAGCTATAACAGTTAAAGAGCAGAAATGAGAGTAAATAATAATTTCCAACACATAAAGAAAAATTGAATGCAATAGTAAGCAAAGAAAGAAAGATGGTCATGTCAGTGCATGTCTTCATGTATAAGTTAATGTTCAGTACTGAATTTAAGGTGTACAGACCTCAGATAAATGTGTAAGGTTGAGATTATACATCAACATGGCAAGACATTAGGAAGATTTTAGATAAGAATAAGAATAAGTATATTGGTAATTGTGCTGTGTAAGATAGAATATGCATTGCTAAGAGTTTGTTTTGTATTTTGAGGGAGCAGAAACAAACATTTCCAATTGCCACTTGAGCACAATCTCATGGTAACACAAGACTGTCTTGTCAATGAGCACAACACACAAGATAAATTTCAAGTAAATCTAAAGCTTTGGCAAGAAAAAGAGAACATTCTTGGAATTCCGATACAACATCCAAAATTTTGCTGTACATGAGACCTTGCAAGATTCAAGATCCTTATATTTTGTTTGTTGGAAGTGAAATTTTTCATTTATCTGTAGATTTTGTAGGTTTAAAAATAGTACCACAGTACCATCTCCAGGACCTTTTTTTTTTCCTGAAAGTGAGCAATAAAGAACAAAACTGTGAGTAACTGTATTAGAACAAAAATGTCAGAAACTTCTCCAAGTCTTATTGCACAAATTTGATTACAAATCATGACAATTCGAAATCTACACATTGCACAGTAGCTCAAATATTGACTCCATAAACACCCTTTACTGTGGACACTGGATACCTATGGAATCATAACATAGTAACAGGGAAAGGAAATATAAAAATGAACCAATAACCAAGTAAAATGATACCTAGTGAGTCAGCGAGAACTTTTGTTAACACTGAGTTCTCATATGGAATAGTATCCTTCTTGGAGGTTAAGGATGCCAAAACATCACCCAATCTGCAGACAAAACATTGATGTTTACGAATGAGAACAAATAGCAAATGAAGTCCAATAGAAACTACATATAGATAGCCAAAATAGTGCACTCATTAACCCTATCACACACTAATACAAGGTAGGTAGCCTTAGCCTAGCTTCTAATAACATGACCACCTCATCCAAAACAGTAAGCAAGTAGAAAGGAGTATTATTTAATATCCTAATATCTTCAAGACTCCCATCACCTGCAGGCTGCAGGCAAGTTATTTCGTATTGAAACTTTGCACATGGAATGTCAGTTGGTGGGATTCGCTCAAATACTGTGTTACATTACTACCTTATCTAAAACCTTAAGCTAGTACAAAGGAGTATCATTTTATATTTAAATATCTTCAACATATCACACACAGGGAAGCAAATCATGAAAATTATGACAATGCATGCATATATACAAACAAACACAGAGGAACAAATCAACATGAGTGAGAATGAACAAACAAATAAACCTCCCAACAACCTGGTGTTGTTTGTTTAAAACTCCAATAAAGTAGCAGTAAGCAAATCAATAAGAAACATTAATGTTACAGCTCATGACAAGTGAAGATGGTTTAGAATGCTGTTAAACAAAGGGCAAGCAACCAGAATTACATTGTTGAGTTTATAATATCATTAACTCAACAGAAAGAGCAGTCAGTTTAAGTCTTTAAGATGACAAAAATGAAGATTGAAGAATTTCATGGCTATTCAGAAAACAAAATTCAAGACTTTTACTTACGCTGAGTGGGACTTCAAGACATGCAACAATTCTGTCGCATGTTCCCCAGTTTCGTCCTCTACTCCTGAACTCTCACTTCCAGCCAAATCAACGAGAGAAAGCTTACTGTATATATTCTCACCAGTGATCAAGTTCTTATAGTATATATGTATCATGACAATCCTACAAACAACAAACCAAAGGGAAACAAATAATGTAATTAGAAGAATGTTGAAAGTAGAGATATTAATTTCTTGAAACAGTAAGCAGAATAAGACATATACCAGTACATGCAGAAATTATGCTTCTATATGATACATTAAATGCATTATTATGTGAAAGAAATTCACATAATTTTGAACTTGACATTAATTGCAACAGAGAAACTGTATTAACAGTAGAAACTCTGTCCTGAAGGACTTTATGTAGTTTGGGACTGTGGATTATCATATTCCTTGTCTAATTTTCAGTCGAACAAAAGAGTGTAACTCATGCCAATATCCTGTTCTGGGTATCATGTCTCTTGCCCTAAAGTTGATTGTGCAGATTGAATGAGACCTACGAGCCAAAGACACCCCAAGACAATTAAAATGGCAAGAAAATATGGTTAATTCCTGGTCAGTGCCTTATGTAGATATAAAATGGTGAGTGGGATTGTGTCAAGGAGCACGCTTTCATTCCCAAAGCTCAAATTTGATAAATCCAGAAAAGAGGGATGGAACAGCCCACATTTATTCCGAAAACATACCTTCAATACTTTCAATTTCCAAAGCATTCCTTTAACCCAATATGTTTTTTGCAAGATCTTTCACTCAATGTCACAGGAAATGCCTGTTTTAATTTTCTCATTTGCCGACCAAAAATGCTTCCCAGCCTTATAGTTTCTATTTTTAAACTAGATAATTGCAATAGGATCCACCAACTATAATCATTCTAATAAATTAATGTTTTATTAATGTATAATCCAAACTAGATATTCAAATTGGATTCAGCCACTAATAACTTCATCTTTTTAGTATTCTATTATTTGGAAACAATATCATTTCAATGGGACTACAAGACATCATAATAAAACTATTATATCCAAAAAGTTTCAAAAATATATTTAAAACAGAATCCATTACTAAATATAACAACTTCATCCAACTTCATTTTAGTGGCACCACATCATCCTAATAAACTATCATTTTATCAAAGGTTTTTTTTCATGGAAACACATCAAAAAATAACAAATCAAACATATTTCAATTCTAAACCATATAAAATTGTCCATTATGATTCATATAAGTTTGTTCTCCACATGACCTAAGGTTTTTTTAGAAGAACTTTTTATGTGGATAGATACTCCAAAATTTGACATTTTTTGTCTATCTGTTGTAAGGGCAGATAACTTTCCAAGTGCTTTACAAGTTTGTGATTGAGGACATTAGCCTCCACAAGTTAACAAAATAAAAGGCCAAAAAAATGGTTAATATGATACGAGTGCCAAGATAAAACACAGACCACATAAG
This sequence comes from Scutellaria barbata, assembly GCA_028654395.1. Classification (NCBI taxonomy): domain Eukaryota; kingdom Viridiplantae; phylum Streptophyta; class Magnoliopsida; order Lamiales; family Lamiaceae; genus Scutellaria; species Scutellaria barbata. The sequence goes on along the minus strand of CM053649.1, from coordinate 9,483,888 downwards.
ACATAACAAACACAGATAAGCAGAATAAACCATACAGATGGGAGACTTTAAATTTTGAGGCATCAGTTCCACGACATTGGAATGCTGCTTTGAGAATTCTGGAGAACTCTATGGGGTTCTCAACTTTGTCCTGAACAAGTTCCACAACACAATCCAATGACCCCATATAGACCTTTGATTGAGTATTTCCAGATTCCAGAAGCAAATCTCTTATCTATGAAAGCATAGGTTAGGTCCAACATCAGATACTGATAATGTTCAGCATGATATAAGTTAAAGAGAGTGTAATTTGCATCCACCACCGCCCCCTCTCCAAGGTTTGCAGGCTCGCATCAACCCCCTGAGGTATGGATTTTTGGCAAAGACCTCTCCTCTCGCTTTATTTCAATAAAGATTTTAGCAAAAATGTTGTTAGGGACCAAAAGTCAATTGGGGAAATAAGGAAAAGTAATAACTTCCAACGCACTTCATAACTTTTATGAGGAAAAACAATATCTATCTTTCTCTTTTTTTTTTTTTTTTTTTTTGGAACCCAATATTGGTTCCATATCAAGACTACATGTCTGTACAGATTGATTATTATAAAAAAGTGAGTCATAGAAAAATTTTTAAATGCAAAACGAGTTTTATCAATTGATTTATACAGTCAGATGTTCAAAAAAATTCAAATGCATTTGCTAAAACAATATTTATTGTTATAAAGAGAAAACAACTAGAGCCATTTTAAAGGTCGTACTTTTTCATATATCTTCAGCATATTATAGAACTCCATAATTTAAATATTACCGTCACAATTTTTCTCTGAATTTTAACTTAAAAAGATCATCTAGTTTAATGTATTCAAAATTATGTAAGAGTTATTCCATATGCTATTTCTTAGTCAAGTATGGCTTAAGGTTTAAATTATGATCTTCAATTATTCTTAAAATTCATGTATTTCAGAAATTAAGCTTTTTTCAATCCACATACATTGTATATTAAAATGAGAGTTCTCATTAGAAATCGAAGAGTAGAAGTCAATCTGCCAGGTGTCTTTCGTATTTCACTACAAGTTTCTAACTTTTAAGAAGGTAATGTGGTAGGGGTAAGGGGTTGCCAAAAATTAAACATCAAAATGTGTTCATGCCAAAGTTCCAATCTCAAGGGAGGTGGATGCCAATAACCAATTAAAAAAAAGTGGTTGAAGCAACATAAACATTTCATTCTATAACTCCATGATGCTGAAAGGAAAGAACCTGTTCGTTATACAGCTCAAAGACTGAAACTGAGAAGCTATATTGAGAGGTTGAAGTTGCATCTGAGTTGGACAAATCAAAAAGCTCCTCAAAAGATCGAGCATATAAACCACGATCATGACTAGATCCTTCCTGCAGAAAGATGGAAAAGCTATCAGAAAAAGATACTATGACACATAACAGCTATACCATTACAATTAGATCACGTGATAATCAATCTTCTATGGCATGGATACTCTTACTTTATTCTACATCTTTCAACATAGATCGGTGAGAATGCATATCACAAGAAAACATGAAAGGAAAATGCCATATTTCATACAAGTTTATCTAATGTCATGAAATAAATTAATAAATAATGGAATAAAGAAGTATATATACTTATAATACATGATTCTATGTAGAAATAGCAGGACGGGAAGAGAGGAAGAAGAAAAGAGACCATGGTATGTGTCTTTCCTGAGCAGGTTTGCCCATATGCAAATACAGAAACATTATATCCATCAAATGCTGACTGAACAAATGGTTGAATATCAGTAAAGAGATCAGCTGCAAAAAAGAAAAAAATATCAAACCAACAGTTAGTGTAGTTCTTCAACTGGCTGAGAGAAAGAGATTGAACCCTTGATAGAATTCCACCTTGTCCAACATGAGGTCCATAAACCCTGTCAAACTCAAAATCCTTCTTTGGATTGGCAAGACTATCATCCCCAGTATTTACGCGAATGGTAAAATCATCAGGGAACTCAACAACGCATGGACCTTCATCTTCAAAAAGTGGCCTTGCACGACAAAACACCTTTACATTTCCTGCAGTTGGTTAGTCCAGCAGTTCAGATTAGTATGATGATCATGAGTAACTTTTCAGATAACATGTAGAAGATAGAATTTGTTAAAGCTAGGAGAAGGAAATTAAGTACCTTTGATCGTCAACAAATCATTAAATAACTTTTTCTTCTCAGATAGAAGTGGAAAGATTCTAGCTTCTGTTTCAACGGCAGCCTGGTCTGAAAGAAGGTGTTATTGTTTTTAGCCAACCAAATATAATAAATAACAAACAGAAAAAAATCTCTAAGCCTCATAATCTGGTATTTTGCACAATTTTCAGTGAGGGAGAAAGCCTAGAAAGTGATAGGGGTACATATTTAGAGCAGAGGCAGACATGAAGTAGCATTAGAGAAGAAGTTATTATGAGAGAAAGAGTGGGTCTAAGACTCTTTTATACATAATAACTGAAGGTGAGAGGGGATGATCACAAGGCACAATCCTGAAAATGCTTAAAAAAATTGCAATAGAGAAATAAGTTATAGCATCACATAAACATCATAGCAATTGTGTATTAAACAGTTCAGACAAATATAGCAGAAAGTTTTCGATCAGTGAACCATTTATGATTCTTTGGTCTAAAATTGATACCAACAGGTACATTTTACCTAGCTTGCGGGTCTTATCAGCAAGTACACCTAAGTAACGCGTCACTCGATCAAGTTTTGCACTGGAATATTCTTGAAGATCCATAGCTTCTTGTCTTAACTGCAAGTAATCTTCTCTGACAAGCTGCCCAAACAGAGCAAAGGTGGCCATTTTGAGAAACAAAGGGTGAAATATTAAAAATAAAATCAACATGACTAAACTACTTTGTTTACGCTATAAATATGCTAATAATTCTTAAGAAGGCATGTAAATCACAACACAGTCGATAATGCACTAGAGGAAACTCCAAGGTCGGCAATGAATACAACAATCACAACCAAGGAAAATAGTGTTCAAAAATCGACGAAGATATGTAGCTTCCTAACAATAGGGATCAGCAGCATTTAACACTTAATATCATCAGAATCTAGACTAGAGGACAGAGGTTGTTTAACTAGCTAACAGCAGCCTTGCCATTTTCCTGGTTCTCATAATTTCTGGTCAAGTATGTCAACATCTCCAAAATAAGTGCTATCATCTTAACTGAATATTCATGTAAGAGATGGAAACTTATAACAAGTTACATCCTTCACTCTGAAACAGACACTAGATTCAGCATCTGCAAATTTGACTACTTTCAATAAGAAAATATCAGGATCCCATGGAAAGGTAATGGAATTCAAATTAGATAAATTAATTAGAAAGTAAGAACAACTTGACAATAAAGATATATTCTGCAACTTTTTGCGACAAGACTATTTAAAGTTCAGTGTACGGTGTTCTAAACTTTGAGGAAACCAAGTTTCAAGAAATTGATATTATCAGCACTTTCTCACTCAATATTACAGGAGAAAAAATTAAATATGTTCAAAACAGTGTCTAAAGTAGAAATTTTAAACTGACATTGACGTTCGAAATATCAGAAAACTTTACTAAAAGTTACCATGAGGTAATACAAATTTGTAGTTTAGTTTTATATCCAGCGAATGTGGTGCCATGTTAAAGATAAATCAAGGCTGCTCCATAAAGTTTTCTAGACTAGGATTTAGGTGTTATCACCAAACTAAACTGCAGACATCAAACTTTCACTTTTTTGGATCCATTTAAACAGCAGAGATGGGTGGCATGTAATTCAAAGAGAATCTTGATCTATAGATTCATAATCTGGCTTGGCCAACTCAAACATGATTTCTGAGAAGGACCTCAAAACTCTAGATCTGTTTGAATAAATTTTTAGTAATGGCTTCCTAATGCGGATCTCAGTCCTTGTCAAGAGGAAAACTTCCTAAGCCCCATCATATTTGTTACATGTTTAAGAACCTCCTTTTCTCACTGTGCTGATACTATTTCTAATTTGCCTTCTATAAAACAGAGATCCTTTTTTTCTCTGTTGCTAACAGTAGCAATTGAGCTTTTTTGTTCTTGTAGATTAAGACCAGCTGTGCTCTTTTAAACCTCTTCCAAAGACATGAGGCCAAAGCTGAAGATGAGCTTCACTTCAACAGAATGGTTTGACTGACAAGGATTTCATAGAGTTCTACCAGAATCTCAAGAACACCCAACTTTTAAGTAATAAAGTAAGATATCCTATTTTAAGTTTGCCTAGCTCCCTATCAAAAAATAAAAAACATATTTAATAGTCATAATGTCATTTCTTACACACTTAAAAGAGAAATGGTAGTTGCTCCAGCTAATCAGGGCATGCACACCAGCAATATAAAGTCCATTTATTTCAAATAAATAAATATATATTTTGTTTCACTATAAATTTGTAGCATATTATTCTCATTCTTAAAGGATATAAGAAATTTAACAGAACGAATTTTCTGATACACTCATCCTTCCATACAAAACCAGCCGATTACCTAAATTATTTTCGGTTCTAAGAACATAATAAAAAGATACACAATTAACAGCTCCTGTTACTGAATCAGACAGAAGAAAAGAAATCAAAACCCACCACTATGATATTTTGGGTTAATCTCAAACTGTTGAAGTGGCAGATTGGTCTTCCAAAAAAGATAGGGACGAATCGATGAAGACAAATTCCTGAATCCAATGCATTTTATTATTATAAAATATTTTTTTTCTTTTACTTCAAAATCATAAAATACAGATCTCTCCTTGCCCACTTTGTGAACCATTAAATGACTTCCAATATTACTTTTACCCTCAAGTATATTAGCGTTATAAGATGTAAAAATCATCATTTATGACTCATAAGCTTTACATAAGAAAATATGAATAACTTTTCTTTCTAATTGATGATGCTCATGTTAACCAATATTATGGAACACCTAAGCAGAGTTTCAAACACATTTTCTATATCACAGAGTTTATACCAATCTGACAAATAGGATCGTATCTGCAGCAAAGCATGGCACAAGCTAGAAGAATGTTACTGAGTCAAAGCTTTCATTATATTTTCAGAACATGCATTGAATATACAATACCTATGCATTATTGTCCTTCATACAGTAACAAACCTTTTTCCCGGAGTTCACTATTCCAATAATTGTTCAAGTCTTTCCCAATTTAGAATACCATATTTGGCAGAATAAGCACAGCAAGTCCCCGACGTCTAGCAACCGGATTGAGTGGCTCAACAGCCTATCGCTTCAAGAACAATAGAAAGTTCCACTGCTGACAAAATTCCTTCCTCGATGGCAGAAAAGTAATCAGCAGATTTTTTAACAGCAGCCCAACCTCAAGTGATCAATTAGATTCAGACTAATCTCTCCATTCACCTCAATACCTTTCCTAGTCTCTGTATTATACAATTTTCTCATATCCTATGCCCTTCGATGCTTGTGTCCACAATTCACCAATCACCTTAGACGTATGAAATACATTTACTCGTATAAGTAATCATTCTCCAAGGAGTGGCCAAGTTACAACTACTACTTAACTGTAAACTTGCAGTAACTGGTCCCACAAATGACAATAAATTACACGAATACACCAAAACTACAACTTTTGCAAATATGAGCAGAGAGGTGTATTTGTTTGTTCGTGACTCTCCTGCCAGATACAATCCACAAAGGATGACTAGCATTAACTTCAAAATAAATTTTTGCCATCTAGATTGAACACTACCTCCAATTTACACCAAAAATCCCAATCAAAGAAAAGAACTGCAGCTACCACTTGTCCCCCGATATTCATTCATTTTCCAATCAAAGACATCCCCATAACAATCATTTCAAAGTCGTTTGTGAAACAATTGAAAATTCAAAAACCTCTGCCATCTCATGAATATTCAGACATACCCATACATATATAACAGAAACCAGCTGATAACTTTACACGCAACATACCAGCGTTTCCTCATTCAAACAACAGACCGACAAAAAAACCCAGCAAAAATTTGTGCACAAGCTTAACTCTACCAAGACAAATCCAATCCAAAAGTATAACCACAGAAACACCAAGAAACAAGCAACAAAACTCAATCTTTTAGCAGCTTATAGACAAACAACAAAATGAACAAAAGACAAACCTGGACTTTGTCATTCAATCGCCCGAGCTTAGAGTTGACAGCATGCTTAGACAGCTCCAAATGCGAGGAAATAGACATCGAGTACCGCCGCCCCCCAGCGGGGCCACCGAGGCCTTCCTGTAATCGTCCTTCTGCTCCACCGATTTCCTCGGCTCGAAGCCCGCCACCTCCCAGTTCCACCGGTTGTTGCTCCCCCTCTGCTCCCCCATTTCCACCACAATCGCCCTCAAAAGTCAAGAAAAACCCGAAATCCACAACAAAAGGAAAATGGGTTATCGCAGAGATGGAAGAAAGCGGAGTACATGAACAGCTGTCTTCTTCCTCTCTCTGCTGCCACTGAATTGTGGCCTCTAAAATCTTGGTTCGGTTTTTTTACCGCAATCCAATTCAAAATTTTGAGTGGTGAGGGCGGCGCGGAGGGGTGGGTGGTGGCGGGGTGGGACACATTTTGGCATTTGGGTTCACAGAATATATTTGGGATTGAGGTGGAGTGAGGGTTCGCTCTCAATGCTCCTTTTGGATTGTGTTGGAGGGAGATTCATTCATTTTACACCACCTATAAAGTAAAAGCCCAGTCTCTCTCTTTACCATTTTTAAATAGTTTGCTTTGTTCTTGCTGAGTTGGACAAAATCATTCTTTTGCTCTTTGAGATATGTTACATATACGTAAGACTGTAAAATAGATTTAGGTTCAAGTATAACACCTATATCCTAAAATGAAATAGGTATTAATATTGTGTTAATTACGTAAAAATTCATAAATATTTTGTCAATTTTCAATAATAATGCGAAATATTGGTCATGAATCTTGAGAATTTTTATATTACAATATTGATCTCATTTTAGAACATTTAATTATGACAGTATTATCATTGTTGTGTCTAAATAAGATTGTTTCAAATTTATTATAAATTCAATTATCTGTCATCAAAACTGTTACAAATCGATGGTGAAAGGTATGACAAATTCAACTTCTATTTTCACTTACGATGGTGATAGAGATGGATCACAACGTTTTTTATGGATCTGAGAATACTATTACAAATAATAATTTGTGTTAGTAATTAACTCTACCATATTTGATATTTATAGTGGATAAATTGGTTTTCTTTATGTGAGGGCATGTTTGGGAGTAGGGTTTCTCATATCCTGGGGTTCCAAATCTTTTATAGACTCTTATACATACTCAAATTTATTTATTACAAAATAGAAGTTTTAACACAGCTATCAATCATTATTATTAAGATCAATATGCCCATCAATTTTCCTGATTTTCACTTTTAAATTTAGAAAAATTGGATGAATGGTATATAAAAGATCTTCTTAATTTCTTGAATAATTCTCTGTTCTATGATCTCCTCGTCTTCAAATTAATGAACAATTGTTTGTTTTATGTTTTGTCATTCATGGGAAAAGATAATGCTGTGGACTGCATTTTGTGTTAGTACTTAGTATGATCATTGATTATTTCTAAATTCCTTGTGTGTCGAAATTCCGAGAAGAAACATTAATATATATATATATTTATATATATATATATATAATAACAAAATCTTCCTAAACAATTTCCCAAAATAATAAAATCCTGTCAAAAGTCAACAATTCAACTTTTTTTTTTATTAAGTAAAAAATTCAAAATTGATTGTCGCTATTTTCATGTGATATATCCGATTTTTAGGGATCAATTGATTCATTCATATCACCAAGTACTGTCTAGCCAACACATTTCGATTGAATCATTTTCATATCCTCTAAAATTACTTTCCAATCATATAATTTATTCAATTTAGGATAAATTTCATAACAAAACCTAATTTATAAATTAGTTCTCAATTCTAAACCCAAATTTTAAAGTTTTACAATAAAGGACTCAATTTAATATTTTTTTCTCAATTGAAGGCTTGAAAATTAGATTGAATTCTCAATTCAAGACAAAATTCAATTTTCTTTTTATTTTTTCTTTTTATTTATATCTATAAATTTATTTAAATTTCAATATATATTTATATTTTAGATAAATTAAGATAAGATAGTGCAATTTTGGAACGATTTTCATCCGACTTGTATTATTTATATAGATATATATTGCAATTCAAAATAGTTAAGATTCATTTATTTTCTTAATTTTATGAATAAAAATATAGTAAACGGATCTTAATATTAATCAGTTTATATTTTATGAATTGAATTAATTATATTTTCTTTCTTTCTTTCTTTATATAAATTAAGACTGGTCGGATGATGGTTGTCCTTAAAGTGCACTAACTTGTCTTAATTTATCCAAAATATGAATACATATTAAAATATAATTAAATTTATATATGCAAATAAAAAGAAAAAAAATAGAATTTTGTCTTGAATTGAGAACTCAATCTAATTTTCAATTCTTAAATTGAAAAAAATGTTAAATTGAATCCCTTATTGAGAAACTTTAAAATTTAGGTTTAGAATTGAGAACTAATTCAGAAATTAAGTCTTGTTATGAAATTTATCCAATTAATTTAAATAAATTTCCTAATATTTCAATTTTTCCAACTATAATTTTCCATACGTGTATTTAGACCAAGGAATTTAAGCAATAAATTCAGCCGAATTTTTTTTTTTAGATTATAATTTTCCTTTAGATTGATTTTTCAAAATAGAATGTAATCTTTATGAAATTTATACCAATATAATTGCATGTTAAATTTTTCTGAAAGTTTTAACCTTCTACCATATAAAAATTGAATGTTTGAACTTATTTTTAAAATTTGAATTTTTTTTATTGATGTAATTATTTATTTATATATAACATCAGAATAATCCATAAAATAGAAATAAATGTGTTTTGTTTCACATTTGTCCTTACTAATTAAAAATGATATACATCAATCAATTTGTTTTATAAAATAAAAAAAATTAAGAGTTCATTTTTGTTAGAAATTGGAAATTAAGGTACATTGATTATGTAATTAATTTCTTCTCAGATATTTTCTCCAATTTGAGAAAACCTTAAAAACCTCTTTCAAAAAAAAAGTATGAATTACCCATCACAGTGCAATTTTCCGGCTGTCAACCAAAAATTAAAGAAAAATAGTTGTGGAATAGATTTCTTCCCACCCAAATAATATCTTCAATTTGAAAAAATAATTATTCAAAAATATTCATTTAATTCAATAAATTCTCCATAATGTATGATAAAGTCATGTAACTCTTCTATTCTTCACGTTTTTTCATCATAATATACTATATTCATGTACAATTTTGGTCTATCAAGTTTAGATTAGTGATATCAATTATTTCTAACAAATCATTTTGGCATGATTCTAATAGTAGGATATGTAGTTTTTCTTCACGAGAATGTGCATTCGAGTTTTAGATGTAAATTAATTGATTTGCTTTTTAAGTAGTTATATTTATATGGGTTTAGGTATTGAATGTGCATTTGAGTTTTAGATGTAAATTAGTTGATTTGCTATTTAAATAGATATTTTTGTATGAGATTTTTGGGATTTAATTTATTGTAGATAGTGTTGAGTGGACTTTTGGAGTTAATGTTTTGATCTTGATGTAGATTGAGAAATGAGTTTTTGTCAATTTTGTTGAATTTATTTTTGAGCAATTTATGTATGTCTGTTTGTATGTAATTTGTGTATGACATTTGATTTAAATGTATCTGTTGTTGAAGTGAATTGAATGTTGAATCAATAAATATATGATTTTAGATGCAAAAGAAATTCTACATGCATAGATTTTAGAATGCAAAAACAAAACAAAAAAAGATTAAGCCAATCTTATGATTCAAGAAGAAATGAATTTCGAAAATACTAAAAAAATAGTTAAATTGAAAATAATGAACTTCAAATCCATATCAATTTATAATTTTATTTTTCTAAAAATTTGGAATCAATAAGATATTTTCTTAACTTATATAATGATTTTTTTTCTATATTTAACCTATAAATTTGTATAAAAAATGTTCATTAAGAAAATTTTGCAGAATTGAAATGAATTTTGTCTTAATTATACTTTCGAATTTAATATACAAAATATTTGGAATTATAATCTAAATAAAACAATAACATGGATTTTTGGTTGCTTCTTGGGATTCTCTTTATTTTTTATTCAACTGGAAAAAAAAAATCAAATGGCATTTGGATATACTGTCAATTTTTTTTATTATTGTCCTTTTTGTTTTATTTTTACAAAAATTTGTGGATGTTGACTTCAAATAACCATTCATTTTATTTTATTAATAAACATACAATTTACCTTTAGTATGCATTTAAACACTATTAAATTATATGTACAGTAAAATCTCTATAAATTAATAATCTTGGGATCATGAAATTTTATTAATTTAAAGAGATATTAATATATCGATAAATTAATATTTTATTAGTTAAAAGAGAGATTATTTAAATTCAACAAATTTAAAACATATGTATTGAAAATAAATGAATTCATATACATGTTTCATTGATTATATTCATGCATCAACCAATTCTTTGTAACTAATTAAATATATTCATGTATAATATCAATTCATTGTATTATAATACTTCACAACAACTCTTCACAATTTTTTGTTGCAGCTAGAGAATTCGACATCGGAACTCTTGGCTGCAATTAAAAAAGTTAGAGATGAAATCCAATTAGATTTAAATTTTAAGAAAAATCAAGTAACAATAGATTCATATTTTAGCAAATTACCATAATATTTATAATTGTAATATTTATGAATTATTAATTTAGAGTTTTAATGGGACCTAATATTTATAAAAGGATTTTCCAAAAAATTATTATCTTATTATCTTATCGAATTTGATGATTTTTTACAAAGGCCCAAGTCGGGACCGGAAGATTTTATTATTTTAGAGAATTTATTAATTTATAGAGCATTAATTTATAGAGGTTTTGCTGTATTTGGATAAGAAAGAAAAAACATCATCATTCCATTATTCAAAAAATTAAATACACTCATATTTCAAATAATAATGATGATACAGTTATTCGACTGTAAAGAATTTTTTAATTATAATATTTAATTACTATACTTTATGTTGAAACAATTTTAATTAGTTCATCAAATCAACAGTTAAGTAATATAGTTTTTATAATTGAATAATTTACTCATATCATGACTTGTTGAGAAATCGATCTTGAAGTAAACTTATCAACTCTACAACTTATTCTTACACTTATGAGAATTAAATTTGAGTCATCAAGAAACTTAACTCTAAACAAATAAATTAAAGTATCACCAAAATTTTATGTAACTGGTGTATAAATTTTAAATTTATGCATTCGGGTCGATCCGACCCGTCCCACCACATGCACCCATACACAGGGGCAGAGCCTCCTTAAGCCTAATATCACATAAAAATATGAGTAATACCACATAAAGTTATATATGTATTAATTGTGTTAAAATTAGGGTTAAAGTATTACATAAAGATATGACTACCTTGATATAAATGTATGACTAATATCATATAAAGATACGAGTAATACCACATACAGGTATATATATATATATATATATATATAAATTGTGATGAAATTGTGATTTTTTTTAAAGTTAATATATTACACAAAAATATGATATTTGTTTATAAAGGTAGAACTAATATAATATAAACGTATAACTAATATAACATAAAGATTGAAAAAAAAATACACAAATTCAAATCAAATTTTGAAAGTCTTAACCCCGAATGCATAGATTTAAGATTCATACACCTAATAGCTAGGAGACTTACTCAATACCACCAACAAAGTAAAATTAGTTGTACTAGGTACACCGCAGGGTTACAATCTAATATATATATATGTGACTGTTAATTCTTATAATCACCCATTATTACTAATTTATAATTATATGGTATTTGATAAGTTGAGCCCAATGTTGAAAATTTTGAGTGTCCAGCTAAATATCAATATTTTAATTTTGTGAAGGAATCAATTAAATATCGATATCCAGTAAAATTTTGAAAATAAAATAATTTTTTATTTAAAAAATGAAATCTTAACATGAGATTTAGAAAATACTCCTACCTAGTATCATAGGCGACCGAACGGCCGCCCCTCAATCAAAGGAAAGAAAGAATCTTTTTCCCGGAAAAGTCTTCTCTCGCTCCTCGATCTCGAAAGAGCCCCTACCCTAGAAAAAGAATTTGTTTATATATAAATTCAGCATAAAATACTAACTAATTGATGTGTTCGTGATAAACTAAATAAAAGTCTGTCGTGATACAATAATAATTGTTCGAAACTAACTAATGATGTCTTTTGTGGTTGAAATACAAAAGATTAAATGACATATAATTACATAATTATATGTTCAGTTCAAAATGGACCATCAATTTATTTAGAAAAATAAAAAACCATATTGTCAGGTGTGGTTCGTGTGATGAAGAAAGAGGAGAGAGAATCGAAGATTTGAGAAGGAGAATATCTATTTTCTGTTATTGAATCACATGCATGGTTTACAAATTTATACCCATGCATCAAGAACAAAACGACAGCGTTTGGACTAGGCGGAAACGGCGCCGTTTCTAACTAATACAACTAATACAAAAGACGCAAAAACACACGCCTTCTTTCTAACTATTCATAACAGAATTAACAGAGAAATTTAAAAGATGAGAAACGGGACTGGACTTCATCTTCATGACACATATCAATATTTCCCTAATATTCAAACAATTTGTATTGTGATTTAGCAGATATCAATACCAGTATTTATTAATGTTTGCTGAAATTCCATTGAAAATGAATTGACCCCATTGATTTCAATTGTTCCCAAAAATCAAAATTTCTAATGAAAAAAATCTGAACCATTCAATAATTGGTTCTACATCATTATTATATATATAAAAGTAACTTTTTTGAGTCTAATTTTAAACATTTTTGTTGGTCCCAAATGGTTTAGTGGGGTAAATGAAACTCTATCGATTTTAAAAATCTTTTGAACTAATGATATATAAATAAAATATATATATTTTCTAAGCCTTAAACAATAAATCTTTTGAAAAAAAATTTGTGTTAACTAGGGCACTAATGATATATATTTTCATATATATATATATAATTTTTTTTTCTTGAAATGAAAGTTTGTTGAAACTAAATCAAGTCACATTATGGACAAACTCAACTGGTTTTGATGTCCTAATTGATGTTTGGAGAAACCAAAAGGTACATCACATCTTAAATGTTGGACTCAAATAGTATAGTTGGCGATTTGGCCAACTTTTCAGGTCAAGTGATGTGGTAAGGTTTGACACACTCGGTTCCTAATTAGGCTAACATATTTGTAGTTCAGCTCAATCTTATTTGAATTAGAAGGCTGACCAGCGAAATTGGTTAAAATTTATTGTTGATGTATAAAAATTGTAAAGAGTAGTTATAGTCACAAAACTTAATATATTTGAGTAATAAGTGAGGTTGATAGAGTGGGTATCAAGATAATGAGCATTAGAGATATAGGTTGAGATATGCTAGTGGCTTTGGGAGCCTTTTCTTATATATATTTAAGAACAAAATGCTTTGCTCGGTATGTGTTTTTTCAAAATACAGAGGGTAGGTTGATTATATTTGCTAGAGCTTCTTGAGAGCTTTTTATATATCAAATTGTTAATCATTTTTATTACATTTGAGGATCTATTTGTAGTAGTTAATGATTAAAAGAGTTTTGGGCTATAATCCCTTTATTAAAGGGTGCACTATGCTTTGAAAATTTGATTTAAAGTTGATGTGATGGATTTCATACTTGTTAGTGGGAGTTGGTAGAAGTGAAATGATTTTATGTTCCCTTTGTGTCACATATGGAGATCGATATTTTCATAAATTGTCAACATTTCCGAACTTTATCATGAAATGCCTAAACGAAACTTTGTGAGGTGATAGTGGCCGACCTGGATGATGAGGATGGCGGTTTTGTATTTATTATCATCCTTAAACCATTTTTATTGGTGACATTGGGTGGATATCACAATTAAATGACAAACAAGTTATAATAATAAAATATCATTAATTTCGGATGAGTGTCATGATATTTGTTACATGCGTTTCATAAGTGACATATATCACCATTTGATTCGTGATGATAGATGTTTTTAATATATTTTAAAGTATTGATATTGAAAATAATTTTTATTAAAAAAATAGAAAAAAAATTCATAATTTTTCTCTCTCCACAAATAGAGTCCAATATTGATATATTTTCTCACCAATCCAAAATTCATTCTTTCTTGTCTCACAATCCCAAATTCTCTTTTTCCTTATTAAATTTCTTTCATTTCCTATTATGGATCCAAATAATCTAATTTTTTTTATTTCATATTCCAATTATTGTAATTTTGATTTAGTTATTGGTTTGTATGTTATTTTAAGTGTATGGTAAAAGAATTTCCTTATTATAATTACGGAATTAATATATCAAATATTTTTTTCATCTATTTTTTACATCTTTTAAATATAATAAAAAAATGATCACAAAATAATATACAATTATTAAATAATGAAAAAAAAATATTTGATTAAATTGAGTTGATATCACTAATAAAATATAAAATAATTGAAATTGGATTGAATTGTGAATTATATAAATGAAAAAAGAAATTAATATTTTATTTATATATTAAGTTGGATGATTGTTACTAATAAATTAAATCTTACGGGGATTCTGATGACATCGTCAAAGTGACGACATTCACCACGATGAAAAGGTGGTCGGTCAACTATGTCTTTATTTCTAGTCGAGAAATCACCCAAGAACACTCCGGATGACTGAGTGGGACCAGGTCCGTCTATTTTGTCACAACACCTATCATTTTATTTAAATTGTCATTAGCTTTATTGAGATCCAAAATTAAAAGAATAAGCATTTAATTAAACACCATAACACCTTTTTAAGAGATTAAACGCTATAATACTAATACACAATTATATATGCTAATAGCTAATTCACAGTTACTCAATAAAAAATTATATGCCCAAGTAGAACGACATAAATGAAATTTGAAAGCTTCATTTTGACTTGGGTGAGTCAGGCGACAAGGCAAATGAGTTATTGGGTTTGGGTTGATTAATAATTTAGTATTTTTTATGTTTATTAACTAATGTAATAAAAATTAGGGGAAAAAACTTTGTGATCTTTTATGTTTGCCCCATTAGATTTTTAGTCCTCCATCTTTCATTTTACGATTTTTAGCCATTTATATTTAAAAAATATTATTTTTTAATCATTTTACTTACACTAGCAGATTACTTTTTTTTATCTTTTTAATTATAATTTAATTTTGACAAATTTTTTTATTTAATATATTTAAATTAATATTAATACTTAAAAAATTTACTTTTCCATCTTGATATGAGTGAGTTAGAGTTTTGTGACTATATAAGAAATAAAACATTTTTACATCAAAATTGATATTAAGTAATTAGCAAATTTATTTGCACAAATTATAAACATTTAGTATTGAAAACGGATAATGCAAAACTAAAACAATGACATTAATCATATTTTACTAATTCTCAAATTACATCAATTTATCAAAATAAAATATATTTATATCAATTATCTCATTGTAGCAAAATAAAATAACAACAAAAGATATTTGCATAGGACACATCACCAGGATTACAAATAGTAACAAGTTGCCTCAAAAAATAAAGTTAAAGTCAAAAAAGAGTGTCATCAATCCTTCTCATTGACTTACATATGACTTGCCGTCTTGACAATAATCAACTCTTCTCATTAAATTAAGCTGTAATTAAAAAGAAAAAAAAATCTGTTATTGTAGGTTAAAAAAATAAAAAATAATATTTTTTAAATATAAAAGACAAAACAAAATATAAAAGACGGATGATTATATAAAGAAAAAAAAATCCCTTAAATATACTCATATATTATCAGGGATTGGATCGCTCGAAATCAACGGGCTAATTCGACCCATCAAGCAATTTGGGTCAGGCCAAGTTAGGCCCTTTTTTTGTGTGTGTATATTTATAATTCTGTGCATCATTATTCATATATTGTATTTGTCTATTGGAACCATCTCAATTGATCGTTTCTTAAAAAAAAAAAAATCACAAAATGGTTACAAAAAAATTGTAACCATTTAGTAGAGGAAAGAGCAATAGAAATGAGAAGATCGTCTCACATATCTCATTTCGTAAGACGGATTGGATCAAGTCAGGTCAAATATAAGAACATGTCGAATATAAGAAATTATGTAATATTTTTATATTAAGTAATACTTTGTATTCCTAATCTTTCAATCATCATATTCGTCTATGGAAAATATGGGGAGCGTATGATGTGAAGAATCCATGATATGATAAAGATATGAGGTTTTTAAAGGAAAATGAAAACGGTTTTCAAGCAGATACAAATGTGGATTTGGATAGGTGACCGAATACGTTGGCTTTTAACTCAACTTACTTTAATACCATTTGTTGGTCGTGGTTCAAAGATTAGAGGGTAAATCAACCTTTATCGATTTTTACAAATCTGTCGAACTTATTGCATTATATTCTATAGCAGGTTACAACATTGTATACAGTTCAGCTTACATCACTAGAATACAATACTGTTTGTTGTAAATAAGAGTTTTTTGCAACGAAAACTTTAAACTTTTTATGGATATAGTTCTTTTGAAAATAAATTGAAATATGAGCTATAAGATCTTTTATGATATGCAAATATAAATTAAGAACATATAAAAGAAACAACACACAAGGTCTTTTATAATGGTTCGAAAGTGGTGAAATCCTTTTACGTCCACTCTACTATTTTACAATGAGAAACTTCAGTAAGTAAACTTGATTTACAGGTCTCGACCTTACAAACTCTCAACCTAATAAGTTGCACCTACTAAAACTTGATTCTCACACAAATTACTCAAGTTCTAAAGGCAGACCCACTCAGGATCTTTACAACTCACACAAAGTTATTGTCAAACATACTTGACAATATAAATTTCTATCAACTAAGAACACTTAAAATAACCTAAGAACACAATATAGAGGTAAAGGTATATAAGATTTTCTTCAATTGGTGCTTGAAGCAGCCTTGAGAATTCTTGAACTCGAATTAAGGCTTGACTGCTTCTTTAAAGGTTGAGTGATTAAAACTTTGAAGCTTTGATAACTCTTAGAACTTGTAGACTTTAGCTTTAATCATTTGTAATTTCAGTAGTGGTATTAGTCGTCTCTTCCTCTATTCATAAGAGAAAATATTATGTCCATTGAAGAGAGGCATAACACTTTGAATTTGAATCCTCATCATGGTGTGGAGCTCGCATTAATTGTGGTCTCAAACTTGCATTGAATGTTTCTTGTCTTGCATTTCTGGGTTTTTAATGCGGCTGTACTAGGATGCAGATTTGCGCAGTGTGTCAAACCATGTATTGTTGCTTACTGGCCCTTCTTACTGCATCTTTCAACTTGTCTCTACTGGCTAGTTTTAGTTCTACTAAAGTGATTGATTCTCGAACTGTACTTGATCTTCCTTGTACTACATTAATGTTATCATTTCATGACTTTCATGCATCTTGTCTCTTCATTCTTTAGAGTGTTGTATGTAGTCCTTACAATCTGTTCTTCTCGTTGTAGCTTAGCTTACAGCTTCCTCTAACTTTACTGCTTACAATGTTGTTCTGTTGTATCTCTATTTTACTTGCAACAAATGTTTTACTTACTGTTTGCAGTAGTTCTTCACTTCAGATTATATTATTGTATTTTGATCTCCTCCATTCTTTAATTTATTCTATAGACTCAAAATCTAATCTAAATTCATTTAAATATTGTGAAAAATGAAGTACTCTATATTCCTATTACACTTGTATTTTGTATCATCAAAATCTAAACAATATTCTTCTAACATATTACATATTATAATACAAAAATATTATTTAAATCATAAAAAAATATTACCTAATATATATAAATATATATCACTTAACTCTTATATTCAACCCGAAATGAAATTGGTGAGATAATCTTATGCAATATTCACTCAACGAGAAAATGGGGGGAAATCCAACATTAAAACTAAACTAACAATACAAAGGAAATGAAGCACAACCTCTGGCTCTGTCTCAATACCATGAAAATGGAACTTAGCCTCAATAAAAGTGTATGTTTGAATCGCACCAAAATACATCGAATTTTTATCTTTTATGTTTATATGGTATTAGATAATTAGATTATTTGCATTGTGTTGGTAACATATCTCTACTGGTATGAATTATCAAAATGTGGAGACCCCTATTGATTATTCAAATTAAAAGTGGGAGGTCGAATAACTACAGATTTAAGCAAGTGTACTTCCAGAAATGAATGACATATCTACTAAAAATAAATGGCCAGTGTTACCAAGTAAATAATTGATTTCATCAGCCACTAAAAACAATGAAAATATTCAGCTAATGAATTTATGTTTGGCTTTTCATAATCATATACATAAATAATTGTGGCAGCTTTCATTATATATTTTGCCCGGACTATAATTTTTGTACTTCTCTAGGAATATATATTTCTGTCGTCAAAGTGTATGCATGATTGGCGAACAATAATAATTATTATCTTTAAAAACCATCAATTCAATTCGGCAGATTTTGTTTGATTGAAATTTTATTTTAAAGAGGTTTTAAAACTTAATTTCACTGTGAGGTTTAATCAATTAGATTGATTTAACTATCAATAAGAATTTTTTAAAAGTAATATTCCTATCTTCAATATGTGTGATGTGACTGTCTTGAAAAGTTACTAGTCAATTTGTGCAAAGTTAATTTATAACTCATGATTCATACATGAATTTAGATTATGAATAAAAATACTTCATGAAATTATATTAATGAGATGATATTATGCTATAAGTTTATGCCAATTTTGTACTAACAATCCATGTCAAACATCTTCCAGAGGAGCTCTATTGTATTAATTTTTTACAAAATTTTGACATGGAAAGCATTCGATAATACTGTTTTTTTTCGAAATAGAAAAATATCTTTTGTCATCAAGAAAATGGGCATAAACTTAAAATTTATTTAAGTCGAATTTACAAGTCACCACCAATTCAACGTGAGGGAGCAATAACATAAAACGTACCCTCGTCGACCTAAATATTAAATGTCTTTTTAAAATTAAATATTGTTTTAATTATCGATTTAGACTTTTGCTTGACTTTATTTGAAAATAATTCATTTCATATTTTCTATAAAAAAGACTCCTAATTTCCAACCCATCAACATGTATATTCTTGGGACTTCGCTAAAAATTAGGTATTCAATATTTAAAACCATTTTTCAAAACTTATTTGATTCTTACATCAAAAAAAATAATAAAAATATTTGATTCTTTTTAATTATTTAAGAGTATCAATTTTTTAGGTTTTTTATTAGAATATTGCAACTTGAAAAATATCATATAAAAAATGAGATTTAATAAAATATGTGAAGCCGCCACACATTTTCTTATTTAATTAATTTTTAATACAAGTTACCGCTGTTGGTGGCGGCATCAACAAATTTAATTATATTTTAATACTAGTTGTCACTACTAATGATGACCATCATAAAAAAATAATATTTTTAATGATATATGATGAAGAAGTCTATTTTGATTATATTTCATTTGCTACAATTTAATTCGTGTATTTTAAATACGTAAGTGTTAGTTATATTTATCAAATAAATATTATTCTTTGATAATTTATTTTGTTTTTAAGTTAATCTTAATTATTATATTATATATGATTTAGGACTGTAAATGAATAGAGTGTTCTGCAAACTATTCGTGATCGAGTTAGGTTGGTGTTAGTTTGTTAGTCTTAACAAACAAAAAAAATTGTTCCATTACATTCATGAACTTGTTCGCTAGCATGTTATTTTAATATTCGTTTATTATTCATTCATTATTAGTTAAACACTTTTGTACTTATTTATTAAATATTCATTTATGTTTATTTGTTTTAATGTCATCTAATGTAACTCATTTACATTTTAAATTTTTATTATATTATTCATTTATTTCTAATCGAGTGTTCAAGAACCTATATTTTTTTTTGAATTAATAATATTTTTTCATTTGAATTATACGTGATTTTACATTTTTTTATATAAATTTTGAAATATTATATTTTATCATATAAATTTTAAATTTATTGTATTTTACGATAATGAATCAATTATAACCGTAAACGTATTCTAAATTAACAATTAAAATTTGTTACACATGGACTGAGTCGGATGTGTTGCAAGCAATAGGTGTTAAAAAAGTTTTTATCTTTATTTTAAGAAAATAATTAATCTCTATTGCATCAGAATTTGCCACGGGGAGTCTAATTTTCCTTAGCGTAGAGTGCTATTTCCGGAATTCGTGGAGTAAACCCCGCTTTCGTACTTGTACTCTGCAGAAAGTTTATAGGACCCCGCTGTACAAGTACGATCAGCTATGCAGTTGATACACGAGCTGTTACTGTCGAGAATTTGCTACACTTAAAAATCTGCGGTTGGGAAAGTCCCTCCTCTACGGTGCCAATTATACAGTGACCAACTTTCCTTCAATTATTTTCTGGATATTTAAATTGCAAATTATAATGTAAGGAAAGTGACAAGCAAACATATGAATGTGATGGCCACTACTATACGAATTTAATTCACCACAAGTTTGTTGTTTCCAATAATTGGATTAGATTATGATAAAAAATATTAGTGTTCTTTAAAAAAAAAAAATCCTTTTTTAGGATGAATTTATTTTTATTTTCTCTAAATAATTGTAATCGTTATGTCAATCCAATGTTTATAAGTGCTAGTATCAGTACTCTTTAATTGGAATTGTTGATGGTTTTTTGGGTCAACAATATGAGAATATAAAGTAGAATAAATATGAATAATTAGCTAAGTAAAAGAATATTTATTGTTCGATTAGCTGGTGCACGAGAAAACTATTTGAATGAAGATGGAATTAATTCAAAAGTTTAATTAGCTTTTAGTGAATTATCAAACCTTTTGTGTGGTTTGTACTTTGTACTTGTGTTACCAACAAATAGTGACAACAAAATAAAATTATGATTCTTGTGAAGTTGTTTCGTGAATCTAAATTCATTTATGAGTTGAAAGTTGAAACAATTCATAATTCACACTTCAATATTTATGAAATTTTGGAAAATAAATTTTACTTATGGCTACCAGAGACCGACTCTTTCCATGAAATTGTCTTATAAATTTTTTTTAATATATTTATCTCTATGAAGACAAATATTGCTTACGAAAAAGTTGGAGTTTTATTGATTTCAAATCCAAAAAATATGTTAATATGAATTTGGAATCTATATGATAAAAATGATTGATTCAAGACTTAAAATCTAAAATTAACATTTCAAGATTTACAAAAGTTAGGCGTGTTAAATATCTCCAATTATTGTTGTTTTAATTTATGTTTTTTTTCTTCATATGAGTGAAGTTCATGAATCATACTTCGAGATTATAGTTTTAGAATTTTTTTATATAATTATGAATTCCAAGATTTCAAATAAATCCTTAATTTTTGTGAGTTAATTGATAGTTTTATCTTCTTAGATATAAACTGAGAGTTTTATATTCCACGTCCCTAATTTATAATCACTTACCTTTTGAATTCGAAATTGGTAAAAGTTAAGAGGAAAAAAAAAAAAGTTGGCCTCCTGTGATATTCTTTCACATGCTAATGTGTTTAAGTATTGTTGGAAATGAATATGTCGCGTACTTAAAAATGATTAAAAATAAGAAATGTGAAAGTTGAGGCAAGAGTTGAATCTTTTTCAATAAAATGAAATTACCCCGTATTCAGTGTTTTACGGTCTAAGGCAAACATCCCCAAGATGCAACGACTTACTAATTTAAGGATCGCAACACAACAAATCTAAAAGTTTTCGACAAACGAAAACGATATTTGGAACAAGATAATGAGAGAAAACAATTGCTAAAATGCCAATAATACAAGTTTTAGTAGAGAAAATGAAATGATTGAATGTGAGGTTTATTTATAGAAGTTGAAGAGGGGTGGTGTCTTTCCATAATAGACACTTTTTAATTTGAAATGATGTATTTTCATAATTAGACACATTTTGGTTTGAATTGAAATCTTTCCATAATTAAACATCTTTTGAAATAAAATAGAGTGTTTCACAATATTTCAAATTAGTTGCATCCCTTTAATTTTGATTACATTAATTCAATTCAAACTCACACTTTTTTCATCAATTCACACCTCTTCAAACTTTCACACTTTTTTTTTTAAATTTAAGTTGCCAACTTCAAGTATTAATTTATCAATCATCCGAAATTGAATTTGAGAAAATAAATACTCTAAATTCATCTACTTGAAATGTAGATTTCAAATTTACAACTTACTTTTGTTTCAAATAAATGAAACACCATGAAGAAGTTGGTCAAAGATTATACTACCTTTTCAAAATCAATTTCCAACAAGTATATCTTTTAAATGTATAAGTATGCGTTTTTTCAGTTGACAAAAATTTTGGTGTAACTTATGTATGGATTTAGGATCCATACACCACACCCGACTCGGCCCACGTGCCTCCCACATACTCGCATGCGCCCCCACGCGTCTGGGTGAGTGCGTCTAAACCCACCAAATTCACTTTCAAATGTTATATCTTTATGTTATGTTAATCATATTTTTAGGGTTTTTAGCTTTGCTTCTAGGTGCTATACTTTTATATTATATTAAACATACTTTTGTCATACTTTTAGGGTTTTAAGCTGTATCTTAACATATTTTTAGACATTCACTAATATCTTTCATACATTTTAGTTATATTAGTCATATATTTTAGTTTTGTTAGTCATACCTTTTATGTATTATAAAAATGTATGACTAATATCACTTAAAGGTACGAGTAATACCATATAAATGTGTGTATGTACTATGTACAAATTGTGTCGAAATTAGTGTTTTTCGTGCTGAATTTATGGTTTTTTCTCCGAAATTAGGATTTTTTTCTAAAATTAAAGAAGTTAAACTATTACATAAATGTATGTTTTACATAGCATAAGAGTATGACTAAAACAACATAATGGTCCAAACAAAAAACAAAAGTGATTTATAAATATGGATCTAAGATCCATACATCAGTTGCATGTAATTACAACTCTTTTCAATTATAATATGTAATTTATAAATAATTTTTTTTTATAAGTATAAAGTATGTGATTCAAATATGTCTTTATAACTATATATATATATATATTATTACAAGTGCGTGAGTTTTTGTGATAAAAAAGACTAATTGGAAGTCGATAACAGGAAATCTTACAAATTAATTCTCCTTTTTTTTTTTAAGGATATTAAGTTGTTGGATTGATAAGTTACCTGTACTTATTTGACCTCGAACGACCTCTTACATACATATTTATTGGCTGGGCCTTTAATTTATTTCACCATGCAAATTACAGTTGTATACATGATTGAACGATTTATGATTATTATCCAATTGGGTACGTAGAAGGCTGTGCAATTTATATTTATTTCTCATATATTTTAGTTGGAATGAATTTCAACCTACAGCCTTTATAATTATATCTCATATATTTTAGTTGGAGTGAATTTCAACTGAGTTTATAATTATATCTCATAAGTTATGTTTAAGTAGTGAATTTAACTGAAATTTTCCTTTGTTATGTTTTGTCGGGAGTGCCTTTAATTTTTTCGATTATTATGTAGGCATTATTTTGACCGAAAGTATTTACTTGTTAATATTTAAATATATAAATGCCACTAGCTGTAGTTATATATTGTTTGGGTATTGTTTGCATACATCAGTTGGATGGTTCAATTGGACACAATTCAAATTTGTATATTATTTTATATATAATTTATACGTTAATATTTATATTATCTAATATAATATTTATGTATAAATATCATAACATTTAAGTGATATTATTTGTACTTTTTATCAACATAAAAAAATCATGTATAGCTATACTTTTATATTATATAATAATTTAGTATTTTGTTATATTATTATAATTTTTATGTATAAATATCATAACCTTTTAAGTGATGTTACTCATACTTTACTACCAGCATAAAAATTCATGTAGTATAGTTATACCTTTTTATATAACTTTATGTTATATTAAAGTAACTTTTATGTATAAATATCATAACCTTGAAGTGATATCACTTATATTTTTCTATTAACATAAACATTCATGTAGTATAATATCTTTATGTTATAATAATTTAACCTTTATGTTATATTAATATAACTTTTTATGTACAAATATCATAATCTTTATGTAGTACTTTAACTTAAAAAAACATAAAAAATATATATCATTATAATATAAAGATTAAATTATTAAAACATAAATGTTATATTATTATAACAAATAAAGTTTAAAAGGTATTATATGTTTGTTGGTCCCAAGAGGTATAAGTTTGAGAGAAGGGGGACTGAATTAACCTTATCAAATTTTCGACTTTTCTCCATAAATGTTAAGTCCTTGATCAGCAGGTAGCTAGATAGCTTGCTGCACGAAAGGTTGTTGCTTGGATAGTAACTTCAGGACTTAGACATAATTAAAAATGCACAGCGGAAATAATGTGATTTTCGAAGAATGCTTTTTAATGCAGGTGCTAATATGATCAGATAAATATATAAAGCAATAAAATACAAACAACCAAGCTTATAGAGGTTCGAGGGTGGAGTAATCCCTCTACGTCCTCTCCACTCATTCTCAAGGAGGAACTTTGTTATTTAAGTTTGATTAACAATATAGACACAACTAATACAAATTTCACTCTACACAAATACTGTCAGTTCTATCTACACAGGTAGCTGCACAGTGACCAAACTAAGCGACCCACACAGGATCTCCACACAGGTTCCTTGACCCACATAGGATCCTTTCTCTTCTTCAAGAGAATAACTACTTAGCAGGATTATCCTCTGCCTAAGCGACTCCTAAACAGTCTATTTTAGAAAGATAGAGAAATCTTCAACGGTTTGAATGCAGCAAGCTCTTTGAACTTTTGAGTTTCACGAGGTAGTTGGCTTGCTGTTAATTTAGACCAAGTGACTGAGACTTGAAGGATTTGAGCTCTTAGAGAATATGCTTCGCGCGTAGGATACTTCAGTTCTTGTTCTTTTCTCAGGTGCACTCAATCTTCTATTTATAGGCTTCAGTGAAAAATCTGCCCGTTAAAAAGATAGTTCTTCATTGATGAGGTGTTTTGATCTGATTGGTTCATTGCTGATCTTCTGACACCTGCTCTGCAGCGCCTCCCTTCTATTCTGCGCTTGTCTTATCCTTTTTCTGCGCGTCCTTGTTCTGTAGTTTGTTGTACTCTATCCTTGCTGCTTTTCCAAAAGGCATTCTCTGATTGGTTGGAACTTGAGTGTCTCTACCGGCTAATCAGTGTGCGCTGATTTTGATGCATCTGAGAGTTTCCTTTTTGGTCGAAGGAGTCAGCTTCCTTGACTTGAGATTCTTTAGATACCTCTCAGCATCCTTTGCTACTTAGACACGATCCTCTTCAGAAGATGCAACAACTTGATGTCATGCAGGTAGCAGAGACTTGGCGCAGGTTCCTTTGCAAAGTCTTCTTCATCTTCCAGCATCCTTACCTTAGCTATTTTTACATATGAAAACTTAACCAGATAGCTAAGATCTAATCTATTACATGTTTGTTTCATCAAAATCTATTATAATTTGTCCTATCAATGTCTATAATAAAATGTAAATGTTAAATTAACATAACATAAATGTTATATTAACATAATTAATATAAATGTTACATATGCGGGATAAGAGCATGAACGCAGATTATGAGCACATGAAAGTGGTTGTAGGCACGTGAGGCGTTGAACGTGAAAAACACCTTAAAATCGGGTCGATCAAGTTGCATGGATTTAGGATCAATGTATTTAGTATTTGATATTGTATTTGATAAATATTCATGATAAATTAAATTTGATATTTTCTAAAAGATTTTCCAATGATAAATAAGGTAATAACATAAAAATACATGAATTGGCGTACAATTTTATTTACAGCTAGCATACGGGCCCATAGAATCCACGGTTTTAAAAAAATGGTTTAAATTAGTATCAACCAAAATATAATTTGATTAATATATTATTGAATTATATATATATATATATATATAGTTATGTTACATTCGTAATAAAATATAATTTTTTTCTATTTAATGTATATGTTGTTATATCTATCATATTATTGGACTCTCCCACCAATATTTTTTTTACTATGTTTTTTTAATAATCTATTAAAAGATTATTGAACTCTCCTACCCATTTAAATATATTATTAAAGTTTAAAGATTTTTATAATCTTTAATATTTAAAATTTACAAATTAAGATTAAATTGAAAGAGTGGGAGAGTTTAATAATATATTTAATACAGGTGAAAATTTTAAATTATTTTTAAATTAAATTTACACATAATATGTTTTTATTATTATTCTATTTTAAATTATGATATATATTAGGGAAATTATATTTTATACTTTTCTTAATAAGAAAAAATGAATTACATTTCGGACATATATATGAAATAATAAATATAGACTATTTTTGTGGTTATTTAAAATTTCCATGTTTCAAAATAATCATAGTTAAATTAAAGTTTCTTCATAGATTAAGAAAAGATTTTATGCATAATGCTAATAAAAGTCTATTAAAAAAAATTGTGACAAAATTGAAAAAATGAAAGTCACTAACTTAACTTGATAATTAAAATAATAAATAAATCGAAATAAATTATAATTTTTCAATGACAAGTACTTTAAAATAGAGGAATATCCATATGTAGATGATAAGATAATGTTCCCAGCTTCTGCAGTTAATCAGATTCCTCATCCTACACAATGAATTAGATAGGTGCTTGTGTTGTCTCTCTTTCTGATTCTATAAATACCCTCTTCGTTTCTTCTTTTCCTCCATTATAGGGTTATTCTCATTTCCCCTCTAAATATGGCAAACCGCAATCTCTCTCTCTCTCTTCCAACGCTCAAAACGCGCTTAATATAGAATAGAAACCCTCTCTCCTCTCTCTCTCTCTCTCTCTCTCTCTCTCTCCCTCCATTGTGTACTGGTTTGTTTATTCCGTGTGATCAATATATATATAAACATAAAAATGGCGAGAGAGAAGATTCAGATCAAGAAAATCGACAACGCAACAGCTCGGGAAGTGACTTTCTCCAAGAGAAGAAGAGGTCTCTTCAAGAAAGCTGAAGAACTCTCTGTTCTTTGTGATGCTGATGTTGCCGTCATCATCTTCTCCTCCACTGGAAAACTCTTTCACTATGCTAGCTCCAGGTCTCTCTCTCTCTCTCTCTGTGCACATTTTTACATGAATTATATTTGCTTCTTCATCTGCAGTTTGTGTAGTTGCTGAAGAAGGCAAACAGTGTATAGTATATAATATAGCAGTGAGTAGAGATAATTTCTGCTTATTTACTTTAAGAATATATAGTATTGAAGAATTAAATTTTGATTCCTTTTTTTTGATCATGAGGGTTACTGCTGCAATTTCAAGATTGCATGTGTGTCGGCGTGTGTGTGCCTGTGAACTTATATATAGCATTTATAATTTGAAAAAAAAGAGTTCATTGTTAATTATCAACGATTAATAGAAACTCAACAAATCTGAATAAGAGATATTAATGGCCTTTCATGATAGATATAATAGCCATTTATATTGTTACGTTTTTACTAAAGGAAAAGTCTAAAATATTCTTTACCTTTACATGTGTATGGTGCAAGATAATTGAGTAATGTGATGAGAGAGATAAGCCATGTCTTATCAATATTGATAAATTTGTTTTTAATATTTATAATAAAAAAGAAAAATATTATCATAGAAAAATAATTCAGTATTTTAATTGTGGTAGAAATGGATGATATGGTATCCTCACATGTGATCTAAGCCTA
Organism: Scutellaria barbata; assembly: GCA_028654395.1. Classification (NCBI taxonomy): domain Eukaryota; kingdom Viridiplantae; phylum Streptophyta; class Magnoliopsida; order Lamiales; family Lamiaceae; genus Scutellaria; species Scutellaria barbata. The sequence continues at coordinate 9,455,788 of CM053649.1, read as the reverse complement.
CCATGGTTATTGTCTACTTAAATTACATGATAATTGATGCTGTAGCGGTTGGTTTAAATGAATTATTTTGGTGTACATGTGAATAAATTTTCACCTTGATGAATAAAATTACAAAAATATATAAATATTCGTAAAAGAAATTGTAAACTTCTAGAGTTCATGTAAAACGTACAAATTGGGCGAAGTTTTGTGACTTGTCTTTTTTTAGTTTTTAAACAACCATCAAAAAGTTTTTGATCATAAAATTAGTAGCCATAAAAATAGTAGGAAACATGATCCACAGTCACAATTAATAGTTGCAGACATATACGTAAGTGATATCTAATGTCATAATATCTAATGTCATAATCAGTTTGAATGTTTATGTGAATTAAGTATATAGATCATGATTTATATAACTGAGCGTACGGATCAGGTTTGGTTTGGTTCAGGTCGAATTCATAACCAAATTTTTTTTGATTTTTTTGATTTATGTTATAACCTTTTAGTTGTAATGGTATAATTTTTATGTTGTAATAATATAATTTTTATGTATAGATTTTATAACCTTTCAGTGAATAATTTAGACTTTTTCATTATAAAAATTCATGTAGTATAACTGAAACTTTTATGTTATATTAGTATAACCTTTACGTACAAATATCATAACTTTTATGTATTTAAAGAATAACATAAGATTATATTATTACAATATAAAGATTATATTATTACAATATAAAGATTATACTATTACAACATAAAAATTATGTTATTACAACAAAAATGATTTTGAAAGGTATTCTGATTCTGTCATATACTGCAAAAAGTTATGTAAATATAATTAAAAGATTATACGGACATAACTAAAATGTTAGGTTCGATAAAGTAAAATGTTATATTAATATTATAAAATTAGGGTTTGAGTTAGGGTTTTGGATGCATGTGAGTACGTGAGATGCGTGGAACGCGTGAAATACACCCCCAAGTCAGGTTAACACAATTATACAGATTTAGGATCCGTACATCTAATGCATAAAAATAATTGTGATGAGCTAATATTCTCGAGAGATCAGGTTCTCTTCAGTTTAATTAATTAAAGACAGCAATATTATCACTTCATGTATCATTTTGACTATTTCTTATTTTTCTTACAAATGTGATTGAAATCTCATTTTTGAATACCTCACATAGCTAAAAATTTACATTAAGCTGGATTTTGGAAAGTGACTATATATATCTAATTGCATAGAATAGTTATCGATAAACCTGGTCTAAAGCAAATTTTCATGGCAAGTTCGTACAAGATTTTCTAAGTAATCTCAAACTGTTTTTCTACCATCCTCATCTCCCAAAGCCATTCCCACTACTTGTGGATCTGCTACACAAATATGTTTTTTTCAACTGATGTATGTAGCTGAGGCGACAAATATGCACGTTATATGTTTTCTCTATTTTTATGTGTAGTTTCTCATATATATATATATATATATATATATATAACTTATAGATCACGTGCGTTGCAGGTAGAAATCAATTCAAATTAAGAAAAAAAAAATATAAATACCTTATATATAACACTTTTATATAAGAGTTCTAATTATAATGAGATTTTATAAGATTTTGAATTAATTTGGATTCTACTATAAAATTCTTAAGTATGAAAATCCTAAATTACTATTATAACTTTAAATAATAATTTTTAATAGGGATATATTCGGAAATTTATATTTTGTAAGAAACATCATACTTTTATTATGTAATATATATATATATATATAGTTTTAAATCATATGTGTTGCACGTGGAGATCAATTCAAATTAAGAAAATAAATTATACAAATACTTTATATAATACTTTTATATTAGAGTTTTAATTAAATTAAATTATTTAAGATTTTGAATTAACTAAAATTCTAATATAAAATTATTTAAGTATGAAAATTTTAAATAACAATTATAGTCTTAAATAATAATCTTTATTAGAGATATATTTGACGAATCATATTTTATAAGAAATATATATATATTCATGCATTGGACTTCTTCTCCGCTGATGTTCCGCTGATGTTTACAGCGAAAGAAATTATTGGCTTTTGTTCATGTTTTACTAAATGTTTATTCTCAAAATAAAAATCTTGTAAGTAGGCGAGTGTATAGATTTAAAATTTTATATGTTAGAACAATTCTTGAATAATGAGGTCTATCAAGATTATGTTGGAGTCTAACAGTATGTACCTAGGAACGAACATTCTTTCGATGATGCCTTAATTTGTGGATGATCACAATGTTTGATTGAATTCATTTCGTATTGAAATTGTTGTTTTCTTTTTCTGGCCTATGTGCTAATTATGAGTTTATGATGTTGGGTCCTTGTCTTATTCGTACGTAACATTGCTTCTCTACCATTCTTGAGAAACAGCAGAAGTTAAACTTGGATATATAATAATAATAGAACCAAAAGGTTGGTTTCTTTCTTTGACTTTGTTAATTCGTGCTTCCAAGAACGCTAAATATTCTCCAAGAAAATGCGTATACGATTAATATTGATTTGAATCATACTGCTATTAAACAAGAAGAGTTGCGACATACATTTGAAATTTGATGATTGCACTTACAAATTATAAATAGTATAGAGTTGTTAAATGTAATTTGTCTGTCGAATGTGAGAAGCTCTCTTTCCTCTGCTTAACTAGTTATTGGTCTTATGTAGTATGAAGGAAATTCTAGAACGGCATAATTTGCACTCGAAGAACCTCAATAAGTTGGAACAACCTTCACTCGAACTGCAGGTCGTCTATATTTTTTTGTTCCCCTTTTGTAGTATTTATGTTACTATATAGGGAATAATAGGGTGAAATGTGATATTGATGCAGCTAGTTGAGGATAGGAACCACTCCAGATTAAGCCAAGAAGTAGCTGAGAGAACCAATCAGCTTAGGTACGTATAGATCACACTATGAGCTGGTTTATGGCACGTTTACGTTTGGGGAAAAAAAAAAAATTCACTTTAAAATAGGCGAATGAGAGGCGAAGAGCTTCAAGGATTAAGTATTGAGGAGTTGCAGCATTTGGAGAAGTCGGTCGAAGCTGGATTGAGCCGTGTTATAAAGAAAAAGGCGAGTCTCTTAATTGTCATTGTGTCCCGACTTTGTGATGCCTTGTCGGCATGTCTTACAAGATGTTTAAGAGCTTATAAGCTACTCAAGTGGTTTAAATAAGTTTAGCCGCCTAACACCCCCTCAACTCTTGTTCGATCTGTGACAGGATGCAAAAATCATGAAAGAAATCGAGCAACTTCAAGAAAAGGTACTGTGATTTTCTGTCTTAAAGCAACAATATCTTCATTGTATGGATTCTTGTTTTATTTTGATGTCATATGAAACAAACAGGGAAAGCAACTCATGGATGAGAACGAACGGCTAAGACAACAGGTAGGAATTAATCGTCATCGTGCATGAATACTATTTATAGTACTTTATGTCATGAAGTTTCCTCACAATGGCGTTGCAAGGTGGCGAATATATCAGATGGCGACATAAACAACGTAATCGAAGAGTCAGACATCATAGTATACGATGAAGGGCAGTCATCGGAATCTTTCAATGCTTGCAACTCTATCGGGCCTCCACAAGACTACGATGATAGCTCCGATACTTCTCTGAAGCTGGGGTGGGCCCGTCACTCTTCTTTTTATACTTATCGAGCTCGAAAAATGCCAGGTCTCACAAAATAACTTTGTTCTTACAGGTTGCCTTACAATGGGTGATTATTGGTGAAGGAGCAGAACTTAGATGGACTTTTGATGTTGAATTTACAGGCTAACTCCAAACATTTGATACAATGTATGAGACATTGATTAGTAGTATTTGTATGTAATTTACCAGGTTTTTGTGTGCAGAAGGTTCCTTCTATTACGTTAACTTATGGTTATCCTCTGTTCTTACTTAACCTAGAGAAGGGAAGCAAATGTCATCTTATCACATGACAATTGTTTGTTCAATATTGTGTTTTAAACTTGCGTCATTATTGACACGTTATGTGTATAATGATTTTATCATTTACAAAATGAAATGGATAAACAAGGCATTATTAAAATTCAAACTGCATTAAATTGGACAATTATCTATTTTATAATTAGATTATTATTTTAACTGGTTCAATAAGTTATACATATATTTGTGCGCACATTAGAAATGGTAAAATTAATATGATTAAAAGTGACAATGAGAAATCAAAAATCTTGTTTAGTTTTCTATCCATTTAAAAATGTGAGTATTGATGCGGATGCTCTTCAACCTCGAGTCTGTACCTGAAAAATTTCAGAATAATCATCCACAAATAAGACATATGTTACAACAATCATATGTGCTAGAAAGATGGAGCAGACATGAGCACCTTTAAAACTGACATAAAAAAGATTGAAATGAAGAGATTGAATAGAACTCAATAGACTTGAAAACACTACAAGAGAAAACCCAAATCATCCAAAAAAAAAAAACTAACTGGCAAAGAGATCAAACCCGAAGGAAGGATCTTGATTCTGCCCATGAAGGAATAACAAAAGAGAGACCAAGCCCAATATGCTTAAAGTTATCTTATGGCTTTTATAAAGAATATGAATCTTTATTACCCTTTACTCTAGAAAAAGGGTATACATTCTAGGGTAAAAAGAGGTATCAAATGTATTTTAGTGGACAAGGTTTTCCCCCTTTTTTTTTTTTTTTAAGACACCATACTTTTCCAAAATACAAGATATTCTCTTCCTATTTGAAGATAGTTGGATATTATCTTAATTTATTATTGTCATTGTTGAATCTTATGTATTTACTGTTGAGCTTGTATTTATCTTCTCCCGTGGATCTTAGTAACATACAAGGAAAGTCGTGATAAGATTTCCATTCCATTAAAGTAGAACAATAATTACCCAATCCAAATTGATTTTGATGTCAAAACACGTTTAGAAACAAATGATTCAAATATAATTATCAAAAATAAAAAGTATTATATATATGGAAAAAAAAAAACTTGATATATACATGTTTGTATATTGGGCTGATGTTTCGTTTTAGAATGAGTGTGGATGATGGCATCATACATTTGTTACTAAGGAAATAAAGTATGAGATAACTAGAGAATTTAATAAATGATTCAGTATCATCCAATATTTTGTCTTGGTTCAATACTTTTAGTAAAATATAAATAGATGTTAATGTTCTTCTGTAAACATGATCTCCTTGGATCGTTGCTTAATTATTGAATTACACAAAAATTAATGTTAACCATTGCATCTATATTTATGTAATTGAATTGATCCAGGTCCCGTTCAGATCCACATTTTTTTTATATGTTAATCTTTATGTTTATATTTATATAACCTTCATATTATATTAATATGATTTTTATATACAAATATCATAATCTTTATGTAATTTTTATAACTAAAAAAAATCAATTTTAGCGTAATTTGTATTAACATACCTTTATGTGATATTACTTATACATTTATATCAATATAAATATTGAATGTTATAACATAAAGGTAAAAATATTACAACGCAAAGGTTATGACATCGTGTCTTTACATTATATTACGCAAATATGTAATACTTTTTAGATCTTTTAGTTATGTTAGTTATACCTTTTATTTATCTAGCATACCTTTTATTTATTTTAGTTTTACATATATATTACATAAATGTATGACTATGTTGATACAAATGTATAAATAATATCACATAAATGTATAAAGGTATATGTATAAATTATGTTGATTTTTTTTTTTTAAAGTTAAAATATTACATGAAGATTAAGATATTTATATATAAAATTTACACTAATATAATATAAAAATCAAATTCATATAATATAAATATAACACATGAATAAAAATAAAAAACAAAAAAAAAACGCACCGATCCGGTTTAGTTGTTTAGGAGACCGACTCATTGAATTAATATAATTAAGCTAGGGTACCAGCTCAGCATGACATTTATATCCTATTTTTGAATATTACCTATCCATAATTATAACATAATAAATTTAGATAAAATGGCAAAAATATGGTTACTGTAAAAACAAATGACAGAATTTTTTTTTTTTTTAAGATTATCATCTCGAATTGTAAGAAGAATGTTTGCGTTTCATGAGAGGTCATAATATTTGGTCCGGAGACATATGATGTCCTGAGGCCCACTGGAACTTTCTTAAGCCCATGTTGAGGCCAACTTTAGCCCTATTATGCTTGGAGAATTAAATCAAATCACTGGATAAATAAATTTATACACCTCAAATATTTATATATACCAAAGGGGAATGCTAGAATACCATACTAAATAATTTTTAATATGTCAATTGATAATGTGTAATGATCTCATCATTTCATAATAAAAAAATAAAATTAATAAATATTTTGGATTTTTGACACATCAACCGTGGATACATCATAAAGTGCCCACGGTGGGTAGAGTAGCAATGCTGATACACCAAATCCTCTATCTCAATATATATTTAATTTGATATTAAAAGACAAACTACCAAATCCTCTATTTCAATATATATTTAATTTGATATTAAAAAACAAACTACGAAATCTCAATATATATTTAATTTGATATTAAAAAACAAACTATCACAACAAAAAAAAAAAAAAAAAAATATTTATATATATATAAACGACATCATTAATTAATACGTAAAATTTATTTTTTAGTGTATGATATATCAAATTTATCATTTTTATGATTTTTAATCTGTAATTAACATACACAAAGAATATCAAATTTTAAATATCATTTCATTTTTTTTATTGCTTTGTAGTAGTTTGTAGACTAAAATATGTCAATTAAAAAATATGTATGTAAGTAAAAATTATACTTAACAAGACTTAAAAATAAGAAGATTAATTAATTTCTTAAAAAGAAAATTATATTTTTGAAAAAAAAAAACAAATTTTAATATGATTTGGTATATTTGTCCAAGGTGGATTGAATCTCACTTAAGTCCAATTTTCAATATTTTGAAATAAATAACAAGTGATTTTGGGTACTGATAGAAAGTGTTATACCTTTTTAATTTAATATAAGTTGTTTGTTTGTGTTGGTTAGACTATAAATTTTAATGAATACTTAAATATAAGTTTCCACAATACATTTCATGAATATAGTATTTGTACAACTTGAGTTAGACCTATTTTGACCTGTACTTAAGCGAGCATCCACACCATCTCGTTTTGGTTTCAATTACGCTGAATATATAATACATTTTAATTATATAGGTGCGTGTAATACATTATAGTTATACGAGTAATATTCTTATATATTATAGTAAAATAAAGTAAATACATTTATGTGAATGACGCAATATACTTATATAATACAATTAATTTATTTTAATAAAATAATAAAATTATTT